>OZ038478.1:139756359-139763859 GCA_964036315.1 Acanthosepion esculentum | reverse complement strand
AATGTCTCAACACAGAAAAATCAATAATACCAAGCAGAAATATAAAATTAAAGCAGTAAATAAAATTCCACCAAACAAAGGAAATACAATTAAAGGAACAGAGACAAAGATGGTATGAAAGGCATTGTAGGTTCTAGAGACAAAATAAGGTATACCAAACTGACCTCAAGAAGTTTTACAGAGAAATTTTAGGAGTTATAGGCCACCATCTATTGAAAAATTGCAAAGACTTTGGGAAAATATTTGGACCATCCCAAAGAAATATAATTCTAATGCAGAATGGATCAAACTATAAAAAGAAAGAATGAAGGATAAAAGAATAAAAATAAAATCTCAAAAATGGAAATCACAAAGTACCTAAATTTGGCTTTATCATCTGTCACCAACGCATAAACTCTTCCACAAACTTTATCAATACTAATTAATAACCCCAATGAAATTCCAGAATGGTTCAATGATGACATTACATATCTCCTAGAATAACAGATGAAACAGATGATCCAAAATATATAGTCCACACATGATTTGATCACGTCTGTCCTGATGAAGATCCAACATTCTTCCTCTGGGACAGAAAGGATGTCGAAGACCCTCATATGGCTACAAAGATCAACTACTAAATTAACTACTAGATTAATAAATAAAATGATCCTGGGAAACTGCAGAAAAAGGATCTTTAAGGCTTTGGAAATGTACAAATTCTCTTCGGTGATAGTAAATTTCCTTAAATATAGCGTAGAACTGCGGAAAGCCATATCATACTTAAATCAAACTAAAGTTATTGCCACTTCCAGTTATTTGAATATCCGACAAGGTATCATTCAAGGAGACTCACTGGCGCCCCTTCTATTCTGTCTGTCCTTATTCCCCCTTTCTCATGAACTAAACAGTAATAACTATGGATGCAAATTAAAAAAAAGAATTTGTTTAATCACCAATTCTACTTGGAGGATATTAAAATGTTTGCCAAAGACGACAATGAGTTGAAGGGTGTCCTCATTATTATACAAATTTTCAATATGGAATTTGGTTTAGATATATGCGCAATAGTAACATTCAAGAAAGCGAGAATTACAAAAACACACTCAACAGATCTAGATTTTATCATAAAGATTAGTGAACTGGAACAAGAATCCTACAAATATCTAAGAGTCAACGAAAAATGAAGGAAAAAAATTAAAAGAATACTACGGGAACGTGTGTCTGATGTTAATAATACCAAGTTAGATACACAAAATAGAATATCAGCCATAAACACTTTGGCTCTCTGTGTGATATAATATAGTTTAAACATCCTTAAAAGAACCATAGCGGGCATTACGCGAACGGATGTCAAAATGAGAACGCTTCTCACTTGCCACCGATTGAATTATCCTAAGTCTGATGTTGGTCGCCTGTATGTGCCCAGATACAAAGTAAGCAGATGATTATTTCAACTAGAACTAGACTAGAAAACCACAAACTTACAAAACCACAACAATCTGTCTTCAAAGATACCTGGAAACTACAGAACACTGACTAGTGATTTGTGTCAAAGAACATGAAAGAATAAGAAACTTTATTCTGTAATAACAACAAATTCAAAAGAGAATTTCAAGTAGTGAAAATTGTATGTAAACCATAATACACCTACTGCAGCCGCTAAGAAACCAAAAAGAAAGCAAATTCAATGTACCAAATGCAGAAATGATGATCTGTGTCAAACACACTAATATAGACAAATCCCTTACCCATCAATAAGGCGCTCGTTGTGTGATCTTTAAGAATAAGGGATTCAGTTTATGCGGATATGTAGGTAAGATAATGGTTAATCCTGGACTTGAAGAGGTAAAGTTTGTAATGGTCAGGAAAGTATCCTCCTGGGATACTGTTCCACAAAGCCACAGATTCTGGGAAGATTCTATTCGAATGGAATTTATTCCTTACAAAAGGAATACAAAGAGAATTAGGGGTTTTGCCACAATGTTCACGACGTGGCCGGTCTTAACTGTGGAGTTCAGAATTGATGAAACTAAGTAATGTATTATAGTTTGTTTCAACTTTTGCCATCGATATAGCTGTAGAGTATCAGAAGACTTGCAACGTGTAGCCTGTGGGTAAGAGGTTGTAAGCTGGAAAGCAGTTCACCACCCCCAAGGTCACATACATACTTTCTTCCTAGTTTGGTTCTTGTTAAGGTCTAACATAGCAGGAGGTCTCAGGTACTTTTTAGAACGATACACAAAACCTGCCCTTTTTCGAGCATCTTTAGCGATGGATTATATATATGAGTTTCACAAAAGTTTTTTTTTGGTGGGGGTGTTTTATTCCCAAGGGTCATTCAAGGCAAATGGCCTCCTCCTTCATTGTGATAGGCAAAACTTCAGAGGCTGCTCGGCGATGAGAGCACATTACAAGTTTCGTTTGTGATGTGACGAGCTCGTACTTTCCCTACTGGACTTTCAAAGCTAGGTTAGAAGAGAGATTAGCTGCGAGGCTCTGGTCATCAAGATTCCTGTATGTACACCCACATCTATCGTTGTATCACAGGCATAGATATTCACAAGATATCACCGTATGCTAATGCCTAATTTGCTTTTATTCAACAAATACCTATAATTATTATTACTACTTTCTGTTATCGCACCAGTAGCAACAGCACGTGTTACAGTCATCGGCGCTGGAAGTGGTATCAGCAAATAGAGTTCAAATTTCACCCTAATCTGTTGCGTTCACTTTCGCACTAATACCCTTAGGAAAGACATGAATCCTGATTTTTTTCTCCGACATGGCAATGATTTAAATAACATATTGTGCTGGGTTCTATAGTCTTGGATGGCAAGCAGTTTTAGAGAGGAAAAAATCTGAATTCCAAATCTTGCAGGAAATAACAGGAAATCACCCAACTTTCTATCCCCAGAAAGAATAGCAATTCTCTGGTGAGATTATGGTAATTATCTAATGTTTTGTTTTCTTTTAAACTGATCTGTGATTTTCTAGATCAGAGAAATCTACTATATGACTTGTTTTTCTTTGTTCACAACGATATAGTTATATCTTTCCTGATATTACTACTGCTGCTAATATTAATATTGTTAATAACAAGAGAAATAATAGTAGTAGCACCAGTACAAATGTTATTTTTTTTATTTCCATTGCTGATTACCCATACTTCTTATTTAAAACATTTAATTAGCTCCTTGCGAGTTTTCAAAACTATATAATACACTTGGAAATTCACCTATTACATCGTTACATATATAAGTTTTATGACTTTAACTTTAGGTCTGTTCGAAATAATAGATATACTGACACTGACACCACTGCCAGATCCTGTGCAGCTGAAACATTCAACCGTAGACGTGCCCGTCAATCCAGCGACGCTGCTGCAGGAGCTAGGTCCAGGGAGTTCGAGACAGAGTTGGGCTACACGGAACTTATTTACAATAGGGCGCTCATTCAGGTTTGAGACATTCCTCTTGAAATGGGTGGAGCTGCGCTAAATACATACGGGTTACCTCCGCCAGTGCGAGATGGCACCGCCGACTTATCACCGGAAATACTGCACGAAACGACTTATAGCAATGATTAGCTCGACCGCTATCTCCGAGAGAATGAATTACGCCTCCTACCAGAATAATGAACAGCTTACACCATGGCGATGGACGCCTTCCGAAAACAGCGCGGTGGTATCTTCTTCCTAGAGTGCAACCGGTGACATCGGGAAGACGTTCGTTACAAAATCAATTCTAGCTAAAATCAGGCGGCACGGAGACATCGCGCTTGCTGTTACCTCACCCGGGACTGCGGCCACATTGCTGCCGGGCGGACGGCCGGCGCACTCTATGTTTAGACTTCCGCTTGATATTGCCAAGGCCGAAATTCCAACTTGCAGCATTTCAAAAGATTCGGATCAAGCTGTCGTATATAGAGGTTGTACACTCATAGTGTGAGACGAGTGCACTATGGTTCGCAAACAAGCACTCGAAGCGTTGAATAGGTCCCTTCAAGTCATTAGGGACTCCACTGTGTGGCTTGACTCTCCTTTTGTCAGGTGACTTTCGACAAACCCTGCCTGTTATGACTAAAGGGACAAAGGCCGATGCTGTTCGTGCTTACCTTAAATCGTCCAACCACTGGGCCCATGTCCAGTCAATGCACCTCACCACCAACATGCGCGCTCATACTACTGGGGACAACGGGTCCGTTGATTTTTCAAGGGGCTGCCTAGAAGGCTACATTAACGTGGAACACTGTGTTCACTTGATGACACCCATGAACAGCTCAGAGATGCCGTTTCCGCATGTTATTTCCAACTACTGTGACCTTGAGTGGCTCTCTGAAACTGTTCTTTCTGAAAAAAAGACCACAGTTACAAGCATTAATGCGCAACGGTCGAACTTCTGAATTCCTTAGAACCGGGATGGGGGGCTTCCGACTCACACACTGAGACTGAAAGTGGGCGCGCCCTTTATGCTTTTGTGTAACCTGGTTCCTCCGAAACATTGCAATGGTACACGCATGGTGGTTAAGTCTTGGGCATCAAATTTAATTGAAGCGACAATTCTTATCGATTGCAGAAGGGCTGAAATTGTATTCATACCGCGCATGCATCTATCTCCGTCGGGTTCAGATGTGCCCTTTACATTCCGCCGGTCACAGTTTCCCGTCAGACTTTGCTTTGCAGTGTCTATTAATAAATCACAGGGCAAAACACTACGTGTCGCGGTAATTCACCTTGGTGTGCAGTGTTTTTTCCACTGCCAGCATTACGTAGGCTGTTCACGTGTAGGTAGAAGCGAGGACGTATTCGTTTTCACTCTCAGGGGTTCTGCAAAAGACGTCGTTTACAAGGAGGTTCTGTAAGTTGATGGGACGTAGCCGGCGGCTGACAGTTTACCTCTATGCGGTCTTCAGGACTTTATAAACCGTCGGCGACAGTACAAGCCGCCACGCAAAGCTACGGTACCCAAAAGCAGTTTTCCCTCTTACCACACCTAACCAGTCTACCTGCCTTACAGACGTCCGTGAAATTTTTCTCCCTTTGTTACAACACCGCGCTAGATATACACTTTCTTCTACCTGCATTCGGCTTATTCGCAGTGCTGTTTGCGTTTTCTGTCAAACCGTCCCGTCTACTGCCACTGTCATCTCCATTACACCACTATCATCGACGCTGTGCAGGCATCAATAATTGTGTTAAGAGCGCCCCCCCAGATAAATGCATCGTTGATGCTGCATCCATTTCCAACATTTTTGAATAGCTGAGCGCTACAGGGAGCTTGCAATGACAAGCGCTTTCCCTAGGTTTCAGTGTTCAGTCCCATCATACAGCTAATCACCGGCAGTGCTACATGAAATGCATCACAGACATCACCTTTCACCTTTGTGTGATTAGTTTGGAATCTTTGTACTGGCCTTAGCCAGGTTTCGCCAATTGAATTAATCCACACCTGTACAATTAGTCTGCTGCAGGGAGTTGGCATCGTTTAATCCTTCTGGGGTCAACCAGTTAATTCCGTCTCCGCCTTGCTTCTCACACACCTACCTGTTGGCCTGTTTGCGGTAGTGCCATCGCCATCTTTCACTCAGCCTGCGTTGCGCTACCGTTGTGTGCTTTTGTGTTTAATGAAGTCAGCTGTTTAAGATGCTAAATCCATTTAAAAAAAAGATGATTCAAGATATAATTAGAGGTTGATTTATTTCTAACTCCAAAATTCCCGTCACCTAGAATTGTCTGCTGGTGATACCTCAGGCTCATACCGTGATGCGCTAAGGCAAAACGTACTTGCACTATTATGTGCAGTACCCGCTGCTTTAGACTCAACTCGAAATCTTACAATTGCATGCGCTCACGGGGTTGGAGGGGTATAATTGAACGGGGTCAGGAAATTCAGGGTATTCGATGAGGTCAGCGACGCGTAGATGTTGACCCAACGGTTGTCACTTTCAGTTGAGATGCACAATGCCCCCACTACTCGCTGCACTACTTCAAGCTGCACTACGAATCTACCTTAAGTAGTTCTTTACTGAAAATGATTAAAATGTCGGCATTTTCTTTTTAATCGTCGTGTTTCTTTGGGGCGTAAGCGATCATGTCTCTCCACTTCCCCCTATCCTTTATAGCTCTCAATAAGTTTTCTCTCTTTGCTAATTCCTTCAGACTATGTTCTCTCATCCATTTGCTTAAGCTCGCTAGGTAGTCATATGTTGCTTTCCTTTGTCTCTCTTTCCCTCTATACGACTCGTGAGTATCAGGTCTTCTTTCTCATTACGTGTCCCAGAAATTCCATCTGCCTCTTCCTGGTGTTAAGTATAAGCCTCCTCTTTGTTTGCATCCTCTCCAAGACCTCATCGTTGGTCTCACGCTCGGTCCATGATATCCTTAGCATCCTTCTCTAGAACCATACCTTCGTCTCTTCTTCATCTTTGAGGGAACCGTCCAACATTCGCTACCTTAAATAAGGACACATGTCACGTAGCAGGTCAGGACACTTTTCTTTGTTAGCGAAGAAACCCTACTGTATCTTAATACACTGCCTAGGTTTTGGAATGCGTCATTCGCCATGCCAATACATCTTCGGATCTCAGCGTCGCACTAACCGTGCTCTGTCAAAACACTTTCCAGATATATAAATTTCCGCACCTGGTTCATTTTAGTGTCCCCGACCTGTAAGTAGCATTTCGGGCTCATCCTTTTAATGATGACCATGCATTCATCATCTCGTAGTTTGAGCTTAATCCTATCTTCTGACTTACCTTCGCTACCTTCTGTCGAAGGTTTTATCATTTCTTTTGCTTGTCTGCTCTCAGTACTGTGTCATCTGTATACCTTATTCTGTTAAGATTGTGGCTGCTCATCATGAATCTCGATAGGTTTTCCAGTTCTGTCAGAATTGCCTCGCTGTATAGGTTGAAAATGTCTGGCGAGAAGACTCATCCTAGCCTTACACCCTTTCCTATTTTTATATACATGCTGAACGCCTTCTCTATGCGCATGCATGCCGTTTGCTGCCAGTATAGGTTCATGATTATTCTAATATGTTTCCTGAATATATCACGGCTGCTGAGTAGTTCCAACAGATCTTTGTGGCCATCTTTTCCTGTCTTCCTGAATCGAGATGTTGATATGTTCGTTTAAATTATTAGCAAAGTTCCTATTCTATTTCATCCCGTAACAGATTCCGTATTGAAGGGAAGGCATTATTTCCCTGATCGATTGGTCCGTGTGTCGTGTGCAAAAGCAATCAGAAATTGTAAATTTATTCATGTTGCCAAGTTAGGGCCTGTTTTTCAGGGAAAATTATAATAACAGAAAGAGTTAAAAAACGGAGAAAAGCACATGCTCGAGAGATATAAATAAATCGATGCATGGAATCTTGCAAGTGCAGAGATAGATGTAAATACATTGATTGGTTGAAAGCTTGTAACGTGAGAATATTCAAAGATAGACAGATACATCAGTAAGAAATGAATAGTGTGAAGACAAAATATTAAATAGGTATGATTGTTTAGATAGAT
>OZ038478.1:139666359-139751359 GCA_964036315.1 Acanthosepion esculentum | reverse complement strand
ATATATATATATATATATATATATATATATATATATATATATATGTAAAAGTGAAGATTGAAGTCAACACTTAGAGGCGAAAGTCTGTTCCATGCTAGACGGAATCGTCAGGCCTGACGATTGCGTCTAGCATGAAACATACTGTCGCATTTAAGTGTTGACTTCAATCTTCACTTTTATATTTACACATGCTCTATCTCTGATATTGAGAACTTTATCTTTCCAGGGAGGGTGAAGAATGTAAACCTTTGTTTAACTTACGTATATATGATACTCCCGACTCCTAAATGTTCTTCGAGTCTTTCTTTATATTCAGGCATTATTGACAATCTTCTGATAATTGTTGTAGTGTTATTCCCGGTACATTTCGTAGTTTTGAAAGCATTCTTTTGCACATTTCACAATATTTTGCTGTGTCTAACCCTTGTACAAAGATGAGACACTTGAAATTGTCCGGTGTTAATTCTGCCAACTTGAAGTCGTCGCAATGTTTATTCACTATTGCGGCAGACGTAGAATAGTCCTCATTTTCGCACTATACCAGGTTAAGACATGTCCATCCCCTGTGAAAGAGTGACCTTTTTGGACTGAAAAGATCTGTAAGACATGTAACTGCTTCGTCAAACGTTAATTCGTTCGTGTTTTTTGGCAAAATGCAATCCACAAATTTTGTGTATTCTTCCGTTCCTAGTTTTCTGAGCAACAGACGTAGCTTCTTTGCTTCTGTCCAGTATTGACAATCGATGTTAAAGATGCCATCGTGTCGTCTAAAATAATCCCCGAAATTTTTATCCTCTTCTAGGGAGTATTTGTAAGTTTCTATCGTATTCTACACTGCGTCTTTGGAAAAAGAAGCCTCTTTTTCGATATTTTATTGTTTGTTACTCGCTACATTTAATATTAGTTCCTGCGTTTTTAGTAATGGTTTTTGCCCTTTTTCTTCCATTCATTCCTGGAGTTGTAATTGCTGTTCATTTTGGTATTTTACAAGTTCTACTAAAATAATTTCAAAATCCTCCATGATAAAATTCTTACGAAAACTTGTTTTTCCGTACTTTAGTCCTCGTAAATCTGTTATCGCCAAGTTGTTGTGGACACTGGCAGTGTGAGTTCGAATACATCGTCGTCAATTTGCGGTGGACAACGAGGCAGAATTTTGTTTCGATTTCCTTCCCGTGTGAGTTCGAATTCCTTGTCACCAATTTGTTGTGGATTCCGGGATGAATCCGATATCAATGAATAACAAACGCCAGGCATGGATAAGGAAAATAAATGTATTAACGTAATAATACAAACTGGTAATACGGGTTAGTAGATCCAGGAATGCAGGTTAGTAGCAATAATATATATACAGTCTTGATATTGACTTATCGCAGATGACTCCTTACTTAGTCTACATGCTCGCTAACTGTGTCTCTTGTGCTATCCTCCTCTATTACAGACAGTATAAACGGGATCGGGTTGGTCAACCTCCCCGAACGAGACTCTGCCCTTCGGCGGAGCCTCGTCCGGATTACTCTCTGCTCAGAGGAAGAGATTTCGACTGTCTGGCCGAGAAGGCGTCGCCGTCTCCTGTATTACAAACAATATTTACTGTCCCCCCACGAGAGATAGATGTGGCACAAGGTCGAGTTTAACGGGGGTATTCCTGAGCCTGTGGGCTCGGCCAAAAAATGCCCGTAGAAGCCGCATAAACGGCATCGGGTTGGTAAACCTCCGCGAACGAGAATCTGACCTTCGGCGGAGCCTCGTCCGGGTTCCTCTCTGCACAGAGGCAGAGAGTTCGATAGTCTAACAGAGAAGACGTCGCCATCTGTTCTGTTGCAGACAGTATTTACTGCCCCCCACGAGGGATATATGTGGCACAAGGCCGGGTCTAAAGTGGGGTATTATGGTGATGGGGGGGTAGAGTTCTCGTTGTTAATTGTTGCTTGTATCAGAAGGTAGATAAATAGTAGCAGTCCTTCGGGACAGCCGCTAGTTTGGCCTAAAGGTTCAACAAGCGATCAAATTGAGGTCACCATAACATAAACAAAATAACATACGAAAGAGAAGGGTATATCAAAAACACTTTGTATTTAAATGCAACATCAATGAATAGTACAATGTTTCTTGATTTACACGCACAAAGTCCGTTACAAAATGTTCATTCATAGAAGAGAAATCCGATTATTAAAAGAATATAAGTGTCTTTTGTTAATACTTAAGTTCATGACGTGCTGGTCACAGGAGATGAAAGGTGAGGTCAATGGGTTGGTAGGAGTCCTTTGATATCTCCGTTGGTGAAGGAAGGCTGAAGGCATCGGGTTTGACGGGTGAGAAAAGCGTAGCGACATTCACTGACGGTACTTCAAAGCTTTCTGTCTTAGAAGTGAATTTATCGCTCTATTTATGTGTGCCCTTCGGATCAGAGTCAGTCTGCTGAAACAAACTGTTGGGTATGGCGCGGAGCTGTTTAATTGGTGGAAAATTGCTTATCATTCTTTTTATTTCTTTTTAGTTTTCCACCGGAAATTCTGCGTGGAGCCGGGTGCGCAGAGACCAGTATTGGTCATTTGCTGTCTAAACCTCTGAGGGTTAATATCCGGTCCTTCGCTTGCTCCGTGCCACCACATAACTTTCGCCCCAGTAAACGGAGTTGTTGTTGTTGTTTTTTTTTGTTTTTGTTTTTGTTTTTTTTAGTAATAAAAATATGTGTTTTCTTTCTTCCATTTAACCGTTCTACCGGACTTCGTTCTAGTTTCTGGTTTGTTATCATTAGTTTCTTCGGAACAAGATAGGGAGTTATCCAAATCCGGTCTTGATCCAATGGAATCTTTTGATTTTATATTTTCAGAAATATATGCAGGTTTTAGTCTATCTATTGAAACATTACTATGTACGTCATCCGATCTTTTAATAGTAAAATATTTTTCATGACGACTTAATACTTGGAATGGACCTGTGTATGGAGCT
Source organism: Acanthosepion esculentum (assembly GCA_964036315.1). Lineage (NCBI taxonomy): Eukaryota > Metazoa > Mollusca > Cephalopoda > Sepiida > Sepiidae > Acanthosepion > Acanthosepion esculentum. The sequence continues at coordinate 139,748,404 of OZ038478.1, read as the reverse complement.
TCCAATGGCTTTCTTACTCTGTCTGTTCTTAGCCAGATACTTTTACATGTTTGTAAATCTTTTGGAATGTAAGAATTAGGTATTGTATGCAGGTGTCCCCTGGATAATTTGTCCATGTCAATTTTTTGCATCTCGTCGGCTAGAATTTTAACGTGCGAGTTTGTCATTTCACTATTCTCGTTCTTGATAGAGTCAATTAACAATCGGGGGACTTGTGCATGACTCCCTGTTACTGCAGTAAATGAAGAATAGTTTGATTCGTTAGGTGTTATCCTCATTCCCAAAAGGACGATAGGAAGAGCTGACAACCACGATTCTTTCCTGGCTATAATAGCCGTTTTTAAAGTTCTGTGTGCTCGCTCAACTAATCCATTCGTTTGCGGATGGTACGCCGTTGTTCGTAATCTGTGAAAGCCTATTATTTTTGATAGTTCTGAGAATAATTCGGATTCAAATTGGCTTCCTCTGTCCGTAACGACATGAAGAGGAACCCCGAATCGGGAGATCCACAGATTGACAAAAGCCGTTGATATTGATTTTGCCGTAATTTCTGTTATTGGGCATGCTTCTATCCATCTCGTATTTCTATCAATGCATGTTAATAAATATCGATATGGTGAAAAATAAGGGTCAGTTTGGTTCTTTACTGGTAGTAAGGGACCGACAATATCCACATGCACCGTTTCAAAACGACTGGAAGGTAATTCAAATGGATTTACTTTGCTCTTTGTGTGTTTTATTATTTTTGCTTGTTGGCAGTGTTGGCATTCTGTGCACCAGGTTTTTATTGACTTGTCCATCTTCGGCCAATAGTATCTGGATTTTATTATTTTTCTTGAAGATGTTATTCCTGGATGTGATAGATTATGCAGACTGTCAAATACCGATTTTCTGAGCTTTTCAGTCACAAAAGGTCGTGGAAAAGGTAATATCGTGTCACATAATATGGTTTCATTTTGATTTATTGTGTATGGTTTCAGTTGATCTTTGAATGCCTGAATTTCATTGTCAGTAGCTTGATGCTTCATTATTTCTTGTAAGTCACATATATCAATAGTGATCGCGTTGACAGGTCGTGATAAACAATCAGCTACTATATTTTGTGAACCTCTTATATGTGAAATGTCATTTACATATTCGCTGATAAAACAGAGGTGACGCTGTTGTCTATCTGATTTTAAGGAAGACTGGCTTTTAAAAGCACTGCAAAGTGGTTTGTGATCCGTCAGTAACATTACATTTCTGCCTTCTATTAAATGTTTAAAATGGAGTACTGCTAGATAGGCAGCTAGTAGTTCTCTGTCAAAAGTAGAATATTTTTGTTGGGTTTGGGATAATTTCTTTGAAAAGAAACCTATGGGGATGGGTTGATTATCAATCATTTGATGAAGTGCTGCACCCACCGCATAATTCGAACTGTCTGTTACAAGTTGATAGTTGTTAGCTTTCGAGCTGGGGAAAGCCAAAACAGTAACATTTGATAAAGACTTTTTCATATTTTCGAAAGATTCAATTTCTTCCTTTGTTAGGGTTAATGACTTGGAATTTTGGTTTAAACGTATTTTTTCCGTGAGAGGTAATATGATATCGCTGAAATTTGGCACAAGTTTTCTGTAAAAATTTGCCATACCGATGAATCGGCGTAGTGATTTGGAATCGTTTGGTTGAGGAAATTCACTTAATTCATTCAACTTTTTAGCACTGGGTTTGAGACCACTAGCAGAAATATGAAATCCTAAAAAGTCTAATTCATTAGCACTAAATATGCATTTGGAGAGACAAATTTTAAAATCGTACTCACTCAGTTTTTGTAGTACTAGGTCGATATGCTTGGAATGAGTTTCTTCATCTTCTAAGAATATAAGGATATCGTCGATATATACAAAGGTATAATCAGTATCACGAAAGATATTGTCCATCATTCTCTGAAAAGTACATGATGCGTTCCGTAGTCCGAAAGGCATATAGTTATATTCAAATAACCCAAAAGGGGTAGAGATGGCTGTCTTGCAAACATCCTCCGGATGTACAGGTATCTGATGATAAGCAGACGACAGGTCTATCTTTGAAAAGAACTTATTATGAAGCTTCGAAGACAAGGAATTTATATTTGGGACTTGATATCGATCGGCTTTTGTTATGGTATTTAAATGTCTGTAATCGCCAACAGGTCTATATGTGCCGTCTGACTTCGGTACCATATGTAAGGCTGAACTCCATTCAGAGTTTGAAGGGGAAATTATTCCTGCCTTTAGGAGTTTCTTGAATTCCTCTTTTGCAATTTCACATCTCTGAGCTGATAATTGTCTGGCTCTGGAGAAAGTAGGAGGGTTGCTACCAGTTTCTATTCTATGGAATATCTTTGGTTTTGTTGCATTCGTGTCGCGATGAGGAGAAATTAAGTTTGGGTATTTCTCCAGAATTGCTCGTACCATTTTGTTAGCATCTTTATTCGGTACTAAATCTATATTCATGATAATAGACGATGGATGTGCATCGGATTGTCTATTAGTCATTTTATCAATCAGCTTATTGTTTGTGCAGTCCACCATTAGCCCGAAATGTTTTAGGAAATCGTATCCTAGGAGTGGCTGAGCAGTTTCGGCTATTATAAATGTCCAGGTAAATTCTCGTCTGAGGTTCCGTAGTGTTAGATTCAGTACTGCTTGTCCTGAGCATTCAATCTTTTGACCGTTGGCAGACACTAAAGAGATATTGGTTGGGTATGTTACAGCTCCGCTTAAATATCTCTTCGGAAGTATAGATACGGCAGCTCCTGTATCCACAATAAAATTTAAACTTTGAGCTCCTAACCGTGCGGCTACAATGAGAAGCGGCGAGGAAATGGAAGCTAACACCTCTCGCCTAGTTAGTTTTCCGAAATCTCACGAGGAACTGGTGAATTTGGGCGAGAGTTGGGTTTCATTTGAACATTCCGTTTATTTGGCCATCTGCACCACGGCTTACAAAATTTTGCACGTTCCGCAAAGTATAAATGCGCTCGGCAAATTAGAGGTTTTTGGTCCTTGTTAAAAGGGCGAACACTGGTAGGGAATTTATTTTCACTGTGGGAACAGCCATGTATCCTTTTAGTTTCATTTTTATTTTGCTGTTCATCCCTTTGCTTCCCCGAAATCTGTCGAATATGTGCGGTGTCTTGTTTGTTAAAATATAATAGTAAGTCATCCGCCATTCTTCCAAGGCGATCTGTGTCTAAATCGACTTGTGCCGCTACCACTGGTTTAATGGAGTGAGGTAGGGCTTGAATAAATTTGTGACGTACGATATCGTCCCCTACGCCAATTCGGCTTGCTAATGACATAAGTTCATTCAGGTATACTGAGGGACGACCTGTTACAGTCGATGACGACATTAATTTGTCCAGCATCTCTGGTTTTGTTTTCTCGTAAGCGCCCGTCACCGCTTCTCTTAGTGCGTCGTAATCTTTTGATTGCAGTATAGTTGGCTGTATATTTCCTACTACGTCCACAGGGAGAGCTGCCAAAGTGTTAAAAAATTTTTGACTGGTCTGTCTTATATTTGCAATATTAAATTGCGCCTCCATTATCGCAAACCAAGCTATTACGTTTGATTCAATGAAGTTTGGTGGTTTTATCGCAACAGCTTGGATTGGTTGGTTTTGATTAATTGTAGTTTCTTCAGCGTCATCTGCCATGTTTTTGGTTTGTGTTGAATAAAAATTCTAATTTTGTGACAGTTCAATTTTTTTTTTTTTTTTTTTTTGTGCGTGCGTGCGTGTATATATATGTGTTAAAATCACGTCGGGCTCACCACTTATGGTGATGGGGGGGTAGAGTTCTCGTTGTTAATTGTTGCTTGTATCAGAAGGTAGATAAATAGTAGTAGTCCTTCGGGACAGTCGCTAGTTTGGCCTAAAGGTTCAACAAGCGATCAAATTGAGGTCACCATAACATAAACAAAATAACATACGAAAGAGAAGGGTATATCAAAAACACTTTGTATTTAAATGCAACATCAATGAATAGTACAATGTTTCTTGATTTACACGCACAAAGTCCGTTACAAAATGTTCATTCATAGAAGAGAAATCCGATTATTAAAAGAATATAAGTGTCTTTTGTTAATACTTAAGTTCATGACGTGCTGGTCACAGGAGATGAAAGGTGAGGTCAATGGGTTGGTAGGAGTCCTTTGATATCTCCGTTGGTGAAGGAAGGCTGAAGGCATCGGGTTTGACGGGTGAGAAAAGCGTAGCGACATTCACTGACGGTACTTCAAAGCTTTCTGTCTTAGAAGTGAATTTATCGCTCTATTTATGTGTGCCCTTCGGATCAGAGTCAGTCTGCTGAAACAAACTGTTGGGTATGGCGCGGAGCTGTTTAATTGGTGGAAAATTGCTTATCATTCTTTTTATTTCTTTTTAGTTTTCCACCGGAAATTCTGCGTGGAGCCGGGTGCGCAGAGACCAGTATTGGTCATTTGCTGTCTAAACCTCTGAGAGTTAATATCCGGTCCTTCGCTTGCTCCGTGCCACCACAGTATTCCCGAGCCCGTAGGCTCGGCCAAAGAATACCCGTAGATCCCGTATAAACAGGATCGGGTTGGTCAACCTCCCCGAACGAGATTCTGCCCTTCGGCGGAGCCTCGTCCGGGTTCCTCTCTGCCTAGAGGCAGAGAGTTCGACCGTTGAACAGAGAATACGTCGCCGTCTGCTCTGTTGCAGACAGTATTTACTGTCCCCACCCACGAAGGATAGATGTGGCACAAGCCCGTGTTTAAAGTGGCGTATTCCCGAGCCCGTAGGCTCATCCAAAAAATGGCCATAGATCCCGTATATGGCCATAGATCCCGTATCTTCCGGGTTCCTCTCTTCTCAGAGGCAGAGAGTTCGACCGTCCAACAGAGAAGACGTCGCCGTCTGCTCTGTTGTAGACAGTATTTACTGTCCCCGCCACGAGGGATAGATGTGGCACAACCACTCCCGACACGAGGTGGTAGTGACGAAAATTAACGACGCGAGATTCGGAATGGGTACAATTCAAATCCGTTAACGAGGACCAACCGGAGTGCAAGTCTGGTCCCATCAACCGCAGTAATTCTAGCTCCGCTAGAGTATATTAAAGTTGTTGCGATTAAAAAGCTCGTAGTCCGAACTCGGGTTCGTGGTTGCGTCGCGGCCCCGGGACGGCGGCGCTGCCATCGTCCGTCGTTGACTTTCGTTGTCCGTGCGTATTCCCAGCCGGTGTCAACCTCTTGCATCTGTTAAGTTAGTTATTCATGATGTCTCCCTGCTCCTCTTTCCTTAAACATCCTAGTTGTTCACATGTTCAGCCCACGATATTCTCAACATCCGTGTGTGGGACCACGTCTCTGTCACTTCGATTCTCTTCTTCTGTTCAGCATTCACAGCCATATAGGAGGCTGGATATGGCATAGTAATTCACTATTTTTTTTACTTTTAAGAAACCATCTTCACGTGATCCACAAATTAAAAATAAATTATCATTTGCCTATATTTTATGCTAGTTATGTTAGTTTATCCTAACACTTGAATGAAAAATCCCCGTTATGGTATGATGCTACAAATTATAAAATTCTTAACTAAGTGAAGTTAGAGGTGTTTCTAATTCATATTCACCCGATATAAAGCTCAACAATCAGCGTAGATGGTTATTGAATGAGTAGTGCGATATGAACTGTTACAAAATGTGAAGCTCATGGCCAGAATGGTCAGCGATTGGTTGTGGTGCATTTGTGAACGGGTTATTCTCATATTGAAGTTAGAGAACTGAACAACTAGTGATGGAAGGAAGGTCACGTGTAATAGAGACAAAAAGAAAAACCTCGACAATCCACTAACTGAACATGAGACTGGAAGCAATAGTGAACGCTAGCTGCCATTTGTAAGTTGAATATACTTTACTCAAATTTGCCCAACGGTCTGTGTGTGTGGGGGGGTATTTGCTAATCTAACACTTAATTTTTATTCATTTAATTTACTTATGTACTTATTTTTTTCTTGAGTTCTAATATTCTAACCTAATTTGTAATCCAGAAGTCGCTTAGTTAGTTGAAAATCGGCCCTCCAAAAAAAAAAACGTCTTGGTCAGCACGTGAACCTAACTTGTCTGCATTCTTATGTAGTAGTGGGACGTTTATTATTGCTAGATAAAATACATACTAGCGTGGAAATGTTTTGCTGTATCTGTCTTCCCGGTGTCTATGTTATTGAAAGCGAAAACCCCAAGGCCAAACTGCGTTCCTTCAAACTGAAAGGCTTGTTGCTATAAAGTCGGCCTCGACAATCCACTAACTGACCATAGCTGCCATTTGTAAGTAGAATTATATGCCACATCCGCAATACTGGATAACCAAATTTGTTTTTAGGATAGGACAATGGGACATATACTAAGTTAGAAGTTAATGTAATGGAAGGCATAGAAATAAAATCCCATTCCCATCCCTTAGTAAGTATGTCTACAATGTCAGCTCGGACATGTCAGCTGCGGGTTTTTTATGTATGTGTAAGCGTGTGTATGTAATAAGAGTAGGTAGGCTTTTATGTCGTCCGGTCAATACTCCTCCCCCTTCTCTGGGACAAGAGTAGAGGCTGACACCTTTTTTCTTGTTTAGGAAGGGGTTCCCGGAACTCTTCCTTCCTATTTCTCTAGCCTCAGTACTGGAGCTGCCGAGTTTCTCCTATAGCGAAGAAAACGGCGACTTATCTAGTCAAACCAAGCGACAGCGCGTCGCGTGTATCCTACGACGGAAAAGAAAAAGGGCACGTATTCTGCATGACATGCTGAAGACGGAATATTTAGATTAAAAACAAGTCCGTCGCAGGAGACTCTAAAAAAGTATTTTGATATGCAAAATATTTGGCCTCCTCTCCCAGTTGTCGACGAATGAAAAAAATGCTCGGCGATAAAAGCAGTTGTTCTCGAATCGAGGAGTAGATTGGCAAAAATAGCTACTTTATTTCTCTCATTCAGTAAACTTTTATTTCTATAAACTTATTAATATAGAGATTCTCATGTATGTACAAAGGACATGGCTCATTTAATTGCCTACATATTCTAGCTTTCATATTAATTTCATTTTACTGTAGGTGTTTTATTGGATTCTTTTAAGTGCATGGAGTACTCTGAGAGAGGTGGATTGAACCGGTATGAGTAGAAGGCATTTCACGATAAGGCTTTGGAAGATGTTGTAGGTTGGCCACCTGGAGTATGTAGGGGAATGCCGAGGTGGTAGCCATCGTCACCATAAGGGAAAAGTAAAGGGTACTGCAATGCGTCATATAATCGATGGGTCTCTGAAATCCTGTGAAGAGCGCCGCCTCATGATTTGAGGACAATATCGCGATTGCGGTCTTGCTCCCCATATAGAATAGCGACCTCTTCGTTCCACGCAGGAGCATTGAAGCGACATTCGTGTTCATCATTATGTCGTTTGTCGGTGTCAGTTACAATGCCGAAGGAAGGAAAGTGCGGATTTTCCAAAGCATATTTGAAACTGTGAATGCTGCTGTTAATCTCGTGAAGCATGGTCTGCGAGGAACTTTTCCCGACGGCGGCAAAATACCAATCCGGGTTTCGACCTGTAAGTTGTAGTCTGCAAAGAAGTAGAGTTGAAGGAATTTTGGCGTAGAGGTCTCCTCAGGCATCAGAGATCCAATGCGCTGGTATACCTGCCCCTGTACTTTGGAAGTGGGCATCAAACCCTTTTGTCGAACCACCTGAGTCCCAAATGAGGTCATTTGAAAGAAGTTTTTGTATTGCCTAATTGTTTTAAGGAAGTGATTGGATTCGGGATGAAAGCCGACTATTAGTCCCCTCAACGGTGTAGGTGGTTCATGCAGAGGTTGTAGTCGAACTTTGCCGGCCCATTTGCGGGCGTTGCAGAATTGGCAAACGCAGGTCAAGGAGCCTAAATTGATGTCATCACGCGTAGTTAAGTTGATGCCGGGGTCGTAATTGAAAGCCAAGGAAGAGTAAAAAGAGTTACTGGGACAGGTAACACAACGTCGCCCGCAAGGCGCTGAATGTCTCCATGCGGGCGTATGCGGCGAGCTTGGGGAGTTTGAAATAAGCACACAGCGGCCATGTTGGTTGCAGTCCTTGAAAGTCTGTTTGACCTTGTCTGTGAGCCCTCAGAGTTTCTGGCAGCAGATGTCGCTGCAGCGTTGCCGGCATTGCGGGTTGCTCCCTGCAGCTCTGTCTCGGACTCCCTCAAACTAGATGTTGCAGCAGCGTCCCGAGATTGACGTCAAATATTTCGGCTGTGCTCGCCCTGGAAGTGGCGGTAGCATTCCTAGCATTTCGAACAGACCTATGTTCCGGTGTTTCAGCAGGCATAGCGATCACTGTTGCAGCAGCGTCCCTGGATTGACGGGCGCGTCTGTGGTTGAATCTTTCAGTTGCCCTCGATCTGGGAGTGCTGGCACCTATCCTTGCATTTCGCACAGACGTACGTTCCGGTGTCTCAGCAGCCCTAGCGCTCGTTCATGCAGCAGCGTCACTGGATTCACGAGCGCTCCTCTGGTTAAGTGTCTCTATTGCCCTTGATTTCGCAGTGGCAGCAGCATTTCTTACGTAACGAAGAAGCCTTTTATGATGAGTCTCGGAAGACCGAATGGCGGAGGCGGTTGCTGCAACCTGTGCGTTCATTCTCGACCGTTGTGAATTCTTGAACTTTGATCGCAACGAAGGCCTTTAGGCAGCATTCCTAGCCAAGCAGATGGCACGCTTCTCTTGTGACTTCGAGGCCAGCGTAAGGGTGCTGCTTTGAGCGACCTGTGATAGTCACATTGTAGTCTGCTCCTGGGAATCGCGGATCCTTCTTGCCCTCATAGCGGACGCTCTTGCTGACCGAAGGCTAAGGCGTACCCTCCTTTTTAGCGGCATAGGGAAAAGTGGTGCTAGTAGTGGTTGACTAGAATTGCTCAAATACAGGAGTACAAAGTCTAACTTAGTATCGCAAAGCGTGAGCCAGAAACTGGAAGGGAGGTATTTAAGTAAAACAGCTGAATAAATTGTTTATGGTAGTTGGAAACATGTAGTTAAATAAACAAACGGAAAGCAAAAACGTAAGAAACAACTTGCAGTAGGGGAATTGTTAAGTTGAAGGAGCCTGTCGTATCAACCAGGTGGCGGCTTAATAGGAACAGAAGTGATACGTTCGTCCCACAACTGTGTACAGCAGGTTCAAACGCGAAGTATTACTCGCCAATCGGTTGCGCCAATCAGCGAGCGATAATGAAACTGAATGTCAGCCCCTCATAACTGCTGATAACAACAATTCTCAACCTAATTTTCGTGGAAATTCTTCGCCATTTGCGAAAAATATAGCCAAAAATCAACATGACTGGATATCAATTGTAAGTCAAAAGTGGCATGATGTTATCCCAAAGTGATCGATTTTATCGATTTTTCCTGATAACTGATATAAATATTTAAAGAACAGCATCTCAAAACTATAAGTAAGGACATTGCTCAACGTGAGTTTGGTGGATATCTCTTGTAATTTTTGAATTTATTTTCGAGTCAATATTCGACCCCCTATCGGTTTTACCGATTTTACCAAAATTGGAGGATCAATGGAAAAATCCGAAGACATCAAGTATGAATGCTGTAAATTCCCGATCTTTGTGAGAATTTGCATGCCAATCGGACGGACGGTTTGCTCAGGATGAGGTAACAAGTTGACAGACACACTGACACACTAACAGAATGCCATTTATAGATACATACATACACATATATATATATATATATATATATATATATATGTATATATATATATATATATATATATATATATATATATATATATATATATATAATTACACAAATATATCTTAAATACGAAAGAGTAAATTTATTCAATAATATCGTCACTGGATTCAACCACGGCCTCCAGACAACTTCGGAATCTCATGCAACACTTCGGGGCGGTCACTTTGTTCAAGTTGGTGAATGCTGCCATAATCATTTCCTTCAATTCATCTTTGGTGTTACAAGGAGTTTTGCTTCTCTCTCGCTCAACTGTCTCCCACACATAATAACCAAGGGGTTTGAAGTCTTGGGAGATTATTGGCCATAGGTAAGGGATGACGTGGTCGCAGCAATTCTCTAACCACCATCTTGACCCAGGGCAGCACTACTTATTTCCGAATGCTCTGAGCTGTCCTCAGATTGACATCCAAAAAACTCTGTAATGTTTATATTGGAGCATCCGGCGCGAATAGCAAGCAGTACAGCAAGCCGTTTCCAAATTTCTGATGGAGTGAATTGCGTCATGGTGGTTTTTTTCTCACAAACGGTGCCCAACTGACCCCAACGACAAAATCAAAAACGAACGCGCAGGAGCAAAATTAAAAATATAAAATGGCGACAATTTCCCCATCGCACCCTGCATATGTTAATATTATTTATGTGTGTGTATATTCTTATATATTTATATCTGCATAAATAGAACATACTTTCAGAATATGGTGTGACCTAATATTTTTTCACGACATCAAATGACCGTCTTGCTAAATGACGATAAAGCGGTGATTTATTCATCTATCTTCCTCAATCGAAACTTAGCATCTGACCTATGTTACGTTCATGATCAGTTGATTGGAGCAAGTATACTCTAAAAAAGACTAAATAAGTGAAGTTGACATGACTTATTTAAGGCAAAAATAAATAAAAAATGTAGGAAATCATTACTTCAAAATTAGAGTGGTGCCGTGTAGACTTTTAACATTCCAACAATTCTCTTTAAATGCCTTACCTCTTTATATAGCTTTGTTAATAGATATATATTTAATTATCAATATATTGACCAGAAATTTCAATCACTTTATCCCACGTCTTTAATGCCACATGTATAAAATTATTTCAGTTTTGAACTGAAATAAAAGACTAATTCTCTTTCGACCTCATCACTTGAAGTTAATCTAATTCCAGCGAAATAACTTTGCAAAGTTCAAAACAGATGTTAACACGAAAACTGAGGAATATGATGGATGAATCATTATTTCCCAAGCGTGTTTTTCCAAAACATCTTTGATTATTCGTGTAGTGTTGTGCCGTACATTTTCATGCTGAAAGAGGATCAATTTCTCTTTGCTAAAGATAGACATTGTTTTGCCAGTACTTGATTCTAAACACCTAAATTGATTATAGCAAAATTCAGCTGTGGTTGTTTGGTTTTCGATTAAAAGCTCGTAATAAACGATTTCCTGCATATCCCACCATGAATTCAGAAAATCTTTTCTTGGATGCTGTCCCGCTTTTCGCCTATGAATAGGCTTTTCACCGTAACTAAGCTACTGATGCCTTTTCTTAACCTTGTCGTAAAGGATGCATTTATCATTTTCGGTAAATTAACATGCACATGAATTTGACGGGAAGACAATGGTGCGCATTAATTGAACTTTTATTTGAGATTATCTGCTGACAGATACTGTTGAACCCACATTAGAACCTTTGAGGCATACCCAAGCTTTATAATTTTAGTTGGACAGGTAATGTTGAAAATTCCGCTCAGCTCCCAAATTGCAATGGTTGGATTGCTTCTCTTACATCAAAGTCAAGTTTTGTTGAGTCACCATCTCTTGAATTATCATTCAAACTGAAACTCGCGAACTTTAAACAGGAAAAACCTCTCCTACATGTTCACTCGCACACTATGCCCCTATGACGCTTTCGATGAATCTTGAAACAGTATTCGAATTATTCCCTCATTGGAATTCATAGCGAATGCCATGACGAATGTTTTCTTTACTTACAAATAATCTTCCCAGAATCTAAAATAAAATGAGTTATATTATCCATATAGACATTGGCAAATATTAATTAAAAGATTGGGTATCATTAAATAATGTTCAAAATATACCGTGTAAAACTCGGACAGAAATTTCATTTCAATCACACACACACATACAAATGAAGGGGCAGGTACGCCAATCAAATTTGGGTATTCTACGGATATATTGAACGAAGGACAACACGTTCACAAGCCCTATCATCATTTTCCCATTTACGGACACATCAATTCGAGGAATTAACTCTAGCTACCCCACATATGATACTGACTGGTTGTCCGGCCAGCTGAAGTTCGTTTATTTCACAATACATTTTAACCCAGCTCAGATTCTGGCTAGGACAGGAAACTATAAAGTTTGTATGCAAATTTTAATTCTGTAAGGCTTAACGCTGTATAAACATACTTTCACATGAATAATATACAAGGGGTTGCTAGGAAGCTCTTAGTCAACGAGGCCCTTCCAAAACTAAATGTGATATTTTGTCATTAAGTCAAATTTTAGAAAGCGGTTCGGACCGAGCATTTTCAGCTTCCGCTCACGCGTACTCCAACACATGAACACACATGTGTTTATGTCATTACTAGATAAGACAATCTGGACAAATTTTATTTCGACATGTTTCGCTGATCAAATAGTGTCATCAGAAAAATGGATTTTATTTCGGCCATTGTTCAAAACAGAACATGATTTACGCTACTCAGATGAAATGCGAGATGTGGTCGAAATAAAGAAACACTTTTCCCATGGCGCCCTATTATATGGGAAATATGTCAAAATAAGAATTTTCCAAATTGTTCTATACATTAAACATGCCGGCGAATTGTCATCCATATATTTATATATAGATAAATGTACCAAAATTGTTTAAATATATAGATGAATAGATATGAAAAGAATGAGATAGATAGATAGATAGATAGATAGATAGATAGATAGATAGATAGATAGATAGATAGATAGATAGATAGACAAACAAACAAACATTCATGCGTCTTCCAAAGGACTGGATGAGAAAAAATGTTTTGCTCTTGTGTTTGCAAATTCTTATTAATCAAAATTCAGACATTTTTTTCTATTGCATTTATAAAATCAATTAAATCGAACAATAATGACTACCGCTATCTCCTTTTGATGTTAATACTTTATTGGTCTTCGGGAATCTACATACAATCATTTGAAAATTAAAACACCACATTCAAATGAATTACATTGCATAAATAGTATTTTTATGATACATTTTGCTACAAACATTGCTTTTCCACTTATACTTATCTATTTCAATACATACATCTCTTTTTTCTGTCTGTTCATAAATATCTATCTGTTTATGTATCTCATCTTATTTCTATCTATCTATCTATCTATCTATCTATCTATCTATCTATCTAATTCAATGTATCTCTGCTCATATCTGTCCATCGATCTATGTCCACACATATGACGCTATGTTAATGGCAGACACAGAAGAAACTTCGAGACAAGAAGAGAAATTCGACTACTTGTGGAAAGTGTTTCAATTCTAAAAGCGAGGTAAATATTTATAAACGGAAATATTCGTTTGCAAAAACAGGAAAAAAAACTGCTACACGGCTATATCATCCTATGTGACAGTGAATGCTGGAAATCTGTTTAGAGATTAAATAAAGATTTGAGGCAATAGAAAGGCCGTTCTATAGAAGAATGTTAGAACTAACACAGACGGAACATGAGAGAAACGAAGATATTTAAGTTTCTCGATAGCTAGCTGTTTTTGCTTAACTTTCCTTATCACTTTGTCATCTATCTATGAATCTAAATATTTTCTGCCAAATTTCAAAGCCTCCAATTCATCTCCATCATCACCTGTAAAATGTAACGGTGAAATCTGTATCTATAAATGGCATTCTGTTAGTGTGTCTCTGTGTTTGTCAACCTCATAAGAGCAAACCGTTCGTTTGATTGGCAGAAAAATTCAAACACAGATCGAACATTTACGGACTTCGTACTTGACATCTTCGGATTTATCGATTTTCTCCTCAGAGTTTGAAAAAAATCGATAAAACCGAAAGGGGGTCGAATACTGATTCGATAAAAATTCATCAGTTTTTCAGTGATAGTTTTCACAAATTACAAGTGATATCCATCAAACTTGAGTTGAACAATGTCCTTATTTATAGTTTTGGGGTGCTGTTCTTTGTAAAAATTGATATCAGTTATCGGAAAAATCGATAAAATCGATCACTTTGGGACATCCGAATCAAATCCAATGTAGCTGATTTTGGCTCTATTTGTTGCAAATTGCAAGGAATTTTCACGAATATCATATTGAGCATTAGTTTTATCAACAGTTATTAGTTGCTGACCTTTTTCTTCAATATCGGTATCAATTATCGGAAATAATCGATAACATCATGCCACATTTGACTTCCAATTGAAATCCAGTCAAGCTGATTTTTGAAAATATTTTTCGCAAATGGCAAAGAATTTTCAGCAAACTTACGTTGAACATTGTTTTTATCAACGGTTATGAGATGCTGATATTTATTTCCAATATTGATATATTTCGTTTTCAATATTGGTTTCAATTATCGGATAAAAATCGTTGAAATCTTACCATATTTGACTTCCCATTCAAATCGAGTTTACCTGAATTTGGCTATGTTTTTCGCAACTTAGGATTTTGATTAAATTTATCGGCTTTAGCTGTGACAAATAAAAACTTTTGCACTTTTGCACTGTGAGCTGCTTTGTGACCAACTAATACCCGAGGAAAGTCGATACAGTTATGTCTTCACTGGAATTTGCGAATACGCCAATCAATCGTATGTTCAACTGAGACGTCTACACTACAGACTCTACAGCTGATTGTTATTCACGCACGCGTGACCATGTTTCACATAGCCGTATCTCATTGGATTAGTGCAGTACGCGGTCGATGATTGGTGTTGGAGACCCTAGGACGCTCGCTGATTGACTCAACCGATTGGCGAGTAATACTTTGCATTTGAACCGGCTGTGCACAACTGTGAGGCAAAAGGAGAGATGTGTGTGTCTGTGTGATAATTCGTTGGTGATATATTTGCGTAGTTATCACAGACGCACTCGGGTAAAAAACGAGGCCTTTAAATGCTGAATTTCTCTGAACATTTAAACAATAACATTTAACTAACTGGTAATGTAACCAGAAATATAATAACTAGGATATATTTATGTTTGTATTCTCGATGAGATTTATGTGTGTGTGTGTATGAGCGCGCGCGCGAGAGAGAGAGGCACAGAGAGTGGTTCGTGTGTGTCAGTGAATTAAAATTGAATCTTCAGCCGGCTGGAAAAAGAAAATTTCCCTGGCCAGGACAATAGTCGGGTTGTCACATTTGAGAGCAAAAGAAAGAGACATTGATGGTTATGTCCGTTCTGTCATACGCCTGAAACAGTTTCACCTAGCTGACGTCTTACTATGCCAGCTGGCGGTAATCCTCACATCCTCCACAGATTCCTTTTTCTTATTATCTGTGAATCGCTATACATTCTTCGGATACTGGAATGGTTTCCGTTGACTTCTGCACGGTTTGAAAGTTCATCTTGGACTTTTTTGATGACCTCCTGCATGTATATTTACGTGGGTTTCTGGAGAGTAAGGGATTGCATGTGTTTTCTGTATTGTCCATTGACGTTTTCGGCCATTTATTTAGTCATTTTCAGTGAAGCCTGTTTTAGAGTGTTCTTAATTTCTCTTCATGTTTGTTTAACTGTTTAAGATACGATATCGTATTGTTTTGAATACAAGTAGGAGCGTTTATTCAGACCTCTGCGTATTGAGCTCGGGTGGAATTCGAATGAGCGTCTTTGTACTTTTTTAAAAATCTACCCAAACCCCATTTGAGGTGAGGTTTATAGTGATTGCGAGATGTTTTATATGCAAGGCCTCTCTCAGAACGAGATGCTTCCGGTAATGTGATGTATACAGAACTTTAGTATTTTCGACCAGAATTTTCTATTAGGCTTCTTTTATATTGTGTTCTTTTTATAGGACTTTGATCAAATAAGTGGCATGTGAAGCATCTACAGAAGGATATATATATATATATATATATATATATATATATATATATATATATATATATATATATATATGAAATCTTTATAGATCGGACCTCAATCTTTAACTGAATATAGTTTCACACATTTTTATTAAATTTTCTACAATGCTAGAATAACCAGTTCAGGAATAAAAGTCTCCATGGAGGTAGGTAGTTTCTTTTGCAAAAGAGTTTCAAGTATTATTGTCCTTAAACTCTAACAAGGAAAATGCAATACATTCCAAAACACCTGAAACATATTTGAAGCTTTGATCGCATTTGAAATACAAACATTCTTCTACCTCGAAAAAGAAAACCATTTTAGCTGAAATATAAATGGATGTTGAAGAAATACTGACACCCAGATGTTCGTCACAAATCTGCCTAATTAAATAACATTAATTTAGCTCTCTACAGTGAATATATATATAAAAGAAACAAAGATCATTTGTCAGTTCCCTTTTCTTCTTACTCACAGGGATTATTAAATCTAATTGTATTTTTTGCTATGATTATGCATTTCTCGATCGATGTTCCTATTGTAAAGAATGGCAAAGCCGTTTAAAAATAATTGTTTCAATTTACATCTCTGTAACTTCCAAGAGATTATTATACTATAAATTTTAATTAAAATATTATATGACATTAATAAACATTATGAATGGCATATATAGCCAAATATCACTCCCCTTATTCATTAAAATATGTCTATCTTGGTAACAGCTATTCACTTGCGGACTTTTTCCAAGTCCGAAAAAGCTTTACGACTATTGCTTGCATATGTAGATACTTCATTTGGTGATTCTTGCAAACATGTTTCTAGTTATGCTTTCTTGTATAAGATGTACGCGTTTATTTATCACTCAATGCTGCTAACAGTTTTTCTTTTTTTAGTTTGTTTCTAAAGTTTACTTAGTTTCTGGAACAAGGCCATAAGCATGCTGCACCCTATATAGATCAAACTAATAATCAAAACAGCAGTAATAATTAGCGCGACTAACTCCTTAAACATTGTCCCACACCGAATTGGTGCTTACATTTAGGCATAGAAATAATTAAGCACGAGGGCCGAGTTTATGACGAGATTTCTACACATTAAAACATTCTAATTTCCAATATGGAACCTGGATAAGATCCACAACCGCTGAGAAAAAATGCCACCCCATATTTAAGTACAACCCAACAAGCATAGAAGGAATAGGATTTGAACCTGTCCTAACGATCTTTGTTTCGACAATGAAACTTAAGTAGCTTTGGTTCTATTTTTTCTGTAATTCTGTACTGCAATTATATATATATATATACTCCGGAATAAGAATTTAAAAATTATTTCTTTATAATAAATATGGTTCAATAACGTCTGATAATTATACACCAAACAATATATATATATATATATATATATATATATATATATATATATATATATGATTTTTTCATGAATCATATTTTTAAAAAGATAATTATAATGAAAATTTAGGCTCTACTTTTGTATCGAGCACTGTTTTTTTAAAATAAAAACAAAAATACTACAGAACTTCAGATTATTTACCTAATATGTTCTTTCTTATTTTTCCACACCCACCCACACCCATATATATATATATATATATATATATATATATATATATATATATATATATATATATATATATATACACGTAGGAGGTGTTACATGCAAAGTACGTCGGAAGATAGAAACAATCTGTTATACATTTAATGTCATATATCTAGGCATGCGAATAGCTTTTTGATACAACGTTTTGGACTGCAAACTTCTAGTATAATGACGGATACGAGATCATTCATCTTAGTTTCGAGGAATATGTAACCGTGCAAATCTGTAATTGTTATGGCAATTTACCTATGCAGGCATGGACTCTCCCAGCTATAAATAAGATCAGGTGCATTATACCGTTGGAGAATGTAGTTTCCAGCAGTCAGCTCTGACAGGTCGGACCGAATATTCTTGCTCGTTTGTATATGTTTTGAATTACTTTTTCTATTAATATATTTGTTTAACTTAATTCGTCTCCTTGTGTCTTTATTTCAGGTCCCAACAACTTGGCGATGAGGACCCTTAAGGACCCTTTAATGACCCTAAAAGAACTATGTTGAAATTGTCAATACTGGTTCTATTCAACAGTACTTTGCAATCCAGAAAATGAAACCGAACGAAAACAAAAAGTGTAACTAACTTACACTGAACTTTCTGAGAATTCATGTCTCTCAGAGAAAAAACACTCGTGATTCCCTGAATGGTTATTTTGTTTTATTTCTCCTGAATTAAATTCTATTTCGGTTTCACAGTCAAACATGGACGAGTTCAAATCCGCCATGCTCGATTTTCTTATGTTCCAATATGAACAAGAAAATCAACGGGAACTAAAATGGCAAGAAAAACAACTCGAACAGCAAAAAAGAATGGATAGACTCCAGTTGGATATACAAAAAGAACAGCTTGAAATTAAGAAAAAACTGAAAAAGAACGACTTGAAATTCAATAGGAAAGTCTCGCATTACAAAATCAAACATAAATCAAACAACAAAAGCATAAAGAAATTCGACTTCAAAATCTACAAGAGCAAAGAAATTTGCTTGAACTGACAAACAAGGGACACATTTGTGAAAACGAAAATATGTTCTCATAAAACACGATCTGGGCACAATAGACAATTTTGCATATTCTCCGGATGAGGATATAACGTTCGCTTCCTATTTTAGAAGGTGCGAACTATATTTTACCCCGTAAAACAAGCGAACTGACATTTACCGAAGCGGTTAAACTTCTTACAGTCCTAAAACTTCACTTTAGTCTTAAAACTTCACTTTTTAATAAGAGCTGAAAGTGTACGAATTTAACCGGAAAGGATAGTGAAGATTACACTACATTCACGTCGGTCGTGAAAAAGCATTGCGACGATTTTAAACTGTCAAAACTGAGTTCGAATAATTTCAAGTGTCTGATATTTTTTCAGGGCTTCGTTTCATCTAAAGTCGCTGAAATTAGATGTAATGTTCTGAACAAATCGTAAAACGAGCCAAAACTTACTCTCCAACAAATAGCCCAAGACTGTCAGAGATTCGTACGTGTATCAGTGTAAAACATCAAGGAATTTGGCATAGCACGCATAAGAAAGTTACGCCAAAAAAAGAAAAAACATTACTACATTGGTATAAGGATTGCCCTTACCGGAATAAGAAGTGCCTAACTTGTAGTCGTATCGGGCACAAGAGCTCACAGTGCCGAGCGAGAAAAAAGGTTAGTACAAATCCTAAATAAAACTAACAAATTACTGTTGGATTCTTGGTCAGATTTGGCAATCATAAGTCTACACACTTGTGAAAAGTTGGGAAAATCAACCATGCTAAGATCTATTAAAATGGCCAGGTCTGTGACAGAGTGGAAAATCAAGTTTGACGGAGAACTTATCACAAATGAAACTTTTCATGGAAGGACGTTAAAACTAATAATGCATGTATTAAAAAATACGACTGGATGAAAAAATTTAGGTTGTTGGACATGCCAATTAATTCATTTTGCCAAAAATTCGAAAACGTGACCACCGAGGCAAACAATTTAATAAAAGATTTAAAATAAACGTTTCCAGAAGTGTTTTTCTGGGATATTTGCTCGGTGTAATAAGATGACGGAAAAATTTGAGTTAAAAGATGGCACCCAGTCAGTGTTTAAATAAAAAGGAAATGTGCCTTTTGCCTCTTTACCACAAATAAATGAAGAATTCGACAGACTAGAAAGAACCGGGGTCTTTTCGAGAATGGAGTACAGTCAATGGGCTTCACCAACCGTCTATGTGAAAGTCAAAGGAGATCCGGGTCTGCGCCGATTTTTTGACAGGGCTTAATGATGTAATCAAAGACTATCACTATCCTTTACCAAGCCTGGAAGAAATTTTCGCGAAACTAAATGGGGGATTTTTTAAAATCGTTCTCAATGTCGCATATCTTAAGATACCAGTAAGGAAGAATGTTCTAAGTTGCTCTGTGTCAAAACCCATCGTGGTTTGTACAAGTTCCAACGTCTACCTTTCGGGATCAAGGTTGCGCCGGCAATCTTCCAATATGTAATGGACAATATGCTGAGCGGTCTTAACTTTGCGGTTGCATATTTGGACGACATATTAATAAACAGCTAATATGTAGAACGACACAAGGAACATGTTCATAAAGTCTTCTCAAGAATTCAGGAGTACGGATTCAAATTGAAATAATCCAAATGCGACTTTTTTATGGAGAAGATTAAATACTTGGGGCATATTATCGACAAATATGACAGAAGGCCAGACCCAGAACCCGCTACCGCATTCAAGGACATGCCAGCTTTCGAAAGCGTTACTTAATTATAAAGTTGTTTTTTTAGGATTCGAAAACTAAAACCAAATGTTTATACCTAATATGCACGAGTTACGTGCTCCTCTAAACGAACCTCTGAAAAAAGACAAGGACTGGAAGTGGACACCTGAATGTCAGGAAGCATTCGTCAAAATAAAAGAAGTCTTGACGTTGGACTTGTTTCTCACTCACTATAACCCAGACCTGGGCATTAGAGTTACCAATGACGCCAGCTAGTATGGTGTTGGGGCATGCACAAGATGCCAGATTGATCTCACAAACCAGTTGCCCACGCGTTGAGAACACTTCTTCCTGCAGAGAAGAAATACTCCCAAATTGAGAAAGAATCGTTACGGATTGTTTTCGCAGCAACGAAGTTACACTGGTACAATTAAGGTAGACACTTTACATTGCAGACGGACCATAAACCATTACTTACCATTTTCGGTTCTAAAAAAGGTTTGCATATACATATAGAAAATACACTACTGAGATGGGGAACAATCCTTTTTAAATTATAATTTCAAGATGGAGTTCCTACGGTCTAAAACCTCTGTCATGCTGATGTACTATTCAGATTAATTCCGAAACACAGGGAATAGCTTGAAGATACTGTGATTGCTTCTCTTCGAACAGAGGGAGAAATTAAAACCACATTAATCGAAACAGTAAGGGAAATCGTTGTAACTCTCGACCAAATCAAACGAGAACCTCTAAATGATGAATCTATCAGTCAAACCAAAACCAAAATTCGTGAAAGAATCAACAGACTTCAGATATTTCCCCCTTATGCGACGAAGTACTGTCATATGTTGAGCGAGTTGTCATTCCCACAACGCCTCAAAGAAGAAATCTAAAAGATATCCATGCTAGCCACCCGAGGATTACAAGGATGAAAAGCCTTATGCGCAGTTATGCGTAGTGGCCGAGCATGGATAAGGATATCAATAAAAATCCTCTAAAGGCTGTGCTTTGGCAGCTAAAGCACACCTAAGAAAATATAGTCCTTGGCCTAAAACGGGACATGGTCCCGAATATATATGGATTTTGCAGGTCCGCTAGACGGATTCTAATATCACATAGTAGTAGGTAGTTTTTCAAAGTGGCCCCGAAGTTCTTAAATGTAGAATACCCACTACAGAAGTTACAATCGAATTCCTACACGAACTCTTTGACAGATTTGGGGTAGTCGATTGTCTAATGTCCGACAAAGGAACAAAATTAATGTCCGTCGACTTTAAGGACTTTTTGAAACCTTCAAGATCAATCATATCACGATTGCTCCATATCATCCAAGGTGCAACGGACAGGCTCAGCGCTTCGTTGACACGCTGAAAAGAGCCGTGGAGAAAGCTATGGACACACCCACAGACAAAGCCCTACATGTGTATAGAATAACGCCCAACGACAACACACCATCATCCTTACCCCCAGCCGAGGTAATGTTTGCGCGTAAAATCAGGTCTGTGTTCGACAGGCTACTCCCTGAACAAACAAAACCTGGACTAACAAGCAATGTACCAAAACACAATACCGACCCGGAGAGAAAATTATTTTTCCGGATGTTTCGTGATAATAATTTTTCTGGGAAATGGGTACAATTGAGAAAAATGTAGGAAATAATTTAATTATCAAGGGTCCCCAGTTTACTCACAAAAAACATTTGAACCAAGTCAGGAAACGACTGTCGGACGATGCCGACAGCCGTCCATCTCAAGTAAAATATGTCATGGATGTCGTTTATGATACTTTTGACATACCAATACCACAATCAGCCCCGGAGCAATGCCGTGTAAAGAGGAAAAGGAAAATGACGTACTTTATCGTCGTTAAACAAAAGAAAAAAATAATTGAAACTCCTGCGGAGTTAATTCTTAGGAGGCGAGGTGTTATGGTAATTTACCCATGCACGCATGAACTCTCCCAGCTATAAATAAGAGCAGGTGCCTTATGCCTTTAGGAGAGTGTAGTTTCCAGTAGTCAGACCGGATATGACTAGTGGCTACCACCTGACGTTTTTTTTCTGCAATTCAACTGCTTTATTTTTGTGAACTTCAGGTTCGATTCTGTTAAGTCTGTTTTTATATTACGTTTTCTTACGTTCTTTTTTTTTCCTGACTTGAAAAGTTTTTGATTTTTCCTTTTCAATTTTTTACCCTCCCCATTTGTTTTATTTTTCCTTTTTGCTCTTATTCTTTTATTATTTGCTTTTTGATTTTCTCTTAATTTAAAATTAAGTTTTGATTTGATTTTTCCGTTTCCTTTTAATTTCCTGCAATCGCCCTTTAGAGTTTATCTGCATAATATTTCTACGTCTGACTTTATTTTTCTTTGTTTTTATTTCGTGTTCGTTCTTTGTCTTTCTTTTTAAATATCCGTTAAGTCTTATGTGTTGTACTTGTTAAATCTTTCGTGTACAAAATCGAAACAGGCCAAGATTCCTCAAAGAGAAAACACCTAACACAGACAGTACCAACAAAGACGATAAAGTAGCGGTCGGGGAGACGCCCTCTTGCTGGACGTCCCCACAAAAATGTAGTATCACCTTTACGGAGTTCCTGGAGAGAGCTAAAAGCTACGCTCATCTTATCACAAAAGATGGGCTCTTGACAAATCTTGAGGAACTACAGAAAATTGAAAAAAGACTTGTATCGGTCTTTGTGGTGCACAAATTTGACGCTCCACAAAAGACACCATCATAAAATGGTTGATGTCCCTGGGGATCAAACCACCGAGAGTCATAAAAGGTAAAGGCTATTGGATATGAAACTGAGGAAATATGAAATTTCGAGTATCTATGAAGAAAAGGATTCCACTTAAAGTCAATATTCAGCCTTGCTTAATTGGTAAATGTTCTTCGTACCTGAGTCAGTATAAGCACGTCGAATCGAACAGTGATTTTTTCTGCAAAGAGAAAGCGCTGGTTTGCATCGTGCTGGTTAGTGCATATTTTTCTCATATATATATATATATATATATATATATATATATATATATATATATATATATATAATTTGTTGATTATCAATAACCTAATAAATTAAAATATCATCTAAATGGGTTCTGTGTCCCATGAGGGTTCCTGGAACACCATATATTTCAGGTAGTGTAATGGTTAACAAGTTCGTCTCAATTACGACTGAGTAGTGAGTTCGATTCTTGCTGTGTGCCCCTTATTCATTTATGAAGCAGGAGTTGCGCTGTTGATAAGCCAATGCCTTGGATAGGTGTGTTTCTATATTGCAGGATTGCTTGTGCTGCCATGTCATTGTCCAAGGAACTCTGGTGTCCTGTGCAGTCTTTTATGAGTCTTTTTGAAGTCTTGACTGCTAATTCTAGTCGTCCGTTAGACTGGGGATAGGCCACTCATGTAATTCTTTGTTTAACAGCCCAGGTTTTTAGAAACTGTTGGAATGAGTGATCTGAGAAGAGCGGCGCACCATCTGTACTAAGTTCCTCAGGTGCATCATATGTTTGGAATATTTCTCTGCAGATCGATACCAACCAGGAGGCAACTGTTTGCCCTGGCTTGATGCGGTACACAATGAGCCAATCTATGAAGCATGATATTCAATTTATGTGTGACTAATGCCTCCAACATGTCCAGGATTCTATTTGCTTTTTCAGAGAAAAAGTTGGGGTTTGTGTTTATGATTGATGTTTGGCCAGTCTCATCGGCACAGTTGTATAATTGGATGTTGGTCTGTGTAGGGAGCATGTTTGTCATTCGTAAAATACCTCCCAGTCAATTCTGAACTTTCGGAATTGCTGTGATGTCATTTATGAATGGAGCTGGGGGAGTTTGACTGCAGGGCCATTCGTGTAGCTGTCTGATGTCAAAGACTGCTCCTTTGTTAGTTTCAGGATAGTTAGCGCATGTCCCATGGTTCTGACCCCTAGTTCTTTGACGATTTCCCGGTCTATCATGGAGAAGCTATCCTTGGTAAGCTTTCTTTCCCAAGAGATTCAGCATAAGTCCTGGCAGAGTCAGCTGGAATGCCAACTTCGAGAAGTAGCTCTTGCCAATCATCGGATCCTGTTCACCTCGCCATGTAGAATATTGGTTAGTCTGACACACAAGTCGACTAGTGTAACCACCAAGTTCCACTGACTTGAGTAATTTAATGGAGAGATATATGGGTGAATGTGTTGGGCAGATCCATTCTAGCAAAATGGACCAACCTAACTGGTGCATTAGGTACCCTCCTATAAAATGAGGTAAAATTAGCTGACCTGCTTCTCCAAGAAGATACAAGCCATTTGTACTCAGTTTCTTTCGGGTGTGTCGTGCTACGATTTTGTCTTCAGCCAAAGTCTACTAGATACAACTTAAGTTTTTACTTTATTTTATTGAAAGTTTCAAAATCTTAGTTTTTTTCTTTGCATTTGTGCATACTTGTTTTTATTTGTTTACGTTTTCTCTCTTTAAACTTTTGTTGATCTCGTTTTTAATTCAGTTTTTATTTTCCGTGTTCGTATTATTTTAATTGTTGCTTATTTTGTGCGTATAAATTTTGATTTTCCACATTCTATTTTTTATTTGTTTCCTTTTATATTTTGTTGGAATTTTTGTTTGTTTTTCTTTAAGAACAAGGCATTTAAGGCGAAACTTTAATTTTAAGCCATGGGGGAAAATACTACCATGGCGGACTTGGGTGTAACGACGGTGTCTACGCAAAATAAGTCACCGGAGAAAAAAAAAACGGCCTGGGCGGAAAACAGGCCCAAAAAGGATTCATCTTATTATGATGAGTTAAGACCGAAATTTGAGCAATATGAATTATGAAATATGAATATATGGTAATGAATTTCTCACGATTCCGGAGGCCCTGGAAGCAGTTAATGTAAAGATAATTTCCCTGCTGACCTCCAACGTGAAAAGTCAGAAACTGATTGGGGTCAGCAGGGAAACAATTGAAGAAGCATTGAAAAGCGTTAGTATTGAAACCAAAGGTGTTGGCGAGAAAATCTCATGCGATGTGTGAGATTTTACTGGGAAGTGAACAGGAAGCAAAAAGGCTTGCTGAGAATACATTAACCACACCGTCTCTACGGCTCCAAACTGAATACATGGGCACTAGACGGCCTATGATTACTGTACACACGGAGTGCCCGTGAATAGTAACGAGGATAGGATGGGAGCATTCTTTTCCAAATACGGACCAATAGAAGAGGTGACTTCCATCACCAGTAAATCAGGCATTGCAACTGGAGACATGGTGTTGCAGGTGACTGTAAACAGACAGGCGTTCAACGAAACACCCAATGTTCTAATGTCTCGCGACAGACGGATGTTGGTAGTCGTAGAGCGGCGCAGACCATATTGTTGGTCGTGCGGGACTTTGGGACATATGGCAAAGGTATGTCCCACCAAGAACCCTCAGCTTCCAGAACCCCCACCAGCGGCACTGGTAACAACTCCAGCAGCAACAACAGCAGTTCTCGAAGTAGCTGCAAAGGAGAAGGCTCCAGATGGTGAGTGGATGACGCTGAAGGGATGTAGGAAGGAAAAGGCACCCTCGCCTCCAAAACAAGATGTATCGACCCCACAGAAACAACGGAACCCCCAGGAGATGCCCAAGGAGGGGCAGGAGTAGAGAAATCCTGGAAAACAGTCACAAAGGCAGAAGGGGCCGGAAAAAGAAAAACAACCGATAAAGCAGGCCCCTAAAGAGCAGCAGCAGCTACAACAAAAACAGCAAGAACAACGACAACTAGAACAACAAGAAGAAGAAAAGAGCAAGCAGCAGCAATCCGACAGCGAAATGGAGGTGGAACAAATGCCTCCTGCATCCCTGCATCCCCGAAACGAGCAGTTATAATCTCCAAAACAAGGAGTCTTCCTTCCTCCCCTTCCCGTGCTTCGTCTTCCCCTCCTTCCACCTCCTCCTTCGCTTCTATATGCACCCCACCTCACACTTCTACCCCACCTCACACTTCCAACCCTTCCCCGCCCCACCCAAATAAAGAAAAGAGAAAAAAAGAAAAAGAAAAAATATTTCAATGGCCCTAAGATGATCTGCAAGGTGGACAGGAGGGAACTAGAAAAGGACTTGTCTGCACATAAAAAAGCCCGACTCGGTCCGCTGTTTAAACTGACTTCCGTGGAAGGCAAGTCGCTGGACGACCCGCGGAATTTCCCACAGGCCCCTGGTATCATTACTTTCGTTAGGGACGCAGGGGGTACTATCTCCATGAATGTAAGAATGTATTCCCGGATATTAGGGTTTTTGAGATAGGTAAACCGGAGCCGAAAAAACTTTCTGTGCAGGGAGGGTCCCCGTATTACTCCACACATCTGTATACAGGGCATTTAAATTAACCTACCCTATGGACGTCGGTGGGATTGTCCCAGATTGTCGGATGACGACAGAGTTGGTTACTGGGAGACTGGGACAATCCGTCGGGGTCCTGTCACCCGCAGATTTCCGTCCAGTATGCGTTTAAGGGACTCTGGCTTAAACCATGTCAATCAAAGTAGCCAGTTTAAATGTGAGGGGCCTGAGAGATCAGGGTAAGGATGCCCACCTGCTTTGTGATCTCAGGTCCTTTACAGTGGATGTAGCTGCGATCCAGGAAACACGCTTTTTGATACTGATGCTCGTGTGATGTCTAGCGACTTTGTTGTCTATTCAGCATATGGGGACCAGCTGGCCAGAGATGGTTCCTTGTTGGTTAAACGTTCCCTGCGAGGGTGAACCTTGTTCATGTGGGCGTGGAGGGCCGCTTGATCTAGGCCGATATTGCCGTGAGCAGTGGTTCGTTTCGGCTCGTTGCGGTTTAAGCGCCCAACGAACAGAGTGAGCGGCGTGTCGACTTTTTCCGTCACTTGGGGCCATTTCTGGTTGATTCGTCGCGCTTAGTCTTAATGGGGGATTGGATGCCGTCCTGGACCCCAATATAGATAGGAGGCGAGGAGCTAACAGGAAGACATCGGGCGATCGTAGCCTGGTTGATCTGATCGGTGAATTTGGGCTCGTCGATAGATACTGAGTCGATGATCGGAGGGAGGAGATGTGGACGTGGGTTCGTAGTTGGCCGTCTTCAGGTAGCTGGGTGACTGAAGCGAACCTGGTTCATGAGGACGGGGTTAGCCTTGATTCTCTTTTTTAAGTCCCCTTAGCGAAACGGGACGGATTCCTGTGGATCCCCCGGTTAAGTTAATGTGAACAAGTGTTGTTCCTGGCCTGTTCCCGGCTTTTTCTTCTGTTATGATTCATGTCGAGATTCCCAATCTCCCCAGTTTGTTTTTAGATACCCGTTTTCATCTCCGGTCGAGTCAGCCTTTGATTTCCTCATTCCGTCATTTATTTTTCCCTCCCCATTCCATTTGCGAGTGTGCTTCTTGATTCTACCTATCGATAGAATACGGCTGCCACTCTTATTATTTTGAGGGGTGAACGGTTCTTACTAACATTGATTTTTTTGGGTTCATCTCCCCTCCCCATTACTTCATGTTTCATGGGATTTTTAATTATATATATATATATATATATATATATATATATATATATATATATATATACATACATTTCCCTGCTGACTTCCGACGTGAAGAGTCGGAAATTGATTGGAGTCAGCAGGGAAACGATGGAAGTAACTCTCAAAAAGTTAAACATCGCACCGAAAGTCTTGGCTAGGAGAATAAATGCCATTTGGGACATTCTCCCAGCCACTGAGCAAGAAACAAAATAGTAAGCCGGAAGTACCCTGACCACCGGAAATGTAAAACTCCAGACGGAGTATATGGGAACCAGACGTACCAAAATCACGGTACATGGGGTGCCCGTGGATATTTCGACGGATAGAATAGGGGCCTTTTCTGCCAGCTATAGCCTAGTAGAAGATGTCACCGAAGTTATAAGCAAAACTGGGATAGCTACACGCGACATAATCTTGCAAGTAACGCTAACAAGGCAAGCGTTTGGGGAAATCCCAAATGTTTGTTGTGCCGTGATAGGCGAATGCTAGTGGTTATGGAGGGACGTAAGCCGTATTGCAGCAATTGCGGAGTGTCTGGGCACATATCCAAAGTGTGCCCAGGTAAGGCTTCGAAACCTCAACCCCAGCCAACAACGACTGCGGCAGCGACGATGAAAACAACGACCGCAACAACAACCACAACAGCAACAAATAAGCGGAGGCAGCAGTAGTGATATCAGCAGCATCGGATAAGGCTATGGAGGGGGAGTGGACAGTGGTGAAAAGCAAGAAAAACGCAACCTTCATCCCCAAAAAAACGGCAGGCTCCAGATCAGCAGCGTCCACCGCAGGAGCGACTAAAGGAGGCACAGGACAAACCGGTGAAACCCAAGATACCGGGTCGATCACCGCGGGGGGAAAATGTAGACGTGGGCTCAGAATTGGCCTTTTCACAAGGTGGTTAGCTATCTTGACAGAATGTTAGTTAGAGGAGCCCACGTAGACTTATTAGATTGTCCCACGTTCCACTGGGTAGGCTATTCGGATCACAATCTCGTTTGTGCCCGGATGGCGTTAGATCATAGGCCTAGAATGGCTGTGTACTGGAAGTTCAATCTGTCTTTACTGGACAGGCGGGACACCCAGGAGCAGTTAACTAGCTTAGTGCAGCGGGAGTTAGTGGAGGCGGTTATCGGGAATAAGTGGTGGGAGAGACTTAAATCACCACTGATTTCAGCAAACGGCTCGCCCTAGATAGAGCTGAGAAAATGAAGACACTTAAGGCTAGATGCCCTACAGATAGCCTTAACTAGGGAGGCTCTAGAGCGTTTGAATAGCGAGCGCTACATGATCCAAGATAATTAGACATAGGTTATGTCTTCCGAAGCTGTTAACATGGGCGCAGATCTGCGAAGGGAAGAGATACGTCGAGGTTCCGATCGTTACATTCGTGAGGTCAATTCCCCGTAGGGGCATACTCTTCGGGCAACTGACGACATGTGCGAGGCGTTTCGGCGGCATTTCGAGAGCCGGTTTAGCAAGGAGCCTGGTCTCCGTTAGGAGAAGTTTCGCAGCTATTTAGCTGACTTTCCTCGGCTTTTGCCGTGTGAAGCGGCTAGCTGTGAGGGTGAGATCACGAAGAGCGAAGTCCACTTGACATTGAAGAAGGTTGCAGACGTAATTCTCCGGGACTTGATGGTCTGCCCTACGAAATGTACTTGAGGCTGTGGCACATCTCTGTCCCGATTTTGACAGTGGTGTTCAACAACTGTTTCCGGTCGGAGTCCATCTCCAACCATATTTCCAGGGGTGTGATCACGCTGTTGGAAAAGGGCAAATGTGTTGGGCGGGATTTAGATGATTACAAGCC
This sequence comes from Acanthosepion esculentum, assembly GCA_964036315.1. NCBI lineage: Eukaryota > Metazoa > Mollusca > Cephalopoda > Sepiida > Sepiidae > Acanthosepion > Acanthosepion esculentum. The sequence continues at coordinate 139,718,898 of OZ038478.1, read as the reverse complement.
CATAACTCTTCTGAACATAGAGTTAAATACTTTGTCCAAAACTCTACAGGAGCGTTTGCAGTTAGTTGCCGAGTCTTTGTTGGGTCTGGAGCAGAATTGTTCTGTGAGGGTCCGAACAAGTCAGAGCAACCTGCATCTGATCCGCTCGATCATATAGGGTGTAAAAGACGACGATGGCGCCGCGCTGATCAATTTATATCAGTACAAGATATTTGATAAGGTAGATCATCGCTATCTTGCGGCTGTCCTGCAGGTCGCCGGATTCGAACCGGACTTCTGTCGCTGGATTAGCCTCATGTATCACTCCACCAGTTCTGTGGGGCAGGTGAACGGGGAGCTGTCGAGTGATTTTGCGCTGTCTAGGTCGGTTCATCAGGGTTGTCCATTACTCTATGCTTTGGCATTGGAGCCTCTCCTTCGCCGGCTAAGGGACAGAGCCTGCATTCCGGCCCTACGCGGAATCGCTGTTCCTGGAGTTGCTCGAGCCACGGTTTCACCACACGCCGATGACGTATCAGCTTTTGTGCCGTGCCGCAGCGACAATGAGGCGGTACTGAAGGCGCTTGATCGGTACGAAAAGGTGACAGGGGCCAAAATTAATCGCGACAAGTCGTCCGGCTTTCGGTTAGCTGCCTGGAAGTGGGTCGATCTTCCGGGCCGCTTCTGTTGGACAGACGGTCCTCTCCACATTCTTGGAGTGTGGTTTGGACCCGACCTCCAGCTGGAAAAAATTGGTCTGAAGTACGAGCAAAGGTCGACGCGGCCTGTCAGACTTAGCGTCGACGGAGGTTGTCTGTGAAGGCAGGGCGGAGGTGTGTGCCACTTACGTTTTCCCTCCTGTCCTTTATCGATTGTCCTTCCTTCCTCTCTGTAAAAACCATCGGAAGCAGCATAGCGCTCGCTATCCTTCATTTTATGGAGTGGACGCGGGAATCTGGTCGAAAGACAAGTCTGTGCACAACGTCAGTGTCGTGGGAACTTATGCCCTAGTTTAGTGCTGACGATTTGGTTGAACGGAGGGGTATACCATATGATCTTTCTTTTCCTGTTTTTCTTACTATTGGTACTCTTGTTTCTATAGCTTATGTCAGCGCTTTTGTATCCGCTGTTTTTAGGGCTGTGGACGGCCATATTGGTTAGGTGGTCGAAGTGGGGTTTCCTCAAAATCTTGTTTGTTGACCACAAACAAGATTTTGAGGAAAAACCCACTACCAGAATGATAAACCCAACTAGACCCGACATAGGAAAGATAAGCAAAAAAAATCCTATAAAGGATCACTAGCCAAATTAAAAAAAAAACGACTCGGGTTAACACTCTGGATGAATACCAAAGAAGTCATCAATTGGTTTACCAACATCGACAATAAGCCTGATTGCACCCTAATTCAGTTCGATATTGTGGATTACTACCAGTCAATATCGAAAGACCTCTTCACAACTGCCCTGGAGTTTGCTACAGTATATTCGGACTTAACTAAGGAAGAAACAAACATAATTCTTAGTGCCAAGAAATCTGTCCTCATCCATAATGGGGACCAGTGGATTAAAAACACAAATGACAATTTTGACATCACCATGGGATCTCTGGACTCTGCAGAATATTCGGACCTTGTCGCTCTATTTATACTGTACAATCTAACCGTGCACCGTGAATTAGACATTAAGGACATCGGGCTATACAGAGATTACGGTTTCATAGTAGTAAGGAATTCCACAAATTTTAAAACAGATAAAATTAGAAAGAGAATTTATAGTGAATTCGGAAAACCAAATCTAAAAACTATAGTAAACACTAAATTAAAAAGGATAAACTTCCTCGACGTAACTCTAGACTTAATAAACAACATTTACACACCCCACAGAAAACCTAACACTAATCCCTTGTATGTACACCCTAAGTCAAACCACCCTCCATCTATAATTAGGCATATACCCACATCAATAGAGAAAAGAATAAGCATGAACTCCGCAAATAATGAAATAATCCGTCAGCACAGTAATTTTTATAACACAGCCCTGAAAAACAGCAGATACAAAAGCGCTGACATAAGCTATAGAAACAATAGTACCAATAGTAAGAAAAACAGGAAAAGAAACATCATATGGTATAACCCTCCGTTCAACCAAATCGTCAGCACTAAACTAGGGCATATGTTCCTACCTTTAATTGAAAATCACTTTCCCACTAATAGCAAACATAGCGAGATCTTTAATAAAAACACCTTAAAATTAAGTTACAGCTTCACTGAAAATCTAGAAATAATCATAAAAAACATAATAATAAAATCCTGGAAAAACACGCATGCCAAGACAGTATCAATAAAACTCCTAAACTGCAATTACACAAAAATAATGAAAAATTATGTGATTGTAGAAACCCTAAAGACTTCCCGTTAGAAAATAAATGCCCCACAAAATCAGTGGTATACCAATGCACTATCTCATCCATTGAAAGTCCTAAAACTGATAGGATATACATTGGGTCAACGAAGAATAAATTTAAAATTAGATGGAGACAACACAAGAGCTCCTTCAACAATATTCAAAATAGAAATCAGACATCTCTATCCCAATATTTCTTGCATTTAAAAGAAACGAATAAAACAACAAAGTAAAATGGGAAATAATAAATAGAACAAGAACTTGTAAAACCTGGAATGACCCATGCCCTTTATGCCTACATGAAAAACTACACATCATTAAGTTTCTAAATAATGAAAAGTTATTATACGATCGGCAGAAGTTAACGGTTTAGGCCGACATCAACAAATTTTCGCATTAAATAATTAACATAAAAAATAGATAAACAAATAAATTCTATAGTTTAATAAAAGTCTTAAAAGCTTAGCCCAATCATTAAATAGAAAAACCCTCTGTGAGGTCGTCAAATAAACAAATTGTAGTCCAGTCCAACACGTTTGTATAAGAAATAGCCATCTGAATAAACAAATAAATAAAGAGATTAATAAATAGATAATAATAAAACAGAATCCTCTCGACATTTAACGAACTGCCGTAGCGCCATAAAATATCTTTCGCTTTAAACTAACTAGACGGTGACCGCCACCATCAGATTTGAAATAAAGACCCCACCATAACCTGACACAAACTTTCCGAAGGTGACGGGTCTGTAGATAAGAACTTACTCTTCGACCACCTAACCAATATTGCCGCCCCCAAACGTTTCCATAATAATTAATGTTGCAAGAGACCATACATATAAACACGCATAAACAACAAGATAGCTTATTCCTAAATGTTTGGTTAGGATGAAACGGGACGTGACACCTTAATTCAACTTAATTTAAATAATTATATTGAGGGTCTCGGCTCTCGTTTTTGAAACATGAGAACTCTTATGTAGCGAAGGAATCATATTTTTTTAAAATATATTGTAATATAAGCTCTACATCTGTATGGAGCACTGTTTTTTAAAATAAAAACAAAAATACTAAAGAACTCTTGATTATTTGCCTAACGTGTTCTTTCCTATTTTTCTGCATACCTGCACACACACACACACACACACACACACACATATATATATATATATATATATATATATATATATATATAGGCATATATGAAAGTAGCAAACGCATGAAAAAGAAGAAAGATAAGTTATATTTTTCATGTAGATAAAGTATAACTAAATCTGTGCACCATTATTTGTATCATATGATGTTGCTTGATCTCTCTATTCTTTATATTTTTATCACAATGACACCATTTCATATAAAAATCTCTTCTTACTGACTCGACTTAATATAATGGTTCTTCGAACAGAACAGAAAAGATCGATAAATATTCAGCGGTATACAGAGAGGATCAACACAGAAACTGAATAAAATTAGGAAAGATAGATAAAAAGCGTTTCACACTGAAATCCAAAAGCGCATAGAAAGACTGGACAATGTCTTTCAGACTCTAAGTAAAATATTAAGAGGTTGGAAAATATACTTAGAAAAAAAAGAAAAAAGTGCCGGGCCGCTATGTAATAGCTAATTTCCTATATGCCAGTCAATGCTGAACAATCTCCTCACACGTGAACAAGAGGCTTTATGCGACAATAATAAGATTCTACTGACGAATGCAGAAAACACTATGGGCATGAGAACAACGGCGACATTTTTGGGAGAATTGGAACTTCACGCAAAACACTGCTAAAGATGGTGTAAAGAGGACTGAAAACACGAGAAATAAATCTTGTAAAATTTCGAACTCACAAGACGTTTTGAAGTCAGGAGAATCTAAAAAGAAACCGCTAATAAACGTCTTGAAAAGTTAGTGGGTGGGTGGCAAAAGAATGGATAAATGCGGTAGTAAAGAGATAAGTTACTTATATAACAAAGTCAGGAAGTTGTGGAGCGCCATAATCGCTCACGCACTGAAAGGATATGTCATGCGAAAAAAAGAAAGTAAAAGAATGTATAAAGTGTCTGGCAAATTGATGAAGCGAAAGCCTTAATATTTGTGTTTTTTTCAACTTTAGATATTTGTATTAACAATTTTAGCAAAAGAATTCATTTTTACAATATGAGAATTTAACAAAAATATGTGATATAATTTTTGAAGATAAATATTTACTAATCTTAGCATACAAAGAAACTACGAGGAGTGAAAATTTATTACCCAGAATGACCGCAGCGTGTCACTGGAGTAATGAGTCAAGCAAATATTTAAAACGATCACTTCCAAACATGCTCCATATTCCTCATTTTAGAGACGTTGAGTACAGGAGTCATTCGTTGCCCAATAGTAAAGGAAGTTCTACGTGTCGATTTTATTTTGTTGGTGAAAATTGAATAAAAGGAATCTGTAGCAGCGAATTCATTCTTTAAAAAATTAATGTATGTTTTGAGTATATAATCTAAGCAATTTCATTTACATTCTTTTCCTTTTTGTTTCCATCATCTTTGTTAGTAAATATCTTGCATTGTGATAATAGAAGATCTGCCAAGAATTGTGAAAGATTGTAAGAAACTAGACGCAAATTTACTGTGGATGATCTAGCGGTTAAAGAACTTTCTAAACATTTTCGCCTCAATGATTTTTTCTCTTTTAATTAGAGTAGCAGTTATGTCATAATTTAGGTCAGTCTCATTTCATCTCTTTTGTATTCATATCATATTTATAAACTTCTTGAAACAGAAAATGCACTGCTATTTTTATTTAATTGCTGCATGTTGTACTACTTGGCATTCGTGCCGGAAAATCCAATACGAACATTTTAGATTGTTCGGGTTTCAATCTGAGGACAGTGCAGAGGATTCGGAAAGAGTTGGATGAGTCTAATGATGATTACGAAGGTGTTTGGGGTGATCACTAGTGATGGCGATATTATCTTCTTCCCACATGGTCTCAGACTGAACATGGAGGCGTACATCAAGTGCCTTGAAGAGATAGTGTGTCGCTAGACCAAGATAGTAGCTGCTGAAAGAAAATTTCTGCGACAACCTCACTCCTTACACCTGGCCACCTAACTCCCAGACTAATGAAATTGATAAACGGCCTTCAAAATGAGGAGTATCGGCAAATGACTCTAATGCATTTACAACTGGGAAAGTTGTCACTAGAACAGTGTGTTGAATTTGTTCAGCAACAAGAATTAAAAGTTACGGATCTGGTAGAAGAAATGGACACATACGCAATAAAGGAAAAACAGTAAGGTGTACTTTTTGTAGATATTAACATCTAAGAGAAAAACAAAAATGTACGGCATATAAAAATAAGTTTGCCGTATTACCAATTATCGTGATAAACTGTGAAAAGAATCACAGTATAATAGAAAAATGATGTATTAAGCATACATTCGACAAAATTAGTAAACAAAGTCAAAGTAGAAGAAACTGGAATGTTAAACTCTGAAGCAAAGTTAAGATTAAAGTAAAATGTCTCCTCCTCTTATTTTAAAGCACGAAAAATGCCAGCCCATCTACTACCAATAGTTGTGGAAAAACTAAAATAGTTACCGGAACAAGATCTATATGAACGTGTTCTGCCGGGAGGGAGATAATGGGTCTAATCTTTAGTCATTTTAAGAAAGAAGCATAGGGATCTACAAATTTGTGGTGACTAAAAATAATATCCTCTCCCCAATGTAGAATGGCATTTGAACTCCCTTGCGGTTATGAAAACATTCTCTGAAATTAATCTAAAGTCGGCATAGCGACCTACTGACGAAGACTTGAAAGAAGTAACAATAAACGCGCCAATAGGCTGATTAAGATGGGAACGAATGCCGTAGGGAAATAGAACCTCAAGTGCGATTCTTCAAAGGGATATAGAGCAAGTTATTGGTAGCGATAAGAATACAATATGCTACCAGGATGACATTTGTGTGGGTGCCATTAACGACGAAGAATTAAAATGGAAAACCAGTATGGTATTGAATAAATTAAATAATTATGGATTAACAATTCACGGAAAAAATGTGTGCATAACACTAAAGAAATAGCATGATTGGGATATTCGATATCTAACGAAGGTGTGACACTATTAAGATGGCGCTGGTAAATTGGGGAAAAGGCTTTCAAAATAAACTGGAAAACAAGAAAAAAAACGATGTTTTTCGATAGACCGAATATATACTGGTAACAAGAAAAACGCGAGAAACGCTGTTTTGTTTTAAATAAATTGAAAATATAAGAAAAACAAGAAGAATGGAGGGATAAGATTTTTTTTCTTTTCTATCGCCACTTCGGTGTTCGGGTGACGATGACGACTAGCATCTGGTCATGGTCAACACTAACTTAAGTAAGAGTATTTTCTTAAGTACCCACTCGACCCGCGCGGTAGAATAGATTACATTTTAACGAATTCAAGTACCCTCGACGGCTAAGATCGAATCTCTAGCCAATATTCGGTCAGTTGACAGGACTTAGAAAATAGGAATGGTTTTGTAGTTATATTTTTCCTTCGTCTGCCCAAAATTTATAAAGTGGAATTTTCTCTTTTTATCGCTTATTGACCAAAAAGCTGTCGAGAGAAGGTGACAGGCATTGGATCCCAGATTTAACCTATCACCAGGGACGCAATAAGTATTTTCCACTGATGGAAATTTTGGATGATATTTGAATTTAGCATTTTGGGCTAGACCACACCTAGGCTGAGGAGACAGGTTTGATCAGGAGACAGAGAGGTAAAAGGCTCTGGTGGAATTTCAAGGAAGACGGAGAGATTGCATGCATCCTTCGGGTCGTTATAGTGAGAGGCACCTACGCGAGATGGAACGAGTTGTGCGGATCGATATTCTACCAACACTCCTCATCGGGGGAGGGATCTCCTCAAATTTGATCAGGCAATCAATTTCCCGACCACCGCACCGACTTTGTCCATAAATACAGACGAGTGAAACGAGAGACAGAGAAGAAGGAACCAGACGGCTTAAATTGCGGGTTGCGAGAGAGACACGAGCCAGTTGGTTCATGATCCGTTTTGCCAAACCCCGCATAGCTTCTGCAGAAAGAACTTAGACTCCGGCCTTGTTCTAGACTACCAAATATACCTGAATGGTCGGCTCGAAGATATCACAGAGTCGAAGAAATCAGACTTCAGGCTTGTACCAGTTTACCGAGCGTGGCTAAACATAGTGTCACGCGATATTAAGGGGAAAGTGATGGAGACATACATCACCGAAGCAAGAGAAGCCGAATTGTCTGTACATGTACTTGTAGATATCGTAGACATGCGAGGCGAACTTTGGCAAATCAATGTTGAAGTGACACAGCGCATGCGTTATCGGCGAGAACGAGACTAACACAAGCGAGAGATCTCGGTTTCTTGTCCGAGATCGAGGAAGGATAAAAAGATCTGATTTTTGTTTCAGGAGCAGTTTGTTCTTTGAGATTGGTGAAGGTTATACCCGTGTTCCTGAGAAAGAGAAATATTACTGTTATTTACGCTGTGCAGGAAATAGAGTCCCGAGCGAAGCGTTGTTCCGGTTTCCCCGTTAGATGTCAGAAGAAACAGATTCGAGTTGAAATGTATTTTCCTACCAGCCAATTTTCGTTTAAATCTCTCAGGGAAGGTACTGAAAATCTGCATGCTTCTAATCAAGTGATTAGAAAATTCAATGTATGAAGTTTTGATATAATGTTTTTATGTTACACAGCTGACTCTAAATTTGTTCCTTATGACGTCATGTCGCCAAAGCTGCCAGAGCAGCCACGTTGAGTATACAACTCAGCATGCGCCCGCCCTGTGATCGAAAACAAACACAATTTGGGGCAGGGTGGGGATTAAAAATCAGGTAACCAGCACAAGGGCTGGCCGTAAGGTTCGACCCCAAACTCAACCGGTGACTGAGGAGGGGATTGCGACGTTATATAGACCAATCGTTAATTGAGAAAATATTAAAAGTTGAAATGCCTACAAGCAAGAAAAGAATTGGGATCATTCTTAGGACTTGTCAATTTCTACAGATGATATGTAGTGTGATACTCCGAATTAACAGGCAAAAACACATATATAGCCTAAAGAGTCCGAGTCTTGTGACAGGGTACACATGGATCATGCCTATGTTAATGGAATGTAATTATTACAAATACTGGTAGATTCGTATTCTGGCTGGCCAGAAATAAGTTCGACCGTGGAACAATCTTTAGGTTTATGGATCATATTTCCAAGAAATAGAATTACGAAAACTCTGGTATCTGACAACGCTACAGAGTTTAGTGACAAGAAGCTATGTCAATGGTTGAACAGAATTGGATGTAAACCGGATAAAATCCCACCGTACCATTGACAATCAAACGGATTAGTAGAAAGGAGGTGCGAACTAGAAAAAACGGAATAAAATATGTGCACAACAGAAAGAAAGATAAAAAAACATATCTTCCTAGATTGTTGCTAAATTGTAGGACAATACCTAGGTACCTCCGTAAAATCGATAAAAATAGAGCAAAACGCCAAAAGACGCTAAAAGACGCCAGACTTAACGAAAACAAAATTTTATCGTCTAAATGTTTATGTTATTATGATTATTATGAAGACGAAAGACCAAAGTATTTTTTAATTATTTTAAAAAATGTCCTTCTTTTTAAAACATTCTAACTTTTGACTAAAAAAAACCCTTGTTTCTCTTCGTGTTCAGCGGAACTACTAAATAACATAGAATTTTAGCGAGGTTTTTTTCTGTATGACAGACATTAATTCGGAAAATCTTGCAAAAATAAAAATAATTGTCGGATTTTAATAAAAATTGCAGAAACTATTCATAACTGATGTAACTTATAAATATATTTTCCTTTTTTAAATCATGGCATTTTTTAGATCTATTACCCCGCCCCATAACTAATTTCACGAAAACTCTATAATTTCAATTTTGGACAAATTAGTGATTATATTAGTTAAAAGCGCAAGGCTTTGAGAAAACCAAATCATGTTTTTGTTTTTTTAGTTCGAACAACTGCACCTGAAAATGATCTCTGAATTGTATCATACGAAACTCAAGGAAACAAAGATATTACTTCATTTCAAATGCTTTTCATTTATTTTATTTGTTTTAATATTGATTTTGATAATATTGTCTGAAAGCAAAAAAATGGTCGATGAAAAATGAATTTTTAAAACAATTATTTGTATTTCTTATTTTATTATTTATACATTAAATGTTGTTAATTCTTCTAAAATTAGTGAAACGTTTGTAAAATTTAGTCAATGGTATTATTAAGTAGATCTATAATTTCAGATTATAATTTCTAAAGCTTCTTATAAACTAACGAACACCAGTATATAAAAAAACGACTGCAATTCTAATCTACGGAAGACAAGAAGTATCATGAATGCAATAAAAAAACGTCACGTGAATTGAGTTTCTGTCTAGTATTTAAGGGTTCTTCTCCACTGTTTACGGCTTTATGTTTACAAATTGCCCGTGCCAAACACGTGCGGAGTATTTTATTTTCCCTATTTAATGAAAAAAACATTTAAGATAATGTCGGCTGTTTAGTGTTGTTGTTATCACCCGGGTCACGAGTTGCTAAAAAGACAAAACAAAACACATCAAGCTATTGTTCAAACATCGGCTTGAAAATAATAATAATCCATATCAAGCCTTTATTACAGATATTGCCCCTTTTTTCATTCTTTGTTCTTGTCTGGTAAGTGGTGAGATTATTCAAACTGATAAGAGCTTGTTCTATTGCTAGCTGGCTGGCCTTTGACCTAGATATGTCAAAGTCAATTTGGTTTAAATTTCCTTATTGTTGCTTTTTGAAAAAAAAAAACAAAAAAAAACATTTTTTTTATCATAGGAGATCTGAATTGACTTTATTTAATTTAGTGGGGGATCTATTGGGGCCCTCAAACACCTGTGCAGCACTTGTTTTTAATTTTTTTTATAGAATTTCTCCAGATAGTATCAACAAACTTACGGTGAAAGCTCCATACAAAAAAACAAAATTTAAAAAAAAATTGGAATGCTGAATGTTATTTTTTACTTCAATAATTACGAGGTACTACCAATCTGGTTCACTTAAAAATGTCAATTCTGTCCTTACGTATGATAACTCAAGTCTCCCGTTAGCTGTCAATACGTGATGAATGTCATCATTCAGCACTTGTCAATCGCCAACGATGTTAAGATCGGCTCCATTTTATTTTAAACAACATTTTTCTGCGAAGAAAGTATATAAAAGTTTCTTCCTAAATATATTAAATAAGCTTTAAATTTTCTTCAAATAAATTTTGAAATACGTATTCTTGATTTTTGAACGAGTTTTAAACGAGGAATTTAAATTAGTTTACAATTTTTTTTTAAAATGGCTGACATGTGCTTTTTTAGTAATTTCGCTGACAAAACAAAAGAAGATTTTTAACTATAAGATGTCGGACATGCTATGAATGAGTAAAAAATTTAAAAAACAATGAAAAAATATTTTATTTCTTCTTAATAATAAAATATACATTTAAGATGAAAAAAATTTTCATCAAGTTTCAGGCCGTTCTTGTCATGCTATCGATTTTCATGGAGGTACATAACAATACCACATGCTGGAAAATCGAAAAGCACAGCCGCCCTCATGGTAGACAGATTTGAGCTTTGTTGACCATGCCTTATGCCATCAACAAAACATTGTAATATAAAAAGAATAATGAATCTAATCTACAAGAGGCAAGATTCATAATGCAAATTGAACTATGAGAATAGAGAAAAATGGAAATTGAATAAGTGTCGGTCAGCCTTGAATACTATTCCGCGGTCCAGTGACCTGTCACGGCCTAGGAATGTCTTCTATCGGGGATTAGTGGAGGGGCGCGCGAAGGATTCCTTACGTTTTCGGAGGAGTAGTTTCGCTCCTACTGGACTTGGGCGCCAGCGGCGGATTATCTCAGTAACACTGAGTTTTCGCTTACCTGGCGATTGGCTCGGAATCGGCTGCCTCTCAACGACATGGCTTTCATATGGGGCTTGGCGGATTTGCCAGACTGTGATCGGTGTGGCCTTGGTTTAGAGGAAACGGCTGCGCACGCCTTCTACCATTGCCCCCGGGTCCGCCCCTTATGGGACCATGTCGGCGAGCTGACGGCTCGTCTCGCTCCCGAAGAACTCGTGTCCATTGATCGCGCATACGCGGGTGACAATGTGTCGCCCCCGTATTCCGGGGGGAAACGAATGGTGTTTCTAACGCTGCTAGCCACGGCTCGAATGGTGATATGGACGACGCGAATGGAGGAGGTCTTGCGAGGCAATAGTCTTTCGCATCAGGATCTGATCCGATTCTTTGAGCATCAGCTCAAGATGAAGATTAGAACTGATAGAAAACGATTGCATTCGACAGTCTTCACTGAAAGGTGGGTAAAAAAGGCGAGCTTGGTTCGTTTGAACGGGGTTAGCCTTGATTTTCTTTTCTAGGTCAACCAAAGTCACATCGGGGTGGTTTCCTGTGGAACCCTCCCCTCTGTTAGGTTAGACATGCTTAAGTGTACCTAGTTAATATGAGTAAGTGTTGTTCCCGGCCTGTTTCCCGGCCTTCATTTTAGTTATGATCCAAGTCGAGATTCCCAACCTCCCCAGTTTGTTTTGGCCTCCTTTTCATCTCAACTGGATCAGCCTTTTACTTCCCCACGTCCCAGTTATTTTATCTCTTTCCCACTCCCTTAGCGAGAGTGCCTCTTGATTTTGTCCTCTGGGCAGAATACAGCGGCCTCTCTATTTTGAGGGTTGAACGGGCCCTACTAACATCAATTATGTTTAGTTTAAGAATTTGTTGAAATTTTAGTTTGTTATGGGGTTCATCTCCCTCCCCTTTCATCCGCTCACGACGATATTTTTATGTATTTTCATTATCATTAAATGGGGCGCTTTTTTGTAGGTCCCCCCTGGTGTGGATGTGGTATTATGGTGTTCGGAGGATCGAATGGTGATGGACAAATTCTTGTGGTGAATGCGTCAATTGTAATGTATGAATGGGTCACGAATCTGATTAGCTAGGTATAGGACAGTTAGTCAAGACCAGCCTTACCCCTCCCCCTCTCTAGACCACGTGCCAAAATTTGTATTTTTACAAATAAATCTTGAGATTTCGGTCTCTACGCGGCCTCAAGGCTAAGATCAAAGTGTAGTATCTGTTCGCGGATTACTCACTGAATGATCGCCTATGGGGCCGGGATTCCTTCTCCGATACGGGCCGGCGGCAGGGATTCGTCCCTGCGCTGGTGGTATCGTGGCTACGTCTGACTAGCTATGACCAGCTCTGACCAGCTTGGACAAGCTATGACCAGCTAAGACCAGCCAAGACCAGCTATGACTAGCTAAAGCCAAAGCACTGCGACCCGGGTGAAAACTCGGGTCCATTCCCCCTCCCTTCCCACGTTAAACTCCGACCTTGTGTCACAACCTGGCCATGTGGGAGGTCAAGTAAATCCCAAGGCTAAGATCAAAGTGTAGTATCTGTTCGCGGATTACTCGCTGAATGATCGCCTATGGGGCCGGGATTCCTTCTCCGATACAGGCCGGCGGCAGGGATTCGTCCCTGCGCTGGTAGTATCGTGGCTATGTCTGACTAGCTATGACCAGCTCTGACCAGCTTGGACAAGCTATGACCAGCTAAGACCAGCCAAGACCAGCTATGACTAGCTAAAGCCAAAGCACTGCGACCCGGGTGAAAACTCGGGTCCATTCCCCCTCCCTCCCCACGTTAAACTCGACCTTGTGTCACAACCTGGCCATGAGGGAGGTCAAGTAAATCCCAAGGCTAAGATCAAAGTGTAGTATCTGTTCGCAGATTACTCTCTGAATGATCGCCTATGGGGCCGGGATTCCTTCTCCGATACAGGCCGGCGGCAGGGATTCGTCCCTGCGCTGGTAGTATCGTGGCTAAGTCTGACTAGCTATGACCAGCTTGGACAAGCTATGACCAGCTAAGACCAGCCAAGACCAGCCAAAGACCAGCTATGACTAGCTAAAGCCAAAGCACTGCGACCCGGGTGAAAACTCGGGTCCATTCCCCCTCCCTTCCCACGTTAAACTCCGACCTTGTGTCACAACCTGGCCCTGTGGGAGGTCAAGTAAATCCCAAGGCTAAGATCAAAGTGTAGTATCTGTTCGCGGATTACTCACTGAATGATCGCCTATGGGGCCGGGATTCCTTCTCCGATACAGGCCGGCGGCGGGGATTCGTCCCTGCGCTGGTAGTATCGTGGCTACGTCTGACTAGCTAAGACCAGCTCTGACCAGCTTGGACAAGCTATGACCAGCTAAGACCAGCCAAGACCAGCTATGACTAGCTAAAGCCAAAGCACTGCGACCCGGGTGAAAACTCGGGTCCATTCCCCCTCCCTCCCCACGTTAAACTCCGACCTTGTGTCACAACCTGGCCCTGTGGGAGGTCAAGTAAATCCCAAGGCTAAGATCAAAGTGTAGTATCTGTTCGCAGATTACTCTCTGAATGATCGCCTATGGGGCCGGGATTCCTTCTCCGATACAGGCCGGCGGCAGGGATTCGTCCCTGCGCTGGTAGTATCGTGGCTAAGTCTGACTAGCTATGACCAGCTTGGACAAGCTATGACCAGCTAAGACCAGCCAAGACCAGCCAAAGACCAGCTATGACTAGCTAAAGCCAAAGCACTGCGACCCGGGTGAAAACTCGGGTCCATTCCCCCTCCCTTCCCACGTTAAACTCCGACCTTGTGTCACAACCTGGCCCTGTGGGAGGTCAAGTAAATCCCAAGGCTAAGATCAAAGTGTAGTATCTGTTCGCGGTTTACTCACTGAATGATCGCCTATGGGGCCGGGATTCCTTCTCCGATACAGGCCGGCGGCGGGGATTCGTCCCTGCGCTGGTAGTATCGTGGCTACGTCTGACTAGCTAAGACCAGCTCTGACCAGCTTGGACAAGCTATGACCAGCTAAGACCAGCCAAAGACCAGCTATGACTAGCTAAAGCCAAAGCACTGCGACCCGGGTGAAAACTCGGGTCCATTCCCCCTCCCTTCCCACGTTAAACTCCGACCTTGTGTCACAACCTGGCCCTGTGGGAGGTCAAGTAAATCCCAAGGCTAAGATCAAAGTGTAGTATCTGTTCGCAGATTACTCACTGAATGATCGCCTATGGGGCCGGGATTCCTTCTCCGATACAGGCCGGCGGCGGGGATTCGTCCCTGCGCTGGTAGTATCGTGGCTACGTCTGACTAGCTAAGACCAGCTCTGACCAGCTTGGACAAGCTATGACCAGCTAAGACCAGCCAAAGACCAGCTATGACTAGCTAAAGCCAAAGCACTGCGACCCGGGTGAAAACTCGGGTCCATTCCCCCTCCCTTCCCACGTTAAACTCCGACCTTGTGTCACAACCTGGCCCTGTGGGAGGTCAAGTAAATCCCAAGGCTAAGATCAAAGTGTAGTATCTGTTCGCAGATTACTCACTGAATGATCGCCTATGGGGCCGGGATTCCTTCTCCGATACAGGCCGGCGGCAGGGATTCGTCCCTGCGCTGGTAGTATCGTGGCTATGTCTGACTAGCTATGACCAGCTCTGACCAGCTTGGACAAGCTATGACCAGCTAAGACCAGCCAAGACCAGCTAAAGCCAAAGCACTGCGACCCGGGTGAAAACTCGGGTCCATTCCCCCTCCCTCCCCACGTTAAACTCCGACCTTGTGTCACAACCTGGCCATGTGGGAGGTCAAGTAAATCCCAAGGCTAAGATCAAAGTGTAGTATCTGTTCGCAGATTACTCTCTGAATGATCGCCTATGGGGCCGGGATTCCTTCTCCGATACAGGCCGGCGGCAGGGATTCGTCCCTGCGCTGGTAGTATCGTGGCTAAGTCTGACTAGCTATGACCAGCTTGGACAAGCTATGACCAGCTAAGACCAGCCAAGACCAGCCAAAGACCAGCTATGACTAGCTAAAGCCAAAGCACTGCGACCCGGGTGAAAACTCGGGTCCATTCCCCCTCCCTTCCCACGTTAAACTCCGACCTTGTGTCACAACCTGGCCCTGTGGGAGGTCAAGTAAATCCCAAGGCTAAGATCAAAGTGTAGTATCTGTTCGCGGATTACTCACTGAATGATCGCCTATGGGGCCGGGATTCCTTCTCCGATACAGGCCGGCGGCGGGGATTCGTCCCTGCGCTGGTAGTATCGTGGCTACGTCTGACTAGCTAAGACCAGCTCTGACCAGCTTGGACAAGCTATGACCAGCTAAGACCAGCCAAGACCAGCTATGACTAGCTAAAGCCAAAGCACTGCGACCCGGGTGAAAACTCGGGTCCATTCCCCCTCCCTCCCCACGTTAAACTCCGACCTTGTGTCACAACCTGGCCCTGTGGGAGGTCAAGTAAATCCCAAGGCTAAGATCAAAGTGTAGTATCTGTTCGCAGATTACTCTCTGAATGATCGCCTATGGGGCCGGGATTCCTTCTCCGATACAGGCCGGCGGCAGGGATTCGTCCCTGCGCTGGTAGTATCGTGGCTAAGTCTGACTAGCTATGACCAGCTTGGACAAGCTATGACCAGCTAAGACCAGCCAAGACCAGCCAAAGACCAGCTATGACTAGCTAAAGCCAAAGCACTGCGACCCGGGTGAAAACTCGGGTCCATTCCCCCTCCCTTCCCACGTTAAACTCCGACCTTGTGTCACAACCTGGCCCTGTGGGAGGTCAAGTAAATCCCAAGGCTAAGATCAAAGTGTAGTATCTGTTCGCGGTTTACTCACTGAATGATCGCCTATGGGGCCGGGATTCCTTCTCCGATACAGGCCGGCGGCGGGGATTCGTCCCTGCGCTGGTAGTATCGTGGCTACGTCTGACTAGCTAAGACCAGCTCTGACCAGCTTGGACAAGCTATGACCAGCTAAGACCAGCCAAAGACCAGCTATGACTAGCTAAAGCCAAAGCACTGCGACCCGGGTGAAAACTCGGGTCCATTCCCCCTCCCTTCCCACGTTAAACTCCGACCTTGTGTCACAACCTGGCCCTGTGGGAGGTCAAGTAAATCCCAAGGCTAAGATCAAAGTGTAGTATCTGTTCGCAGATTACTCACTGAATGATCGCCTATGGGGCCGGGATTCCTTCTCCGATACAGGCCGGCGGCGGGGATTCGTCCCTGCGCTGGTAGTATCGTGGCTACGTCTGACTAGCTAAGACCAGCTCTGACCAGCTTGGACAAGCTATGACCAGCTAAGACCAGCCAAAGACCAGCTATGACTAGCTAAAGCCAAAGCACTGCGACCCGGGTGAAAACTCGGGTCCATTCCCCCTCCCTTCCCACGTTAAACTCCGACCTTGTGTCACAACCTGGCCCTGTGGGAGGTCAAGTAAATCCCAAGGCTAAGATCAAAGTGTAGTATCTGTTCGCAGATTACTCACTGAATGATCGCCTATGGGGCCGGGATTCCTTCTCCGATACAGGCCGGCGGCAGGGATTCGTCCCTGCGCTGGTAGTATCGTGGCTATGTCTGACTAGCTATGACCAGCTCTGACCAGCTTGGACAAGCTATGACCAGCTAAGACCAGCCAAGACCAGCTAAAGCCAAAGCACTGCGACCCGGGTGAAAACTCGGGTCCATTCCCCCTCCCTCCCCACGTTAAACTCCGACCTTGTGTCACAACCTGGCCATGTGGGAGGTCAAGTAAATCCCAAGGCTAAGATCAAAGTGTAGTATCTGTTCGCAGATTACTCACTGAATGATCGCCTATGGGGCCGGGATTCCTTCTCCGATACAGGCCGGCGGCAGGGATTCGTCCCTGCGCTGGTAGTATCGTGGCTAAGTCTGACTAGCTATGACCAGCTTGGACAAGCCAAGACCAGCTATGACTAGCTAAAGCCAAAGCACTGCGACCCGGGTGAAAACTCGGGTCCATTCCCCCTCCCTTCCCACGTTAAACTCGACCTTGTGTCACAACCTGGCCATGTGGGAGGTCAAGTAAATCCCAAGGCTAAGATCAAAGTGTAGTATCTGTTCGCAGATTACTCACTGAATGATCGCCTATGGGGCCGGGATTCCTTCTCCGATACATGCCGGCGGCGGGGATTCGTCCCTGCGCTGGTGGTATCGTGGCTACGTCTGACTAGCTCTGACCAGCTTGGACAAGCTAAGACCAGCCAAGACCAGCTATGACTAGCTAAAGCCAAAGCACTGCGACCCGGGTGAAAACTCGGGTCCATTCCCCCTCCCTTCCCACGTTAAACTCCGACCTTGTGTCACAACCTGACCGTGTGGGAGGTCAAGTAAATCCCGTGTAGTATCTGTTCGCTGATTACTCACTGAATGATCGCCTATGGGGCCGGGATTCCTTCTCCGATACAGGCCGGCGGCAGGGATTCGTCCCTGCGCTGGTAGTATCGCAGCTAAGACTAGCTATGACCAGCTAAAGACCAGCTTGGACAAGCTAAGACCAGCTAAAGCCAAAGCACTGCGGCCCGGGTGAAAACTCGGGTCCATTCCCCCTCCCTTCCCACATTAAACCCTGACCTTGTGTCACAACCTGACCCTGTGGGAGGTCAAGTAAATCAACAGGCCGGTCGCAGGGATTCGTCCCTGCGCTGGTAGTATCGGGGCTGGGTCTTTAGCTATGACTAGTTTTGACCAACTCTGACCAGTTCGGACAAACTATGACCAGCAATGACCAGCTATGATTAGCTTTGACCAGCTATGACCAGCTATTGACCAGTGGCCTGGGTGGAAACGCCCGGGCCTATCCCCAACTCCCCTTTTCCCACATTAAACCGGCCTTGTGCCACATCTGGACTGCGTGGGAGGTCTAGTAAATAATATCGCTTCTCGGCATTTTGGCTAAGATCAAAGTGTAGTATCTGTTCGCAGATTACTCGCTGAATGATCGCCTTTAGGCCGGGAGCGATCACTGATACAGGCCGGTCGCAGGGATTCGTCCCTGCGCTGGTAGTATCGGGGGCTCCGTCTGACTAGCTATGACAAGCTAAGACCAGCCATGACTAGCTAAGACCAGCTCTGACAAGCTAAGACCAGCTAAAGCACTGCGGCCCGGGTGAAAGCTCGGGTCCACTCCCCCTCCCGTCCCACGTTAAACCCCGACCGTGTGGGAGGTCAAGTAAATCCACGGCCTTGTGTCACAACCTGACCGTGTGGGAGGTCAAGTAAATCCACGGCCTTTTGGCTAAGATCAAAGGAGGATCAAAGTGAAGTATCTGTTCTTCGTACCAGGTATTTTTCGTGTTTCTTTTTGGACAACGTTTTTGGACAACAAGGTATTGTGAATTTTTCTTTTTCCACACGAGTGGAAGTACTTTTGAAAAAAGAGAAAAAAAAAAAAGAGAAGAAAAAAAAAAAGTGAACTCTTGAACTGTTAGATTTCCCCGTTTTTGTTCACAAACCGTTTTTCCCACTCTTTTAAACTTTTGTTGTTTTAGTTTGACTTTATTTGTCCATTCTTTTTTGTTTAATTGCTTCTACCCTCTCCCGGTGATTTTACTTTTGTTGAATTTAACTCAGTTTTTGTTCCACGTGCGTAACATTTTTTGTGTTCCACGTGTGTAACACTTTATTTTACTTTATTTTATTTTTCTCTGTCGCATTTTCCTTGTTTGTTCTCGGTTTTGTTTATTTTGTAATTTGGGGAAGGAGAAATATATTTATTGGAAAGAGAATCTTGTGTGGCCGTCGTGGGGAGAAGTCCCCATGGCGGAAAACAACATGGCGGACACAAACACCAAGCCTGGCTCTACACCGCCTCTAGCGGTGCCAGATGACACTTCGTCGCCGCCGAAAGAATCGGCCGGGGCGGAGGATAACTCTGCATCGACACCTGTAACGGTGCAACAGCAAAGTTCTTCGCCGGTGAAAAGATCGGCCTGCGGCGGAGGTAACACGCAGCCCGCACCGTCGGTAACGGTGCAGGAGGAAAATTTGGGGCCACCGAAGAGATCGGCCTGGGCGGAGGACAGGCCGAGAAAGGACGCCGCATATTATGCGGACTTAAGGAAAAAAAATGATGAATATTTCCAGGGGGACGAATTCCTCACGATTCCGGAGGTCCTGGAAAGTATAAAGATAAAAATCATTTCCCTGCTGACCTCAGACGTCAAAAGTAAAACGCTCATTGGAGTCGGCAGGGAAACAATGGAGGAGGCCCTAAAAAGCCTGAAGATTGTTCCCAAGCTTCTGGCACGGGTTTCCCGTGCAAAGTGGGAGATCCTGCTGGCAAGCGAGGAGCAGGCGAAAAGCCTGGCAGGAACTACGCTGGTCACAAGGTCGCTGAGACTCCAGACGGAGTATTTAGGCACTAGAAAAACCAAAATCACAGTGCATGGAGTCCCAGCAGACATTAGTGAGGACCGAATGGGGGCCTTTTTTTCAAAATTTGGCCAGGTGGAGGAGGTGTCCGCCAGCGTGGGAAGGACAGGCATTGCAACGGGGGATATGGTGCTACAGATAATCCTGAATAGGCCTGCTTTTGAACAAATCCCCAATGTTCTGAAATGCCGGGACAGGAAGATGCCAGTGGTTGTCGAGGGTCGTAAGCCTTTCTGTTGGCTATGTGATGCGCCGGGTCACATGGCAAAAGCATGCCCCAAAAGGGACCCCCAACTTACGGCCCCTTCAGCAACATCAGCAGCAGCACCGGTAACAACCCAAGTGGAAAGATCGGCAGCCCCTGAGGTCGTGGCGAAAGAGAAAGCGCCCGAAGGGGAGTGGAAAATGGTAAAGGGGCGCAGAAAAGAAAGGGCTTCTTCGCCCCCGACACAGAATACCACGGCCCCCAAAAAACAACGGCAGCCCCAGGAGCAACCCAAAGAGGGGCAGTCGGAGGAGCTGCAGCCACAGAAGAGGGAGATGCCAAATAGGCAGAGCTCTCATCAGCAGCAGCCGACTCAGCAGCAGCCGACAGAACAGCGGCAACAACAAACGCAGCAACACCAAACACAGCAGCAGCAAGTACAGCAGCAGGAGGAGCGGCTGGAGAAGCAGCCGTCCAAAAAGCAAAAGAGGCACCACGACAAGCAGCAGCAGCACTCTGACGGCGATATGGAGGTGGAGCAGACACCTCCACCACAGTCCTCCGTATCGGTGGAAGAAGGGGAGAAATGTCCCCAGAGTACGGAAAGTAGGGCGGACGAACATACGGAGGTATCCGAGTCCCAATCCTTCCCTGCATCCCCGAACTATGCTGTTGCCCAAACCAAAAGCCTTCCATCCACCCCCTCCTGTGCTTCGTCTCCCTCTCCATCCACCTCCTCCTCCTTTCCTTCCACCGCACCTCCAACTCCTACCCCTTCGCTTACATCCACCCCTTCCTCTCCGCACCCAGATAAAGAAAAAAAGAAAAAGAAAAGGGCGAAATATTTCCCAGGCCCCGATCTGATCTGTAAGGTGGACAGGGGTGAAAGGGAGAAGGACCTACCCACACACAGAAGAGCGCGGTTAGGTCCACTCTTCAAATTAACGGCCGTGGACGGCAAATCTGTTGAAGATTCCCCAAGGCAGCGGGGATAATTACGTGCATCAGGGACTCGGGGGGAAACTTAAAGGTGTGGTCCTTCCTGGAGGAATGCAGGGATGTGTTCCCGGACATTAAAATCCTGGAAACGGGCACACCGGTGCTTAAGAAACTGGCCCATTTTTGTGCAGGGAGGGTCCCCGTTGTGCTCCATCCCTCTGTATATAGGGCTGCAAAACTAACCTTCCCCATGGACGTTGGCGGAATTGTCCCAGAAGGTCGAATGACGACCGAATTAGGCACTGGAAGTCTGGGACATTCCGTCGGGGTCCTGTCACCCGCTGATTTCCGCCCGGTATGTGAGTAGGTTTTTTGCCATAACTCTTATTTTTCGTTGCAGGTTTAGAAATGGAAATTAAGATTGCCAGTCTGAACGTGAGGGGCTTGAGAAATCGGGGTAAGGCTGCCCGCCTGCGTCGGGATCTCTTGTCGTTCGGTGTGGATGTTGCCGCGATCGAAGAGACCCACTTTGTTTGCACTTCCGATGCGTGTGTGCTGGAGGATGACTTTGTCGTCTATTCAGCATATGGGAACCGGTTGGCCAGAGGAGTTTCCTTGTTAGTCAAACGTACTCTTGATGCGAAGGTGGACCTTGTGCATACCGATGCCGAGGGCAGGTTAATCGTGGCCGATATTGCCGTGAAAAGTGGTTCGTTTCGGGTCGTTGCAGTTTATGCGCCCAACGACCAGGGAGAGCGGTGTGACTTTTTTCGGCAGTTGGGGCCGTCCCTAGTCGATTCTTCGCGCCTAGTTCTAATGGGGGACTGGAATGCCATCCTGGACTCCAAGTTAGACAGGGGGCGGGGCGCTAGCGGGAGAAGGGGCGATCGTAGCCTGGTCGATCTGATCGGCGATTATGGTCTCGTCGAAAGATACCGGGTCGATCATCCCAGGGGGAAAATGTGGACGTGGGCGCAAAGTTGGCCGTCTGACAAGGTGGTTAGCTACCTTGACAGAATGTTAGTTCGTAGAGCCGACACAGACCTATTAGATTGTCCCACGTTCCACTGGGTAGGCTACACGGACCACAAACTGGTTTGTGCCCGTGTGGTGTTAGAACATAGGCCTAGAATGGCTGGTTACTGGAAGTTCAATCTGTCTTTACTGGACAGGCGGGACTTCCGGGAGCAGCTAATTAAATTAGTGCAGCGGGAACTAGTGGGGGCGGTTATCGGGAATAGGTGGTGGGAAAAACTGAAAGATAGAATTAGGTCTTTCGCCACTGATTTCAGCAAACGGCTCGCTCTAGATAAAGCTGATAAGGTGAAGACACTTAAGGCTAATTTTTCCCGGGCGGAGGCTGGGGGGGATCCCCTAGAGATAGCCCTAGCTAGGGAGGCCCTGCAGCGTTCGAATAGCGATCGCTACATGGGTCTGGTAATTAGGCATAAGTTAAGTAAGATGTCTAACGAAGCTGTGAACCTGGGCGCAGATCTGCGTCGGGAAGAAGTCCGTCGAGGTGGTGATCGTTACGTTCGTCAAGTCGAAACCCCGAAGAGGCGTACTCTGCGGTTGACTGACGACATGTGCGAGGCGTTTCGGCGGCATTTCGAGAGCCGCTTTACCAAGGAGCCTGGTCTCCGTGAGGAGGAGTTTCGCAGCTATTTGGCTGACTTTCCTCGGCTTGCGCCGACTGAAGCGGCTAGCTGCGAGGGAGAGATCACGGAGGGCGAAGTCTATGAGGCACTGAAGAGGGTCGGCAGAGGCAAGTCGCCCGGTCTGGATGGTTTGCCCTATGAATTGTACTTGAGGCTGTCGCACATCTTTGTTCCGATTTTGACAGCAGTGTTCAACAACTGGTTTCGGTCGGGGTCCATCCCCAATCGCATTTCCAGGGGTGTGATCACTCTGTTGAAAAAGGGCAAGGGTGTTGGGGGAAAACTAGATGATTATAGGCCCATAACTCTGCTAAACACAGAGTTAAAGATTATGGCCAAGATCCTGCAGGAGCGTTTGCAGTCAGTTGCCGAGTCTCTGTTGGGACCTGAGCAGACTTGTTCTGTGAGGAGCCGAACAATTCAGAGCAACCTGCATTTGATCCGCACGATCCTAGAGGGCGTAAAAGACGACGAAGAAGCCGCGCTGATCAATTTGGATCAGTCCAAGGCATTTGATAGGGTCGACCATCGCTACCTTGCTACTGTCCTGCAGGCCGCCGGATTCGCACCCGACTTCTGCCGCTGGATTAGCCTCCTGTATCGCTCCCCCAGTGCTGTGGTACAGGTGAACGGAAAGTTGTAGGGCGCTTTTGTTCTGTCGAGGTCGGTTCGTCAGGGTTGTCCGCTGTCGCCTCTCCTTTATGCTTTGGCGTTGGAGCCTCTCCTGCGCCAGCTGAAGGACGAGGCGTGCAGTCCGGCCCTACGCGGGGTCACCGTTCCTGGAGGGTCTCGAGCCAGGATTTCCGCGTACGCCGATGACGTATCTGCTTTCGTGTCGTCCCTTAACGATATTGAGGCGGTACAGAAGGCGCTTGATCGGTACGAGAAGGTGACAGGGGCCAAGATAAACCGCGACAAGGCTTGCGGTTAGGTGCCTGGAAGGGGCGTGATCTTCCAGGCCGCTTCGGTTGGACGGACGGTCCTGTCCGCATTCTTGGAGTGTGGTTTGGACCCGACCTCCAGCTGAAGAAAAATTGGTCTGAAGTACTAGCAAAGGTCGTTTCTGCCGGTAAGACTTGGAATCGACGGAGGTTGTCCGTAAAGGGCAGGGCGGAGGTGTGTGTTACATACATTTTCCCCCTGATTCTTTATCGATTGTCAGTACTTCCTCTCTGTGAGACCCAGATGAAGGCGCTCGAGCAAGCGCTATCCTCCATTTTATGGAGGGGACGCGCGAACAGGGTCGACAGACGAGTCTGCACCAAACGTCCGTGTCATGGGGGGCTGGGAATGCCACACTTGCAGAGTCACATCCGTGCCTCTCGGTTGGCTTTCCTACGCCGCGCATTGACTAGAGGAGATCCGATTCTGGAGGGGATTGTTAGGGACGCCTTCCCTAGCCTTACCATCAATCCCCCCATCTCGAAGGGTGAGCGCTGTTGTAAGTCTCGAGATGAATCGCTTTTCCTTTGCGAGTGTCGGTCAGCTTTGAGGGCTATTCCGCTGTCCAGTGACTTTTCACAGCCTAGGAGGGTCTTCTATCGGGGATTAGTGGAGGGTCGCGCGAAGGATCTTCTAGTGATACGCTCGACTGTTCGGAGGAGGAGTATCGCTCCTACTGGTCTTGGGCGCCAGCGGCGGATTATCTCAGTAACCCTGAGTTTTCGCTTACCTGGCGATTGGCTCGGAATCGGCTGCCTCTCAACGACATGGCTTTCATATGGGGCTTGGCGGATTTGCCAGACTGTGATCGGTGTGGCCTTGGATTAGAGGAAACGGCTTCGCACGCCTTCTACCATTGCCCCCGGGTCCGCCCCTTATGGGACCATGTCGGCGAGTTGAAGGCTCGTCTCGCTCCCGAAGAACTCGTGTCCATTGATCGCGCATTGATTTTGTCCTCTGGGCAGAATACAGCGGCCTCTCTATTTTGAGGGTTGGACGGGCCCTACTAACATAAATTATGTTTAGTTTAAGAATTTTTAGTTTATGGGGTTCATCTCCCTCCCCTTTCATCTTTTCATGATTATATTTTTATGTATTTTTATTATCATTAAATTTTTATGGTATGGGGCGCGTTTTTGTAGGTCCCCCCTGGTGAGGATGTGGTATTATGGTGTACGGAGGATTGAATGGTGATGGACGAATTCTTGTGGTGAATGCGTCAATTGTAATGTATGAATGGGTCACGAATCTGATTAGCTAGGTATAGGATAGTTAGTTAAGACCAGCCTTACCCCTCCCCCTTTCTAGGCCTTGTGCCACAATTTGTATTTTTTACAAATAAATCAATAGAAAGTTCTCGGCTGCGGACGTCGTTTTGTTATTTTTTTTATTTTTCAGACCTTTTTTTGACCGGTGTACCTGTTTTTTAGAAAAAATTATTTGACTTTTTCCGTTAAGTTATTTGTTAAGTTTTTATTTTCATTTGTTTTATTTCTTTCGTTTAAATTCATTTTTTTTTCTTGGCTTCGTCCAACATTTTTTTATTTTTAGTTCGGTAAGACAAAGTCTTACCGGCTTTTTATTTCGTTTGTTGTACCATTTAAAGAAAAGAAAAAAGAAAGTTTCGTTTTAATTTGTCCTCCTTTTCATTTTTTTTACTCTCCCCCGTTTTATTTAGCGACTTCCGTCGCAATCCTTTCATTTTTTTTTAAGTTCCAGCTTTTGTATTTAATTTATTTCTTTAGCGGCTTCGGCCGCAAACCTTTATTTTTTTTAGTTTGGTTTGACTAGTGTCAAACCAGACATTTTTATTTCTTTTCTTTTTCTTTGTTTTTTTAATTGACGAAAAAAAGTAGGAGTTTCTTTTATTTTCGGCTGCCTTCGGGCGCCATTTTGAATTATTTTTTAAAAAGTCTTACGAGACTATTTAGTTTATAGTTTTCCTTTTTGTTTTTTTTATTTTTCTAAAGTATATTGTTATTTTATTGTTTGACTTTTGTTTTAATTTCTTTATTTAACTTTTTCAAATTTTAGAAGAAAACTACCTTTTTTTAAATTTTTTTTTCTCTTCTCTCCCTATCCCAACTCCTCGCAATTTGTCAACAATTGGGCCAGCTTTTCTGCTTTCCTGTTTAGAAAATGGCCGACGAAATGAGTCGGTCAGGGGTCAAAAAAGACCTCTTTGGGGCGGCTGCTAAAGCCGACCCCCGGATAAAACTAAATAAAAAAAACGGGGTAAGGTTTCCCCAAACAAACCTGACCAGGCAAGTGCAACTGACAAGGAGGAGGCCATGCAGGTCTCCAACTGATCTAATGACAAGGTGCCGAAAGTGGCACAATCCAAGTCTACAGCCGAGGAATCGCCCTCTTGCTGGAAGTCCCCACCGAGCTGTATTGTGAATATCGCGGAGTTCTTGGAAAAGGCAAAGGATTTTGCCCATCTTGTAAATAAAGATGGCATCCTTAAAGACGTCCAGGAACTTCAGAATTTCGAACAGAGAATGGTGACCGTCTTCGCGGTTGACAGGCGTACGCGCAAAATCTGTCGATCCACGAAAGACACAGTGATCAAATCACTTATGTCCCTGGGGATAAAACCCCAAAGAGTCATTAAGGGAGTAAAATTTTTCATGTGGGACGTACTGCTGCCCACGCCAGAAGATTGCTTGGATATGGCAAAAAGAGAGTTAATAACGAAAGACCTCATTCTCCGTACAGAATACATGGGTAGGCGAAGGACCAGGGTGGCAGTTTTTGAGGTTCCTCCTCAAATTTCCGGAGAGCCCCTGGCTGCATTTTTTATGCAGTACGGCCAAATTTTAGGGGCTCTCTCGGACAATTTGAACGGGGGGGGGGGACTTTTGACATCATGATAGATGAGGCGGCCTTCAAGTCCATCCCCAACTGTCTGGATTTTGGCAACCGGAGATTGCCAGTCATTGTGACTGGCAGAAAACCAGTATGCTGGAGGTGTGGAGTGACTGGTCATCTCTCCTCCTCCTGCCCAGGGAAGAAGGCCCGTGGAGCTCCGGTTGCTGGCGACCAAAATCCCCCTTTGGCCGACACTGAAAAATCCGCGGCGCCTGTAATGGGCCGATGTACTAAACGGACCGGTGAGGAAAATCCCTCGGTTGGGTCTTTGCCCTCATTACCCCTCAAACCAACGCCTACCACAAGTGTGGATAAGGAGAAGGATGAGGGAGAATGGCGTGTAGTAGGTAGGGCCAAAGGGAAGGTCCAGACAGCGGGACCTCTGTCCCAGCATGACTCCAGGGATAAATTCACCTACATCCCCATTCCCTCTACTAGCTCTGAGGGCAACTCCTGCGCAGAAATTAAACGAACCCAGCTGGGAGAAAATACTTGACATTAAAAAACTGAAGCAGAAAATTGAGGCGAAATGGGCGAAGAATTCCAAGTCGCTGGGGGTGGCCTGCCCCTCATCCTCTGCCCCGTCTTCCCCTTCAGGTACCATCAAATTCGTCAAACCACCTCCGCCTAAATTTCTGACGAACTCGCCATCAAGATCCTGTACCTCAAAAACTCCTTCCCCTTTCAAGACCTCATCTGGCATCACTCCCTCTCACACACCTACATGCACGCCCACACCTACTCCATCTCATTCTCCTCATAAGAAGAGGGAGAGAAGTCCATATTTGCCTGCAGTGGCCGAGAAGAGGAAAAAGAAAATCAAACCGCCATATCTCCCAGGGGAAGACATATGCCGCGTATCCGGAGAGCAAGCCGAAAGGGTCTTCGGGCAAACTAAAAACCCGAGGCCGCTGAAGGTACTCTTTAATTTCCGGCACATCAATGGAGTCGACGTAGAGGTGCCGGAAAAATTCAAAAATGCCCGAAGAGTCTTGACTGTCGTTCGATCCGGCCCGGGTTCGCGGGAGATTTGGGGCATGATAGAGGAGGGGAATGCGGCCCTGAAATTGGTGCCACCAGCGGCTGTTTATGAGCCAAATTTGGACCCAACAAAAATTTGTAAAGGGAGAGTCCCTGTTTTCGTTCACCCTTCCCTGTATAGAGCTCTTAAACTTACCTATCCTGCGGACATCGGTGGCCTGTCTCATGGTGATACCGTCGACAGTGAGATGGCGTCAGGTTCAATGGGACACGCTGTTGGTGTCCTCACCCCAGCAATGTTCTACTCTGATGGGCGACCCTAATCGATTCGATAATGGCACTCTGGTTAGCTAGTTTGAATGTCCGAGGCCTGAGGTCGGAGTCTCGAAGGGTGAGACTCGTTCGCGACCTTCAGAGCCTCGGTGTGAATATATGTTGTGTACAAGAGACCCGTTTTTCTTCTCGCGATTATGAAGGCATTCTGTCTAAGGAGTTTACTCTTTATTCAGCATGTTTTGATGGACGCTCGAGGGGTGTCTCTTGGCTGGTGAGCAAGACTTTGAAGGCTGCGTGTGTTCTTGTCTTCGCAGATCCGGCGGGCAGGCTTTGCGTGCTGGATGCTACCATAAAAGATAAGGCTTTGCGTCTCATTGGGGTTTATGGGCCCAATATCCAGGCTGAGCGACTTGCTTTGTTTCGGCAGATCGAGCCGTTTATGACGACATCACGTCGGTTAATTTTAGCGGGGGATTGGAATGCCGTCCTTGACCCCGATATAGATCGTATAGGGTCAAAATATAAAGCGGGTACTAAAAACTGGGGAGTGGAACATTTTCGGGGCTTTGTCGATGGGTTTGATCTCATCGACAAGTACCGGAATGAACACCCTCAGCGGGTAGTGTGTACTTGGACAAATAGTGGCAGCTCGGCTGTAGGTGTGCTTGCGAGCTACCTCGACCGAGTTTTAGTTAGGAGAGTCGATGTAGGACTCTTAGGGTGTCCAAGTTTTCATTATATAGTTTATTCGGATCATAGGCTTGTCCGGGTCCGTGTAAACTTAGATAAGCCTAATGTTAGGATAACTGGCTACTGGAAATTCAACTGCTCGTTATTTGGCGAGCAGCATTTCCGGGACCAGTTTTTACTAACCTTACAAAGGGAACTGACGGGGGCTGTGGTGGGAAATGCCTGGTGGGACAAACTTAAATCTAAAATTCGAACGTTTGCTGCCGATTTTAGTCGTCGACTCAACGTAGATAGATTAGCGGCGCAAACGGCTATAGTGCAAAGAGTCGATCGGGCTGTGAAATCCCGTGATAGTGGGGAAATAGTCCTAGCTAAGGCAGAGTTGTCCTCCTTGCTTACCAAGAAGGATCAAGCTCTGGTAGTTAGGGCTAGGTTAAAAAGAATGTCCTCTGAGGCGACGAATATGGCCGCAGAATTGCGTGCAGAGGAAAGTAGGAATGCTTCAAGACGGCATATCGCGAGCGTCACATTGCCGGATGGGCGGACAGTGACTACAAACTCGGGCATATGCGAGGCTTTTCGGGATTACTTTCGGGATCTTTTTACCAGGGAGCCCGGTCTGAGCTCTGCTCATTTCGACACCTATTTAGCTGACTTTCCCTGCCTTGAGGCAGCTGAAGCGGCTGGGTGCGAGGGTCCCATCACTGAGTCGGAAATCTGGGAAGCGCTGAAACAGGTTGGCCTGGATAAGTCTCCGGGATTAGATGGTCTTCCTTACGAAGTTTACTTGAGGCAGTCGCCCGTTTTTGTTCCTTTGCTGCAGCTGGTCTTCAACAACTGGATGAAGCAGGGGTCTATACCTCAACGCTTCACCAGGGGTGTGATCAAGTTGCTGCGTAAGGGCAAAAGCGGTGGGGATGGGATAGGTAACTTTCGCCCTTTAACTATGTTAAATACAGAGTTAAAGATTTTGGCTAAGGTCTTGGCTAACCGTTTGCAGCTTGTCCTGTCTAGTCTGATTGGCTCGGAGCAGACTTGTTCTGTGAAGGGCAGGACTATTCAGGACAACCTTCATATGGTGCGCCTGATCATCGAGAAAGTCGACAGTGAAGCCGCGCTGATCAATTTAGATCAGTCCAAGGCCTTTGATAGGGTTGACCATCGATTCTTGGAGGCTGTTCTTTCGGCTGCCGGTTTCGGGCCGTACTTTCGCTCCTGGATCCGGCTTATGTATGCGACTCCCGGTGCGCTGGTAGAAGTGAACGGGGTAAGATCGGAACCTTTTGTAATGTCTCGATCTATTCGTCAGGGTTGTCCGCTGTCGCCTATGCTTTACGTTCTTGCGTTGGAACCTTTCCTTCGCAAGTTAAAGGCGAATCCGGTCCTACGCGGAATCTCTTTACCTGGTGCTACCACCTCGGCCAGGTATTCTGCCTATGCTGACGACGTTTCGGTTCTTGTGTCGAGCAGAGCTGAGATTAACGAAGTCAGCAGAGAAATCAGTGGCTATGAGATGGTAACAGGGGCCAAGATCAACCGCGATAAGTCTGTTGGCTTGCGGTTGGGTGCGTAGAAGGGGGTTTCTCTTCCCGGACCATTCAGCTGGACGGATGGGCCGATCAAGATACTCGGCGTCTGGTTCGGTCCTGATATCCAGTTGGATATGAATTGGTCGGAGGTACGAGAGAAGGCCGAGGGCGCAATTAATTTGTGATCTCGGAGGAATCTTTCCTTGAAGGGGAGGACGGAGTTATGTGTTTCACATATCTACCCGATTCTCCTTTACCGACTCTCGGGACTTCCACTTCCGTCTACCACAGTACTTTCATTAGTACAGCTCTTGTTCTCTTTCTTGTGGAGAGGCAGAGCTACAGGGGTATGTCGGGAGATCTGTTGCCTTCATCCTACTGAAGGCGATCTAGGTATGCCTAGCATTGAGATTCGTCTCGATATGCTTCGCATCGGGTTCCTGGATCGTTTGTGTCGCGATTCGGATGACGGGGGCGCCTTCTGGGAGGAAGACGCCCGTAGATCCTTCCCATCCTTGAGAAGTGTGCAATCGGGCGAGGAGGAGGCTGGCCGTTTGCCTCGTGCCGAGTGCTCCTTCTACCGTGAATGTCGTCTGGCTCTGAAACACCTCTTACGGGCGACGGTTGGCCTCCACAACGTCCAGGCGTTGTCTCGTAGGGCATTATATCGAGTGGTAGTCAGGGGGTCCGTTCATGATGATTTGATTGAGGAGCTCGGTCTTACGAAGCAGGAGGCTCGCTCAATCTGGCCTTGGACTTCCGGGTTGAAATGTCTCAACAACGATGAGGCATCTCTCACCTGGCTGGTGATACGTGGGGCCCTCTGGGTCGGCAAAAGACTTTGCGCAGCGGGTTTGGAGAAATATCCAAACTGCCGACGTTGTGAGGGGGAAGTCGAGACCCTTGGTCACGTCTTCTTTCATTGCAAGTCGGTAGCACCATTGTGTAAGTTTGTTGAAGGTCTCATGGTTCGCATGTTGCAGGAAAAGTTTTTCGTCCTTGAGGCCGCTTCTGTTTGTAGCAATGTGGCCCCGCCGTTAACGAAGTCTGAACTTTATGTGTTCCACTGCTTGCTAGGAGTTATGAGAGTCGTGATTTGGGGGACACGTCAGAAGGGATTCTATGGAGGTGAGAAGTTCACTTCTTCCCTACTAATCTTGTACTTTAAGCATAAGCTTAAAGTCAAGATTAGGACGGAAAGGCGGCGACTCCCTTCATCAGAATTCGGCAAAAGGTGAGTGAATCTTGCGCGAATGTTTAGAGTGAGAGGAGCTGACTTAGAGTGGCACTTGGACCTCGGTTAGGTGCAGGATTTCGTCCCTCATGGGTTCAACAGAGGCAACCCGTCCCGATATTAGACTAGTATAGGTTTAGTTTGAATCTTTAGTTTCTCGTTTCTGGTTAACTTAGCTAGAGTATGTATGCTCATTAGCCCCCCTTTTATTTCTGTCCCTATTTTTTCTTTAGTTTAATTCCCCATCCCCTCCCGCGTTAGGTGGCCAGTGACGTCAGTTCTCTGGTAGTTGCGGGATGACTTTCGTTTCGTGTGTGTGTTTTTTCGTACTTGTTATTGTGTCTGAATGAGTGTGTGTCTGTGTGAGTGATTTTGGAAGGATGACTGTATTTTTATAATCTCGCAATTTTTTCGGCCAGTTAACTGATGTTACTGCCACATTTAGGTACTGTGGGGGGTTTTATTACTAATCTTATTTTGTTTTGTTTTCTTGTAAATATGTCATTTATTTTGTAAATATACATTGGGGTTTTTTAAATTGTTATTCCCCCCCACAGACTTTGAATTGTACATATGGGGACTAGTTAGAATTTCATAGAGAATTTGAGGAATTATGGTGGATGTAGTAAGAAAGGTATGGAAGAATGTGTTGTTTTGGTGCTAGGACTATTGTTGGTATGTTTGGGTCAGTGGTTGCGACTAGCTAAGTTTTAGTTTAAGACAGATGATGACCGTCCTTCCCCAACCCCCCTTTTTGGCCTTGTGCCACATTTTGTACCTTTTTGTACAAATAAATATTAGAGGTGGTTAGCGTCATTTTTTGCTTTGAAAGACAAGCTTGAAGCGAACATACGCAAAAAAAGCCGTATTGACCAAAGGCCTGTTAAGTTTCTGTTTTTGATATTTTATTTGCTAAAAACTTTGCCCTTTTTATTTTCTGGTTATCTGTATTTATACATTCTTTTCTCTTTTGATTATTCTCCTTCTTGCATTTTTCCCCCCTCACTGTTTTTGTTTGCATTATTCTGTTTATTTTCCGTATTATTTGTTTGTCTTTTGTTGTCCACGTTTTTTCTTTCCGGTTATTTTTATTTCTAGTCATTATTTAACG
The DNA here is from genome assembly GCA_964036315.1 of Acanthosepion esculentum. Lineage (NCBI taxonomy): Eukaryota > Metazoa > Mollusca > Cephalopoda > Sepiida > Sepiidae > Acanthosepion > Acanthosepion esculentum. The sequence continues at coordinate 139,686,745 of OZ038478.1, read as the reverse complement.
GTTAAAACAAAACAAAAAAAAAACGTGAGAAGAAATTATATTATACGTCAACCATGGCCGACTTTGTCGGCCCCATGGTTGACAAAAACAGCGACGGCAACACTCCATATACACCAGTAACAATACCGGTGACACCTGAAAAAACGGCCTGGAACCAAAATAAGCCGCCAAAAAAGGATGGCACATTTTATGGCAACGAAAGAGAAAAATACGAAAAAAGCTTCAATGGGAATGAATTCCTAACCATAAAAGAAGCTTTTGAAGCTGTTAACACGCGGACCATTTCCTTGCTTACCTCTGACGTCAAGTCACATAGACTGATTGGAGTGAGCAGGGAAAGTATGGAGGAGGCCCTGAAAACCCTCAACATAAGTCCAAAGATACTCGCAAGAAGGACCAATGCACTGTGGGATATTCTTCTCCAGACAGAAGAACAGGCCAAGCGGCTGGCTGGGTGTGTCTTAAACACCAAGCCCTAAGGCTTCAAACTGAATATTTGGGCACCCGCCGAACCAAAGTAACCATTCACGGGGTGCCAATAGACATCCCGGAAGACCGGATGGGGTCTTCTACTCCATATATGGAGAGGTAAACGAAGTAAGGGCCATAAGCAGTAAATCTGGAATAGAGACAGGTGATATGGAAATACAGATCACCCTAGACAGAGAGGGTTTTAAAGAAATCCCCAACACCCTGATCTGCCGTAAGAGAAAAATGTTGGTGGTGGTGGAGGGGAGAAAACCATGTTGTTGGCTATGTGGAGACGTGGGTCACATGGCGAAGGTGTGCCCTTCTAAGAAGAAAGATCAAGTCCCACCTAGCCCGGCAACTTCAGCAACAACAACAGCTAAGAAACCTGAGGAGATTCCGAAACCTGGTGGAGAATGGACGGAAGTAACCAGAGGAAGGAAGTCTTCAAGTGCTCCATCTCCACCCCAAAAGGAAATTCCGCAAAAAAGGCAGTCAGAAGTGGAAGTGAAACAACACCCTAAAGAAGGCCAAAACAAGCGGCCCGAAGAACAGGCAAAACTGCAAAGCCAGCAACAGCAGAAGCTACAAGAACAGCAGCCTCAACAGCAGAAACAACAAGAACAGCTGCCTCAACAGCAGCGGTCTCAACACAAACAACGGAAGCAGCAAGAGCATCCACAAAGGCAGCAGCAGCAGGAAGCACCAATGGAGGTGGAGAGTGTGCCTCCGCCTCGAACTTCCTCATTGAAAAGATGTAGGGAGGAAGACTCTGAAGAACAAGAAAAGAATATCTCTGGTCGTAGCAGGGTGGAGCGTAGCATGGATAGAACCAGGCGGCGCTCCTTCCCTGCATCGCCAATAAGACATACAGTTTCCCCCAAAGATAGGAGTCTCCCTTCCTCCCCTACACGTACTCCATCCCCCTCTCCCTCTATTTCTTCCCCCAGTTCTGTGAGCACGCCACCCAATACATCCACTTCTTCCCCTCCCCATCCTTCAAGGGAGAAGAAAAAGAAGAAAAACAAACTATTTGAGGGCCCCGAAACTATTTGTCAGGTAGACAAAGTGGAATACACAAAGGTCCTCTCAAAACATAAAAGGCGCCTTTTAAAAGTTTTGTATAAAATAAATGAGGTAGATGGGTAAACAACGGAAGACCCTCGCAATTTCCCCAAGGCCCCAGAGGTAATTACGTGTGTGAGGGACACGGGGAGCTCCTTAAAAGTATGGAGCCATCTTTTTGAAGCAAAAGAGGCCTTCCCCAACATCAGGATGCTGGAAATAGACGATCCGGAGATCAAGAAGCTACGCCAATTTTGTGCTGGGAGGGTCCCTGTTTTGGTTCATCCCTCCTTATATAGGGCCATCAAATTAACATACCCCACGGACGTCGGCGGTATTGCTCTGGATGGACGTATTACGTCAGAGTTGGGTGTAGGGAGACTGGGCCAATCCGTCGGGGTCCTGTCCGGCTCAGATTCCCACCCCGTATGTGAGTAGGTTTTTGGCTTAACTCTCTTTTATATTTGCAGGCCTAGAAAATGGAAATGAAGATAGCCAGTCTGAATGTGAAGGTCTTGAGAGATCGGTGTAAGGCTGCCCACCTGCTTCGGGATCTCTTGTCTTTCGATGTGGATGTTGCCGCGATCGAAGAGACCCACTTTGTTTGCACTTCCGATGCGTGTGTGCTGGAGGATGACTTTGTCGTCTATTCAGCATATGGGAACCGGTTGGCCAGAGGAGTTTCTTTGTTAGTCAGACGTACTCTTGATGCGAAGGTGGACCTTGTGCATACCGATGCCGAGGGCAGGTTAATCGTGGCCGATATTGCCGTGAAAAGTGGTTCGTTTCGAGTCGTTGCGGTTTATGCGCCCAACGACCGGGAGGGGCGGTGTTCCTTTTTTCGGCGGTTGGGGCCGTTCCTAGTCGATTCTTCGCGCCTAGTTCTAATGGGGGACTGGAATGCCATCCTGGACCCCAAGTTAGATAGGAGGCGGGGCGCTAGCGGGAGAAGGGGCGATCGTAGCCTGGTCGATCTGATTGGCGATTATGGTCTCGTCGATAGATACCGGGTCGATCATCCCAGGGGGAAAATATGGACGTGGGCTCATAGCTGGCCGTCTGACAAGGTAGTTAGCTACCTTGACAGAATGTTAGTTCGTAGAGCCGACATAGACTTGTTAGATTGTCCCACGTTCTACTGGGTAGGCTACACGGATCACAAACTCGTTTGTGCCCGGGTGGCGTTAGAACATAGGCCTAGAATGGCTGGTTACTTGAAGTTCAATCTGTCTTTACTGGACAGGCGGAACTTCCAGGAGCAGCTAACTAGTGTAGTTCAGCGGGAGCTAGTGGGGGCGGTTATCGGGCATAAGTGGTGGGAGAAACTTAAGGATAGAATTAGGTCTTTCACCACTGATTTCAGCAAGCGGCTCGCTCTAGATAAAGCTGATAAGGTAAAGACACTTAAGGCTAATTTTTCCCGGGCGGAGGCTGGGGGGATCCCCTAGAGATAGCCCTAGCGAGGGAGGCCCTGCAGCGTTCGAATAGCGATCGCTACATGGGTCAGGTAATTAGGCATAAGTTAAGTAAGATGTCTAACGAAGCTGTGAACCTGGGCGCAGATCTGCGTCGGGAAGAAGTCCGTCGAGCTGGTGATCGACACATTCGTCGAGTCAAAACCCCGGAGGGGCGTACTCTGCGGTCGACTGACGATATGTGCGAGGCGTTTCGGCGGCATTTCAAGAGCCGCTTTACCAAGGAGCCTGGTCTCCGTGAGGAGGAGTTTCGAAGCTATTTGGCTGACTTTCCTCGGCTTGAGCCGACTGAAGCAGCTAGCTGCGAGGGAGAGTCACGGAGGGCGAAGTCTACGTGGCACTGAAGAAGGTCGGCAGAGGCAAGTCGCCCGGTCTGGATGGTTTGCCTTATGAATTGTACTTGAGGCTGTCGCACATCTTTGTTCCGATTTTGACAGCAGTGTTCAACAACTGGTTTCGGTCGGGGTCCATCCCCAATCGCATTTCCAGGGGTGTGATCACTCTGTTGAAAAAGGGCAAGGGTGTTGGGGGAAAACTAGATGATTATAGGCCCATAACTCTGCTAAACACAGAGTTAAAGATTATGGCCAAGATCCTGCAGGAGCGTTTGCAGTCAGTTGCCGAGTCTCTGTTGGGACTCGAGCAGTCTTGTTCTGTGAGGGGCCGAACAATTCAGAGCAACCTGCATTTGATCCGCACGATCGTAGAGGGTGTAAAAGACGACGAAGAAGCCGCGCTGATCAATTTGGATCAGTCCAAGGCATTTTATAGGGTCGACCATCGCTACCTTGCTGCTGTCCTGCAGGCCGCCGGATTCGCACCCGACTTCTGCCGCTGGATTAGCCTCCTGTATCGCTCCACCAGTGCTGTGGTACAGGTGAACGGAAAGTTGTCGGGCGCTTTTGTTCTGTCGAGGTCGGTCCGTCAAGGTTGTCCGCTGTCGCCTCTCCTTTATGCTTTGGCCTTGGAGCCTCTCCTGCACCGGCTGAAGGACGAGGAGTGCAGTCCGGCCCTACGCCGTTCCTGGAGGGTCTCGAGCCAGGGTTTCCACGTACCCCTATGACGTATCCGCTTTCGTGTCGTCCCTTAACGATATTGAGGCGGTACAGAAGGCGCTTGATCGGTACGAGAAGGTGACAGGGGCCAAGATAAACCGCGACAAGGCTTGCGGTTAGGTGCCTGGAAGGGGCGTGATCTTCCAGGCCGCTTCGGTTGGACGGACGGTCCTGTCCGCATTCTTGGAGTGTGGTTTGGACCCGACCTCCAGCTGAAGAAAAATTGGTCTGAAGTACTAGCAAAGGTCGTTTCTGCCGGTAAGACTTGGAATCGACGGAGGTTGTCCGTAAAGGGCATGGCGGAGGTGTGTGTTACATACATTTTCCCCCTGATTCTTTATCGCTTGTCAGTACTTCCTCTCTGTAAGGCCCAGAAGAAGGTGCTCGAGCAAGCGCTATCCTCCATTTTATGGAGGGGACGCGCTAACAGGGTCGACAGACGAGTCTGCACTAAACGTCCGTGTTATGGGGGGCTGGTAATGCCACACTTGCAGAGTCACATCCGTGCCTCTCGGTTGGCTTTCCTACGCCGCGCATTGACTAGAGGAGATCCGATTCTGGAGGGGATTGTTAGGGACGCCTTCCCTAGCCTTACCATCAATCCCCCCATCTCGAAGGCCGAGCGCCATTGTAGGTCTCGAGATGAATCGCTTTTCCTCAGCGAGTGTCGGTCAGCCTTGAGGGCTATCCCGCGGTCCAGTGACCTTTCACGGCCTAGGAAGGTCTTCTATCGGGGATTAGTGGAGGGTCGCGCGAAGGATCCTCTACGTGATACGCTCGACTCTTTGGAGGAGGAGTATCGCTCCTACTGGTCATGGGCGCCAACGGCGGATTATCTCAGTAACCCTGAGTTTTCGCTTACCTGGCGATTGGCTCGGAATCGGCTGCCTCTCAACGACATGGCTTTCATATGGGGCTTGGCGGACTTGCCAGACTGTGAACGGTGTGGCCTTGCATTAGAAGAAACGGCTTCGCACGCCTTCTACCATTGCCCCCGTGTCCGCCCCTTATGGGACCATGTCAGAGAGCTGACGGCTCGTCTCGCTCCCGGAGAACTCGTGTCCATTGATCGCGCATACGCGTGTGACAATGTGTCGCCCCCGTATTCCGGGGTGAAACGAATGGTGTTTCTAACGCTGTTAGCCACGGCTCGAATGGTGATATGGACGACGCGAATGGAGGAAGTCTTCCGAGGTAATAGTCTTTCGCATCAGGATCTAATCCGATTCTTTGAGCATCAGCTCAAGATGAAGATTATAACTGATAGAAAACGATTGCATACGACAGTCTTCAGCGAAAGGTGGGTAAAAGAGGCGAGCTTGGTTCGTTTGAACGGGGTTAGCCTTGATTTCCTTTTTTAGGTCAACCGAAGTCACATCGGGGTGGTTTCCTGTGGAACCCTCCCCTCGGTTAGGTTAGACAAACTTAAGTGTACCTAGTTAATATGAGTAAGTGTTGTTCCCGGCCTGTTTCCCGGCCATCATTTTAGTTATGATCCAAGTCGAGATTCCCAACCTCCCTAGTTTGTTTTGGCCTCCTCGTCATCTCAACTGGATCAGCCTTTTACTTCCCCATGTCCAAGTTATTTTACCTCTTTCCCACTCCCTTACCGAGAGTGCTTCTTGATTTTGTCCTCTGGGCAGAATACAGCGGCCTCTCTATTTTGAGGGTTGGACGGGCCCTACTAACATCAATTATGTTTAGTTTGAAAAATTTGTTGAATTTTTAGTTTGTTATGGGGTTCATCTCCCTCCCCTTTCACCTTTTCATGATTAGATTTTTATGTACCTTATTATCATAAAATTTTTATGGTGTGGGGCGCGTTTTTGTAGGTCCCCCCTGGTGAGGATGTGGTATTATGGTGTATGGAGGATTGAATGGTGACGGGCGAATTCTTGTGGTGAATGTGTCAATTGTAATGTATGAATAGGTCGCGAATCTGATTAGGTAGGTATAGGATAGTTAGTTAAGACCAGCCTCACCCCCCCTTTTCGGCCTTGTGCCACAATTTGTAATTTTACGAATAAATCTTGGAAGTAGTGAGTCTCGACTTGGATCATAAACAAAGAGGCAGCCAGGAACAGACGAGAACAACACTTACATTAACTAGGTACACAAAAGCTTGTCTAGAAGAGAAAATCAAGGCTATCCCCGTTCTAACGAAATAGATAATACGCTCCCTGCTAAGTTCTTGGCCTGCTGCTCTGTTTGTAGCAATAAATCCCATAAGGCATTCGTCCTTCGCGCCAGACACTTCGGGCTGGGGTTCAATACCTTGAGTGATTCTTCCATACTTTCCCTGCTTACCCTAATTAACTTGCAGCTTTTCACATCGGAAGTCAGCAGGGATATGGTACATGTGCTCACCGCTTCAAGCGCCTCGGGAATTGTGATGAACACGTTTTCTCTGAATGACTCTTCATATTTTCTTCGCTGATTAGGATAGAAAGTACCATTTTGTTTTCGCGGCCTATTTACAGTCAAGGTAGTTTTAACAGGCGACAACGGTTTTGGTAACGATGTTTCGACATTATGGTCGACCATGATGGTGTCGTCACCACCATAGACGAATAAATTAGTGATTTCTTTTTTCTTTTCTTATATTCTAATTATTTCTCTTTTTAATTATTTCACACAAAAAGCAAAAAACTGGAACAAACAAAAAGAACCGAAACAAGAACGTTTCTACGCAAAGTCAATAAACAATTTAAACAAATACAAAAACGGTAAATAAAACAAGCGGAGGGTCAAAATACAACAAGGAAATAAACAAAAAGCAACAATACACAAAAGGAAAAAAATACGAACACATAAAAAAAAACTGAAAAATTCAAACGAGTTTCAGTAACGAAAAATGTAAAAAAATTAAAACAAAACACACTCAACAGTAAACGAATTTCAAGTCCCCAAAGAAACAGCCAGTCGCAGAATGAACACTCAGGAAGTAAAAAACCACCGTTAGTAGAAGCCGGTTTTAGACAGCATATTTGTCCCCTTCAATTGACAATAGTGTTCAATGTATTTTTGAGGATTGGAACAAAGCCATTAGTATTCATAATTACGTTATATAACAATAACCATTGCTAATAAGGTGCGACAGACTAATCAATTCCTGGCTATTTTATTAAAGCATGTGAGAGTCGAATTGAATATGCTATCATTAGAACACATGGGCACTTGTAAGAGTACTTATTAAAGTTAGATAATTAGTTATCCCATCACTTGACGACTCCCCCAAGGAATTATAGGAATATTACAATACACGAGGTTGCGTTTCCTTGTTCGAAGATAAGAAATTGTTGGTCGGGATGTCTATTTCGCTGGTAGACAGAGTAAGTAGTTTTGGAATATATCGAATTATAAATTTACCTATTCCCTACCCCCGAGTAGATTAGGGCTCTGGAGCGATGGCGAGATACCAGATTTTCAGAGTAGTAGCTTTGGATTCAGCTAGAACGAAATTTATGTTATTGACAGCAGCAGAAGAAGAAGCAAGGGACTGTAGGAATAATACTTTGGGGACATGCATCTCGCTAAGTCCTATGTGTGTGTGTCAGGTAAACACAGGCTATGTATACTCAAACTGTTTAAAGTCAATTGAGAGGAGATTTAGAAAGATTGCGATGTAAAGGTATTGACAAACCCGGTATTGCCACAAGCCATCAGTATATGTGATGGAGATTGGGCAGTGGCCGCACAGAAACCGATTGATCTGTCCAGGGTATGGAGGGAAATCTACTAGGAAGCTGAGAGTGAAACCACCATTGTTCTTAATAAAACTACCCCTAGGGTGTTCAGCATATGGAATATCCATCTCCCTACCCCTCATATTACCAGGCCGAAGAGAAATAAGAAGTTAAAGATTCAATAATGGAGATAATTGACTAAAGCTCAGTAAGTGAGCAGAATTATGGGAACCGGTAGTGAACGAATTTCCTGGGGTTACACTAGAATAAAATGCCAAAAATTTATTAAAAGTAGATTATTTATTTTCTATGGTTAATTCCTCTAGAATTTACAGCCATTGGTTATAATTTATATGGCATAGTATTTTTGCCTTGACTTATTGTATATAATATCGGCAAAAACAAGTTTATAATCCTGCATGTGTATTAGTATTTTTTGACTCTAACATTTGTAACACATCACTGTACTGGAATATTGTTTTTACAATTAGAAAGATAGAAAGCCGAAATGATACATTTTTTAAGGAAACTTAAACTTTTTGTGATATATATATATATATATATATATATATATATACCACATCAAAATCTATTATGGATATTATTTATGTATATATATATATATGAAGAAATATAGTCTTAAAGTGTGGTATATTTATGGGATAAAGTGCTCAATATCAGAGATAGAGCGTGTGTAAATATAAAAGTGAACATACAAGTCAAAACTTAGAGGCGACAGTCTGTTTCATGCTAAATGCAATCGTCAGGCCACGTGCCCTAATTTTACCTATATATATATATATATATATATAATATTTATATATATATATATATATATATATATATATATATATATATTAGGTAAAAATGCTATGACAAAGTGGAACGTTTTTTGTTACGCTAAACTTTTTCAAGTCTCAGTTTTTTCTTTAGATTGTTCTCGATACATACAAAAGATATTTTGTTTTCCTATAGTCCCTCACTCTCCCCACTATATATATATATATATATATATATATATATATATATATATATATATATATATATATGAATGTTTACGTATATTTCTTTCTCATGTTTTATAAATACATGGCTGAATGTTACGAAACAGACCTATGAAAGATATATTAGTGAATATACATAATATCCAATGTCCATAACACTACTCGGAGTTTCATGCAGTTAATGAAGTCTTCAGCGGTAAATTCTGACCGTTATCTGTCGCCTCCTCGTGATGGTCATTCAAAATTGTCTGTACAAGCATGTCTATTTCAATTATATATATATATATATATATATATATATATATATATATATATATATGTATGCACAAATGCATTGAAAACGAATCGAATATAAATTCAAACGTTCATAAAATTAATTTAAAAAGGAGCTCAATATAAAAGTAAACCAATAATTCTTTATTATATGTTATATAATGAAGTACACAGGACACACTCGTACACACACACACACACACACACACACACACACACACACACATACACACACACACACACACATATATATATATATATATATATATATATATATATATATATATCAAGGGCTACGGTGTTACAGAACGAATATTTGTCTTAGTCCAATTGTTTCTAACAAATCTTATAATGAATGTCATGCTGAACGGGGTGAATTCCAAATCTTTCCAGAGTAACGCAGGGGTCCTCAAGGGTTATATCCTGGGACCCACGCTGTTTGTGATTGCCATCAATAATCTCCCCGATATAATCCGTTCCCAACTAAGTATTTATGCAGATGATACTATCATTTAGTCCTGTCTTAGTAGCAAATCCGACAGACTTGACAAAGTAAACCTGACAAATGTTCTTGAAAACGATCTTCAATCGGCGGTGAACCGAAACAAGTAAATTTTAACGCCTCCAAGACAAAACTACTTTCATTTAATCACAAACACAGATTATATATATATATATATATATATATATATATATATATAGGAATAATACAAATATAAAATTTGGCAAGAAGTGAAGTTTATGTGGCTAAAAAATATAAAAAACACAACAGAATTGGCTTGAATTTGAAATTGACATGCCGCTCCCATTCAGCGTAGTAACAGCTAATAGTCTCGAGCAACACTACAAGCACCAGCATTTATTCTAAAAGTCGGTGTAAATAATTGTCTATTAATTTGCTTCTGCATATTTTCCTATTCAAACTGATGGAAAGTTATCTTCAAGTGTTCATGCCAGAAAAGAGACTTCAGAATGTGTGGTTTAACATCGATGGGCTTTTACTCTTCCTATCATATATTTATCCCATCAGGAAATGATTTTCTCTGGAGATCTGAAGTATTTCAAGCGTAATGGATGTACACGTTTCAAAATGAATATTCTTTATGCGCCTGCGGATATTCCGATATCTATCTATCTATCTATCTATCTCACATTTGCTGATTGAATCTTGAGTTTTGTAGAAAGACTCGCTATCAATAGCTCCGTCCATTCAGCAACAGATATCAGCTATTGACAGCTTATTTTTTTATTTTTATATCGTTAAAAATAATTCATGTACATTTTCTTGGTTTAATATTGATTTTTGAGTATCTAATATATATATATATGTATATATATATATATATATATATATATATATATGTATATATATATATATATATATATATATATATGTATATATATATATATATATATATATATATATATATATATATATGTATATTTTTGTTTGGATGTGCATGAATATACTTACATTCATGAATTCACGTACAATCACCCACACACACTTTACATATATATATATATATATATATATATATATATATATATATATATATATAAATATATATATATATATATGTTTAAACGCATGCACAAAAACACATGCACATCTGTATATGTTATATATTAATTTTATTAATGCTTAAACGGTAATGATAAATATTTTTATATCTGCAGCCATAAAACAAAAAAGGAAAAATTCAAAATTTAAAATTCTCAGCATCCCTTATTCGTGTACATATATTTTTCCACTTTATCGTACATTTTCTCCAAATATATATATTGCACACACACACACACATATTATATATATATATATATATATATATATATATATATATATATATATATATATATATATATATATATATATATATATATATAGACCCACACATATCAACATACATAAATACACACACAAGCACATATATATTTTTAATTAATGTTTAGGTAATAAAGTACATGATTGTTTATATGTTATCTTTTATCTAGTGTTTCATTTTTTTATATTAAGTAGTAGGTTTTGTTCTTGGTGTTGTCTTCTTATATATATATATATATATGTATATATATATATATATATATATATGAGAAATTATAAAAGTGCAGCTCCATAAACGGTGCTTTGAGGAAAACCAAAATAAACTCTTAAACAAGAAAACTGAAATAATTGACCAATGTAGGTAGATAAATAATTACTTACTTTGCTATCTAAGCACTACAGCCTGTCTGAAGTTATTATGCAAATCAAATAAATATCAGTTAGACCTCAGTACCTCTAAACGTTCTAAGCCAATATTTGCCAAATATAAACCGGTCTATTTCACCTTTAGTAAAATATTTGCCATTTTAATGATTAGTATTTGGGGTATTTGAAATTCACGAAAATGAACTGACTGTAGTTAGTATAGACATTAAATTAATATTAGCTTAAGTCCTCTGAAATGTAGTAAAAACTATTTTTTTTCTATTTGACCATAATATATGTTGAAACATGGATAAAAAGAAGGGTCTGCCAACTGCTGAAAGACAGAAAATTACAGAGATCATCGAACGATGAAGAAAGCTGTTGGAATTATAACTAAACTGAGAATTTGAAGCAATGTAAAAATACTTCAAAAATTGCTTCCTCGAACGTAAAAGAAGCGAGTTATAACGAAACAGCCACTTTTGATCAGCGCTCAGATCTGAGTTGAGTGAGTGAAGAAAGACAAAAGGTGTAGAATACTTTCTGAAATATTATCTGTAAAAATCTCTCCTAGGCAAACTCATCTCACTAAAGTAAATATTTTAAATCGACAAAATTGTTCCAAGAAATACATGAAAATTTGACATTTCTCGACTGTGGACCTGATAGATGGGCCAAAGGATTGATTTTACCCATTCCAGACGTGCCCTAGACTAACAGAAGGCAACAAGGAGGTGGTATTGTTGTGATATGGGCTGGAATTTTCGATCAAACCATTACTGCGCCATTCAAAGTTGATAGTGGAGTTAAACTGAACAGTGCTATCCCGATTTTATGACCAAGACTTTCTTTCCATGCTACAAGTCCCAGTCTCGCAGGTTCAAAGTGAAGTCTGCATTAAGGCACAGCAATGCTACTTCTCATGTATCTCAGCTTATCCCTGAATTCTTTTAGTATAAAATATTTACAGGGAAGAAAATAATGGAATGCCCACCATCAAGTTTCTGATTTGAATCCGATCGGAAATCTATGCTCAGTTGCGAAGATTAACTTGTATGAAGGTGGAAATATTTCCATTAATTTAACTGCGATTCCCCCCCCTCCTTTTTAAGTACAATCCAGCTATCCAACCGTCTATTTCGTTCTCACGTGTAAAAATATTGACTTACTTCAATCAAAAGACTTATTTCCCTTTCCGTTTTCTTGAGGAAACAAACGAATATTAGAAAAATTTCAAATAATGCCAAGCTCAACGCCATAACATCACTTTTAGATAAGACTGAACTGTTCTGCTTTCAGCAATATTGTGAGATTGCACCATCTCTCTTTCCCATTTGGTATGATGCTTTTCTGTGTAGATTATTTTGGATTTGCTGAAATGCAATCAGTTTTCCCAAGACCGATTATCCTTACAGACATCTTAATACAAACAAATGTAAAATGGACTTGTAATATTTTATAAGGACAATTTCATTTTATTCATCAAAAGACCAAATGAACATTTTCATCTATGGCCATATAGTTACATATTGATAAATTATGACACTTTGTTCTTTTGTTTGGCATCTATGATACGTGTGAAGGAAAACTTTTTTAGATCATCGGTACTCTCTCTCTCTCATATATAATATATATATAACAATTATTTTAATATGTTTTTTGTTCATACTTTAGTTTTATACATACACATATTTAAGTAAATGCTTAGTTTATAATAACCTGTATTAATTACATTTACTGGCGTGAATGTCCGAGAAATTTCGTAGAAAATATGTGTCCTCCGACAGGAATTGAACCTGTATCCTACACGGAACCGCCATTTGTCCTGACGTGCTATACCATTTAGCTACAGATGAGGCGCCTAGCAAAATCAAATTACTGTTTTTTTTTTCAAGCGATCATATCTGCTCCAAGCGTATATTAACATAAACAAACAATATATAATATGAAATCCGATAAATAATTGAATATATTTTCTGTTTATACCTTATATTTATGGATACAAATACAATAAATATACAAATATTATAAACAAAACATTTACTTAAAGATTTGTATCTATAAAAATAATGTATTTAACACTTTAATGATTGCCAATTATGAGAAAATATGTGTATCTGCGTGTTTTTAATTTTATTTCGTATTATTCTAAAAATATTTTAGCGCTACTTTTTCTTTTTATGTGCCATGTCTTTTCAGGACGTAGGCGATCGTGACTTTCCACCTCCCTCTATCCCTTGCAACTCTCAACAAGTTCCTCCCTTCTGCTACCTTACCCAGACCACGTTCCGTCAACCACTTGCTTTAAGCCCGCTAGGTATGCCATGCGTTGTTTTCCATTGTCTCTCGTTCCCTCTATTCGACCCGTGAGTTTTAGATTCCCCATACCCTCCTTACTCATTATGTGTCCCAGAAACTTCAGCTGCCTCTTCCTGGTGTTAATTATAGGCGCCCTCCTTGTTTGCATCCTCTCTAAGACAACACCACTCGGTCCATGATATCCTTAGCATCCTCCTGTAGAACCACATCGCCGTCGCCTTGGGTCGCTTCTTCATGTTTGAGGAAAGCCTCCAACATTCGCTGCCGTAAAGAACGACAGATGTCACTTAACATTTCAGTATTCTTTTCTTTGTTACCAAAGAAATCCTCCTGTTTCGCGATACTATGTCTAGCCTTTGGAATTCGTCCTTGCCCATCCCAGTACATCTACGGATCTCAGTGTTTGAAATGGAATCCCTGCATATGAAAAAAATTAAGGCATTTTTGTGCTGAGAGGGTCCTTGTGTTAATCCATCCCTCGTTATATAGGTCAGTTAAACTAACCTATCCCTCGGACGTCGATGGAATTGTCCTGGAAGGACAGATGATCTCGGAGATGGGTACATAGAGCCAAGGACAATCCGCCGGAGTCCTTGCCAAAGCAGATTCCCACACGGGATGTGAACAGGTTAACTCTTATTTTCCTCATTTCAGACTTAAAAGATGGCAATCAAGATAACCAGCCTGAATGCGAAGGTCTTGAGGGATAGGGGTAAGGCTGCCCGCCTGTTCCGTGACCTCTTCGGCCATGACTCTCGCAGAAATCTTGTTAGCGCGGAAAATAATATCGTAATTATGCCGGCACAAACGCGGTATCATATACTATGTATCAAGTTTTGAATCCATAACAACATATTTTTATGACTTCAAAGCCCAGAAGAAAATTACATTTTGGCAGTAAAAGCCCTATAAGGTGTTGATATGCCGTTAAACAAACAAAATCAAATCAATCAATCAAACTGCATGTTAATGTTTTATGTGCCTTCCTGAACGTAAACGATCATGGCTCCCCCCGTCTTAAAATCCTTACAGCTCTTCGGAAGGTTTTCCCTCTTCATTATCTCTTGATATCCCTATCCTGCTATCCATTTACACAAGTTCATTACGTAAATTATCCGCTGCTCTTCCTGTCCCTCTTGCTTTCCCTGTGTCCTGTCAGTGTCAAATATGACTTTCGTTTCTCTAGGTCTTCTTCCCAAGTTGAAAAGTTATGATGTATCCGAACAAACCTTTGAGATGATTCAGTCTTTAACAAATCACGAAATGAAAGTTACCCTGAACGGCCACTATTCAAGATCCTCTCGTGATAAAGCAGGTACCCCAGGGACTTTGTTCTTAATTTCTATTGATGAGCTTCCTGATGGTTTCAGCTCTCAACTTGGTATCTATGCTGATGACAGAGCCATTTACTCCTGTTTCGATAGTAAGTCTGATCAGATCGATGAGGTCACATAGGCAGCTGATCTAAAAATTGACCTACAGACTGTTGTTAAATGGCGCAAAGGATGGCTTGCTAATTTTAACGAATCTAAAGCAAAACTGCTCTTTATTAATCATCTGAGATTACCCTTTCTGTTTTCCATCAGCACGGCTGATGCTAATCTCCAAGAGAGTAACTTGTTGCGCCTTCTCGTGCTAACATTCTGGGCTGACATAAATTAGAAAAACTATATTGAATCCATTGCTAGGTTTGCTGCTAAGAATAAGAATATTGGCTTACTGTGTCGTGCTAGAGAATTTTTCTCTCCTGAATCTATCTTATATATCTATAAGTCTACCATTCATCCATACCTCAAATATTATTGCCTCATATGGTTAGGTTTCAGATTCTAGATAAAATCCAAAGCTGAATCAGCAATATAATTGGTCTGGATCTGACACCTCGGCTTCAGTCTGCCGTAAAGATGCTTCTATGTATAGTTTTTGTAAATAATTTCATGATCTTTTTGCCATACTTTATGAATTTAAGCGCAGTACTAGATTAGCCACAAGGTTTCATCAATTCGCAGTTGAATTATCTAGATGTAACGGTAAGTTCTATGCTAATATTTTTTATCGCAGTTTTTGCTTGTAGAGATTTCTTCCGGCATATTGCTTTCTAGTCAAGTTTGATTTTCAAAAATTTAAATACAATGTCAAACGTTATTTACTATCTTCCTGATTATTTTCCTGTTGTTCTCACTCCAAAATTAGGTTACTGTTTTCTAATCCTTTCATACTAAGTATCACCTTGTGTCTCAATAGCTTTACTGCCTTGGTTTGGCTGAATTCTCTTAAATGAAAAATAAAAGTAAAACAACAAATATTTGGATATTTGAATTAGCTACTTTATATATACTAGTTGTTATATACAGTTAACTAAAACCAAGTTCTAATTCCAAAAGCTACTGTTGGCCGTCTTCGAATGCAATTGTTAATCGAAGAGATCCAAAGGTATCAAAATGTATATTGCATTATACGGTTTCATTAAAAACTGTAGAATGAGTAAAGGGAGGCGTGGTAGGAACAAAAATAAACCTCCTATCGCCAGGTTCACAATCCTTCCCGGTCTAGGGAACAGAAGTAGAGGTTTATCCCTTGTTCCCTGTTTAAGATTGGGTTTCCAGTTTCTTCTAAAGTCTTATTGTCTTTCATTCTCAGTAACACATTGCGTCTTCCTTACTAGCATTATTGACACGAAATGATTAAATAACACTAACTTTTCTGTGAGCAATGCAATCATTCTTGTCGAAAGATTCTCATATATATATATATATATATATATATATATATATATATATATATATTATGTAGCGCAGTTCAATTTATATTACAATGAATCATTCATACAAAAGGTAAATTGGTGAAGTCAATGATATAACATGGCAGAATCTCTTCGCTAACAAAATTTTAAAGATGCATTAACCTACCAATCACTCGATGAATGTTATGATCCTTGTTTTTAAAATTATAAACTGTATAAAATTCTTAAATACGCAAGTACTTTCAACTGTACATTCAGTCATCTTCAGGCATGGAATTATTTTGTTTTTGATAAAATTCAGGTAGCATCCGAGACGAAATAATATAATGCGAATAAAAATATGTTTTTTTAAATGTGTTATTGATAAGTTTGTATCCGTTATAAATAACACATTTAATAAACATACTTATATGTGTGTGTGCGTGCGTGCGTATAATTTCTTAAGGAATGTACATTTGTAATATATATAATAGTATCTGAAACATAAGCAGAGGTGATAAGTCGAAAATCTTATGAACGACGCAGTTCACCGACGTGTTTTCGTTCGGCTTCTTTAGGCTGGAATGAAATACACAATTATAAGAAAAATGCGTAGAGATTTTATAGGATAAGAGGGACAATAGATTACATTACCTCATCAAATCCGATTATTTGCTTTGTTGTGATATGAGACGGAGAAAGCAAATGTCCGCTGTCTACTTTTGAACTATTTAAAAATAGAAATGAACAGTTTTCTGTGGTTTGTTGAACGAAAATCTTTTACCTAGACTCCAGGATCAAGTTTGTGTGAATTTGAACTAAGAAATTATTTCAACGATTAATTTTCATGGCTGAGAAGAGGTTTAATTTAAATGTAAATAAATAAGTCAGATGGATCTGTAATCCATTTAAGTGAACCAGAAAGTGTTGCGAAAAGGATTTGAAATATTTAATAAGATCAGTTTTCAAGGCTTATTTCAGATCAATTATCGCCTTGAGTTATGTGCGTCGATTATAAATCAGTGTAAAACTCGAAATGAAATCAGGATTTGATAGGTGGGGGCTAAGTAGATGAGATTGAGGTTCATCCGTTAGTGCTTCATCGGACTGGCTTTGTTGACGTTTTTGTGAATACACATGCTCATGAACTAGAGATACTGCTAGATTCAAAATTTTGTGAAATAATTTTTGGAATTGTACTGATCTATATCTCTCACACACACACACACACACACACACACACACACACACACATACATACATACATACATACACAAATACAAATCACATACAACGACAAGCATTCATTGGTTAATAAATCAACACTATGTTATAATAGACAATTTACAAATCAACAGCAATGCGACAATTTTGTAATCGCTCTATTTTTATGTAGTCAGTTTTGTGCACGTTCGGGAGAAACGGATCCCAGAAGCTTTCTTAAGTCTCCTCGAACCTCTCTCGCTGATTGGTCTATGCTAACCAATCAGATCGTCTGCACGTGAAGAATAATTTTAATTCTAATAATTATTCTTCGTCACTGATTTAAGCAAGAATTTTTCTTAGCTAATTAGTGAGAATTCAGCTGCCAAACGAATCCACGACAGTTGAAACCATGTGCCAACCTTCTCACTCACACATCACCACTCACATGCTGAACATTCCTTGTACACTCACAGAATCTTTTCTTACACAGCAAAATCATCTGTGAACAGTCATTATATGAAACTCTCATGAACATTCTTCCAGTGAACTTTGAAATACAAAATAATAGTTAAAAAGAGAGACAACTCTTGTTTCATTCAACCTTTTCTTACTTAAATGCATGCTTCCTTCCACATCGTTGTTTGATATTGTACATTTTGTTAAAATACATATTTTATGTGTAACAATGTATTTTGCTTATCCTTTTCCACGTCAGTGTTGTTTCCTAATCTAAAGTTAAATTAATATGTTGAAGTCCGCCACACAATCTAGCCCATTTCATCTAAAATGATTTTCTTTTTTTTCCCATTATCTTTGTTTTAAATATCCCACATTGTAATAACAGACATTATGCCAATAATGATGATACATTGTAAGAACCTGGACATACGTTTACTATCTAAATTAGCGATCAAAGCACTTTCTACATACTTTCGTCAGTGTGAATTTTCTTTTTAATAAGAGTAGCATTTTTTACATCCAAATTGTGGTCAGTTTTGTTACGGTGAACAACCAATGCGTTTTGTGTGTTGTTTTTTAAACCATCATTTTGTGTTCATATAGTCTTTTGTTTAAATTTCTTAAAGTCGATAGTTTATATTCCTTCTTCATGTCTTGGCTTGTATTGTTTTATATTGATTAAGTTTTTTATTATTATGTAGCAGTGACAAATTTTATGTTGAGTTTAGATAAATTCTTTTCGATTGTATTTGTGTTAGAGTTACTGGGTAGAATACAATCTTTCTTTGATTCGTTTCGTTTGTCAGGTAGGGCAGTTTTTATACTTTGGAATATTTTATGGGCTCTTTGTTACGAATTAAATATGATATAGGGTATTGAAAGTTCTTGAAAATATTTTCAATGTATTTAATTCTCTTGATTGAGGACTACTAATTCTGAATGCTCTTAAGATCCTTCCGGATTTTATGCTGTTGTTATGATGGGGACAGAAGTTTATTAGGTTATTTTTTATTGGTTGATTGTTAGTGGGCACTAAGTTTTAGGCAGCTGTCAATTCAGTGTAACATGATATCTAAAAACAAGTAAACTATTGTGTTCTTCTATTTTGTATGTAAATCATATTGTATGTTCGATTTTGGTTAGTTTGTCTACAAAATCCGTTAAGTCCCTCTCACGGGGATTTGTTAATAGAGCACCATTAATATATCGGAAATAAATTGATTGTTGAGGAAAATATATGTGAATAAACTAGATTCGAGAAATTAAAAGAAGTCCCTTTGCACAAGTAAACGTTTACAATTATAATTTTGTCAGAGAAGATTTTGTTTAAGAAAGCTTAATTGGACGAACATATTTGTCGACGTCAAGAACAGCACGTTTCCTATTATCATACGGCAAACTATTAAGAAAAGGATTATATTTCAAAGGAACAGATTGCTGTGCCGTACCCCTAAATTTAATCGAACTTAGAACCAGTCATGTTTGTTAAAAATAACAGTATGCAAGTAAGTCGTGTTTATCATTATCGATCAAAGTACCTAATTTTTTATTCTTATAATGCGCACTTTTAAAAGGGAACTTTTATTTATAAGGACACTCAGTAACAGGCATTTTGCTCTACAAATATTCTTACAAACTTGCAAAATTTCAAATCCATTTTCCACTATCTGTCTATATTTCTGTGATGAGGTATTATGTACACTATTTATATTATCCGGAGTATCGTCTTCATCCCGTGCAGCTGCAGAAAGAAATAAAAAGGGGAGACAGGCCGCCCCGCTTAGGGTAAGGCTTCAAGAACACTATAAATCTGTTACACGAGGGAAAGTTGAAATATCAGGCGTGGCTGACCAAATATGCAGAGAAAAGGGAAATCACCGCCCTCTGTGGGATCAGCTC
Source organism: Acanthosepion esculentum (assembly GCA_964036315.1). Lineage (NCBI taxonomy): Eukaryota > Metazoa > Mollusca > Cephalopoda > Sepiida > Sepiidae > Acanthosepion > Acanthosepion esculentum. Next base: position 139,666,923 of record OZ038478.1, on the reverse strand, counting down.
GAAATCGTAAAGAACATCATTAGAAAATTCGTAAACTTACGGAATCAGCACCTGGTTAAGGCAGTAGAGAACACGGAGAGGGGAATTAACAGGAGATAACTGATAACTGAGATCCATTAGACATGGAATATGGAATTAGAACAGTCTACCCCAGCGAGCGAAATAAAGGGTTCAGTTCGACATTCCAACCATCTGAAGAAGGCCGGAGGTTACAACGGCCGAAAGTTGTAAGAAATATGGCAACAAAGATGAGGACGATAGTCCGAATAATGTAAATAGTGCAATTTTCCACTCTATGTAAATTATTTTCCATATATCTGTAAATTTGCGAATTGCTTAATAAAATATTGCATCTTTTTCACGACACCCGTTTAATCCAACCTTTCACTCTTCTCCATAGTAAACCACGACAGTTACTTTATCGGACAACAAAGCCACCAGTATCTTTTCTAACTACAGGATGAGGCAGAAATACCCGTCAAATAATAGCAAGGCATTTATAGCAATGGTATCTTTATATAGCTAACGCCTTACTATTATATACGAGCTATTTCTACCGCATTA
>OZ038478.1:139643859-139661359 GCA_964036315.1 Acanthosepion esculentum | reverse complement strand
CAACTGAAAGTGTCAGCATCCAAAAGTGATGCTGACACTTTTATTTTAAATTTCTCATCAATCATCATCATCGCTTCTGGTGTTGTCATGCTAAAATTAAAAGCACAAGTAGTCTCTCTCGTGAAGCCTATTAACTGCCATTTTGTCTCAGCACATGTAAATGAACATTGAATATAGAATATCAAAACTGATTTTTACTTTTCTATTCAAGCACTATTTCGCTAAATATGAGACATTAAATTTTTCCACAAAGCTAATATACAAATACATGGTGGGAAATGCTTTTCAAATCAGGATCACAAAATATCAGCAAACGTCAGAATTTTTTCTTGGAATAACTTATTTGTGGACCGAAAACATTTCAGTTCCTCCTCCTCACGTACATGCATGCAAATATGCGTGTGTTTAAAGAAAAATAGGAATTTAATATGAATCTAAACATATTGCTTAGAAGTGTAAGAACTTGTGTTCTAACCATTGCAACCGATTTTTGGAATATATGATCACAAATTATGGTAACAGTGTACATCACGTTACCAAGTAGACAAAGGTTGGTCCCATGAACAGACCATATCCATTGTCACTAAACTCCACGAAAATAATTAAATTTGAGAGTCTTGGAAACGATGTCCAGCATATAGCGAAGTAAGTGATAGCAAGTGTGTTCTTTGATGCAAATATGTGCTGTTCACGGACTTCGTAACGTATGTTTAGACAATATAGTCAGATACTGTGAAAGACTGCGAGGGAGGAAACTATTCGTCCAAAGAGGTCAATGTTTGCGTGAGGATGTCATCCTTCTGCATGACAGTGTCATCACAAGGACAACCCGGCAAAAGAGTCTCCCCCAACGATAGAGTTGCGATGTTTTACCATATCTGCGGCATAGTTGTGACTTGGTTATTTTAATATTATCTTTTGTTTGGATCCCTCAATTGATGTTTATTCAAGAAGCAGTTCAGTACACATGACGTCGTTATTGAAGAGAGCATATATGGGAAGAACGACGAAGTTTTACAGGAAATGGAAGCTAAAAGGAAACTTATACTTAACATCAAGAACAGATAGCTGAAATTTCTAGGGAATATAACGAGGAAAGAGGGTTTGGAAAATTTGATATTCACAAGACAGATTGAAGTAAGATGGGCAGAGGAAAACAACGCATAACCTACTTAGTAAATGGATGGTGGAACAGACTTTAGGAGAAGTAACAACATAGAAACTTTATTAAGAGCTATATTTGTAGAAAGCCATCATCGGCTATGTCTTGAGAGGACATGTCACATATGGAAGAAGATTGAAGCCAAGGTCTCATCAACTTGCAGTTGAAATGACTTCATGTATCCGTAAGTTCTATGCTAACAGTTTCTTCACTCGCACTTCTCGCTTGTGGAACTCTTTTCCGCTTCATGTTTACATTCAACTTTGATTTTCAAAAGTTTAAATGCAATGTCAATCGTTATCTTCTGTCTCTTTCAGATGTCTGAAACTGCGGTCAGACAGAACTGTGACATTAGTAGACCTAACTTCTGGGTGCTTATTGATTTTTAACAAAACCGGTTAATTTTTCGAAACAATTTTTTTCATCCTATAAAAGACTTATGGGTCAAACAAGGTAGAGTATTACTACAAGCGATAATTGAGGGAGCGGTAAGAGTCAGGGTCGCAGTTTATGCGGACATGTGGGACTGAAAACGGTTAACCCTAGATCTGAAGAGATTAAAATTATACTTGGTGTGAAGCATTCTCCTGGAATTCTGATCCACAAAGCGACAATTCTTGGGGTAGAAGCTATGCGAGAGTAATTTTCTCCTCACTAAAGGAAAGCGAAGAAAATTACGGTAGTTCGTTTCAATATATGAGACAGAGCTCGTTTTAACTGGGAAGTTATAGTCAAGGGAACTAATGACTGTAGCTTGTTCGAACATCTTCGAAATGGAAATAGCGGTAAAGTATCGAGAGACTTGCAACATTTCTTTTGGGAAAATTCATCTGACGCAAGACCGCGTATGTGAAGACTGGGCAGCACGAGCCAAGATATGACAGCAGTACTCCTTTTCCGACCTGATGTGGTTCTTGTAAAAGTAGTTCATAGCAGAAGATGTCAGATGGATTGGTACGGGGAACACACCACGTTTCCAGAATCTTTAGCGTTAGATCGTATGTACGAGTTCTACTCGAGGTCTAGCCATTCAAAGCAAAGTGTCTGTCAGAGAACACTCATTCTTTGAAATAGACGGAAATTAAGGGGCTATATGTTAACTGTTGAATGATTATTACAAGTTTGTATGATTGGATTGGTGGAGCCTAGTCTAAACTAGGCTATGTTATACCCTGAGATATTAAGCCAGTTAATTACAATCATACCGCAGGTGCTGTTCCAAACTATGGTAAACTATATCTGGTTATATTCTATTAGAGGGTTTATCTAGGATGCTACACCGGTTTTCTAGCTTTGATGTGGCGGTGAGTCTGGATGTCAAAATCTCGAAAGCCTGTAGAAACCCAAAATAGACATGACAGAGTTTGCTGCATTGATATTTTCTTTTTAAATTAATTCACGAATCTACAAAGTATGTTCTGATGGCGATCCTCGGAATAAAGGAACTGTCTTCAGTTTATTCTCATTCTTCATTATTATCACCGATCTCAACGGCGCCTTGTTGTAACATTTTCACTTTGTTATCTGCCTCTAATACTCTCACTCTCCTTGCTAACGTCTTTCGGGTCATTCAAAACACCCAAGTGGATATGTTAGTCATCTTTCTTATTACAGTTTCTGTTCTCAGACAAGGTGTTATGATTTCATTATTCATTCTCTATCAATTTCCCCCGTTGCTATATGTGACAGATTATATTGACAAGACAAATTAAGAACCTTCCCAACAACATCAGAATTGGCAGAGCAACTAAATTTCTTATATATGAAACATTGTAACTTGTTGCGAAATTGAGTCGACAGTCTTTTACAACATGGGTCTTGAACAATTACAACGTACCTTGAAAAACGGATTTTATCACAATATGAAAAATTGCCCACTGTTTCCCTCCAAAGGTGTAAATATTTAGTCTTGTAATAAGCAGAATTAAGAGTTAATTTATCCAAAATGTTCTGGTTAACGCCCTTTCTATCTTCTGTCCTACATGTAAATGTGCCTTTTTTCGTTTTAAACCAAATAGACGAAGGTCAGACCATATTATTCAAACCAGACTGAAGGAATGTTATATTTCCATGCGTTGATTATATTTTGCTTTTAATCAATAGCAAGGAATTCAATCTGCAAATTAAATCCAATTTGTACCGAAACTTAAGATGTTTCAGTATCTTATTAGGGGTACACAATTTTATTATAGAAATAAAAACGGCAAGACGAGCTTTACCATTCATGACTGAAAAGAAAAATAACCAGCCGACCGGTTTCGCCCTCACTCACTTTTTTTTCTGTTTTATTACTACCTAGTTTTTTTCCTCCCTAAACATTTTCTTTAGTTTTTAGTTTTTCTCTACTTCTACGACGACGACAACGAGTTTTTCTTTCTGTTTCCATTATTCTGTTCCTCATTTTGTAATCAATATTTATATTAAGTTTAGCATATATGCCATTATTTTAGTCACTATTATTATTATTGTTACTATTAAGGTTGGCACGACATCGACTCGGATATCAGCGAGATACTGAAGTTAATTTCAAAGGGCTCGGTGCATACACGTTTAAGAACTATGTCGAAAATCATGGTCAGCTACGCTTCAGAGCGCTTCGGATACGAGGAAAGGAAAACAAAAGGAAAAACTGTAGAAAATCGAAGGGAAAATAAAATCAAACAATGCAGAGTTGAATTAAAGAACAGTCCGAAAGCAACACAATAAAGCAAAACCGGAAGAAAAGGGACCATTGCAAGAGATCCGTGACTCCATCCGTTCCAAAATGATGTCATTACGGAGACAAGAATGACACGGGAATAGAAGGAAGGAAAGGGCGCGTAAACGATTAGTTTTTGTTTCCAATCCATACGGTTTCACTACGAAATTATTAGGTGATAAACGTAGTGGAAGGCTAACATCGAACTCAGCCGAAATAAATGGCTTCCTTAAAGAGACAATGAGTGAACAAAATAGGCAAATACAGTTGGGAGAAAACTCATCTCTAATCAGACCGAACCTGCCTGTCTACCATTTTGACTTCAAAGAACTAACATGGAAAGAAATTCAGACAATATTAAAATCACCCAGATCGGGATCAGCCCCGGCACCTAAAGGAGTCCCTTACACGGTTTATAAACGTTGCTCAATGCTGCTCCGTATAATATGAATGTTATTAAAAATTGTCTGGAGAAGAGGAAAGATAGCTACGCAATGGAGGTGTTCAGAAGGCATATGGATCCTTAAAGATCAAGTACAGTAAATCAAGTTAGGAACATCTCCCTATTGAACCATCGGAGGAAAAATATTAAATCGACGTTTAACAGATTTCCTCTTAAATAATAAATACATCGACACCTCTGTTCAAAAAGGAGGTCTATCCCTGGCATACCGGGGTGCATGGAACACACAGGTTTCATTACGTAGCTGCTAAAAGACGTGAAAGCACATAAGGGCGATATGGCTTTCCTGTGGCTTGACCTTAAGAACATCTATGTCTCAAGGCCATATAAGTTGGTAGAAGAACGCTTAAAACGCCATCACGTTCCCACCAACATTATAGAGTCCATAGTGGACTATTATAAGAACAGCAGCAGGAAACACAACATCTGCAAGGAAAGAGGTATTATAACAGGCTGCACAATCTCAGCTACCCTCTTTTCCTTAGCCATGAATATGCTCATAAAAGCTGCGGGAATAGAATGCAGAGGTCCTTTAATAAGATCTGGTCAAAGGCAACCTCCAATAAGAGCATACATGGACGATATGACCATCACATCCTCGTCTGTGATTGGCGTGAGATGGCTACTAAAAGGTTTGGAGAAACTTATTGTATGGGCGAGGATGAATTTCAGCGCTGCCAAATCAAGGTCACTCCTGTTAAAAAAAGGAAAAACATCAGAGTGTGATCGTTTTAAATTGTCCGGCGAATTTATCCCGACTATAAAGCAAAACCCTATCAAGAATTTGGGTAAGCGTTTTGACAATACCCTAAAGGACTCTGTTGCAATCCAGGAAGCAAAGGACATCTTATGGATAGACGAAGTAGACAAGATTGGTTTACCCGGTCGATACATGGCATGGATTTATCAGCATGTTATTCTTCCTAAGATATTGTGGCTGTTGGTTTGTAAATATACATTTGTAATTTTTTGTTGTATATAATATATACGATCCTCCACAATTTTCCTCCTCGGGAAGGGGGAAGGAAAGAATAAATTAAAGTTTTTTTTTTTCGTATAATTCAATTTTAACTTATTTATTTATCTATATAATCTTTTTTATTTATTTTTCTTACTTGTTGCTTAAAGGTTGAAAGAGGTATATCGCATATTAACTGGTATTTCGATATTTTAGCATCAAGAATAAAGGCATAGCATAGTCATGTTCAAAAGGGATCTATTTTTCGATTTGTCTTTCCCCTCATTTTCGTTCTTTATTGTTTAAAGAAGTCTTTTGACTTACATTTTATATTACAGGAAGTAAAAATAACCGGAAAACACATAATTACCTTCCGAGTATCCGATGAGTATCTGGTTTGCTTAATATAAGACAGTGTCTGCAGGCTGTTAATTTAGAATGGGGGTGCATCAAAGACTGATCAGCTCTGACGGGGTTGGCTTGGTGAGGCGAGTATGATGTTTGAAAGACCCGAAACTACCCAATTCAGAACATCACTGATGACGCCCTCTAGCGCTAAATAGCGTATATTCAAAGTACATATATATATATATATATATATATATATATATATATATATATATTATTCAAAGTATACATACATGTATATAACCAAGTATAGTATTGGTATATACGGAATAAATTCCAATAACCAACAATTATTATGCTTAAAAGAGTGCTCAATACAGTGTAGAGCAGATATAATTATTTATTTTAATATTATAACATAAATATGTTATAAAATCACTACAAAAATAACCATTTTGTTTCAACACTTCTGGTGTCTTATCAAGTGATGACGTTGAATTTTTTTTTATTCTACATTCAACATCACTTGATAAGACACCAGAAGTGTTGAAACAAAATGGTGATTTTTGTAGTGCTTTTATAACATATGTATGTTAAATTATTTAAATAGATAATTATATATATATATATATATAATTGTATATATATATATGTGTGAGTGTGTGTGTGAGTGTGAGTGTGAGGGTGTGTGTGTACTCAATTTTTCACCCAGTAGGTACAGTCTCAGGAAAATTTTACAACTGACATTATGGTGACCATTCGTTCGGCCGAAGGTCAGCAATCTGTACAAGTTATTGTTTTGCATCCTGACATCTCTGTAAAATGATTTGTTTTGTAACTGGCATTTAACCTAATTCTCCTCCTGTTGATGTTCCAGACATTGATTGCCCAAGATTGTCTACACGTGGCCTGTTCGTACAGAAAAGCATTGGTCACTGATAGATGAATCTCGATTCTCTTGGAACAAGTTATTATCAGTCTATAGTTCTTGATATTTTGAAGCTTTCTCATGCTAGTTTATTCATAAATATCTCATTTAGTTCAAAGACATTATTGCTATTATTAATTGCCAGCATGCCAAAGAGTGTTAATATAAATATATATATATATATATATATATATATGTGTGTGTGTGTGTGTGTGTGTGTGTGTGTATGTATGTATGTATGTATATATGTACATATATATTGATATATACACACAAACATACACACACATGTTCTGTAAAAAATCCGACTTAAATTGTCTTCAGTATTTATCGTGTTTATACTAAATACTTCAGAAATACCGCACATAATGCCAATGGGTAAGTCCATCTTACTAATTTCTTACCATTATGTGAAGCCTCTATTTTCTTTATATTACGATCAGTAGAATAAAGTCCCGAGTAGATGAGAAGTTCAACATCGCGCAATGTTTGTAGTTCTGGTAATCTGGTGTTACTCTGGCATTTTCCTAATATTCTATGTATATTTCTTGCTTCAACACAGAGCCCTGATTATTATTATTGTAACTAGTTACACATTGTCACATTTTTAGTTTCAAAATGCTGATATTTATTTACTATTTCACTTCTGTACTGCACAGTGTATTAGTTGCTGATAGGAAGCGTATTCTCAGGTAACATTATTACTGTTACTTTTAGAATATTTACACATGTATATATAAATAGTAATAATCCATAAAATCCTAATTTAATTCATTTGGGGTATAGACCAATTTCAAACGATGAAAACCTCGCCAGACTATTTCAAACCAGGTATATAGACTTTCAACTCCGCTATTTTCATCATGACCCTTAAGACCATCGTACTTATTACTACTTTTATTATTATTATTATTATTATTATTATTATTATTATTATTATTATTTCCTTTGATATCTGGCATATACACAATTCTTTCCAGGTCCTGCCCAGGGACCTAAGGTTAGAAATGGCATCATGACACTTTCCACTGCAAAAAAAAAAAAAAAAAAAAAATAATTACATAGATAAAGCCCTTCGTAAAGTGTGGGCTGTACTTGTCAGAACAATTTTTTGTATGTCTTTGAAGCATGGACTTCCAGGGATCCCTTCAATCAGCCTACTAGAATCTTTTCCAACCAGTCCAAGGGCTCCAACTACAACAGGGATTGTTGATGTTCCCATGTGCCACATTTTTGAGATTTCTATTTCAAGGTCCTTGTATTTTGACAGTTTTTCAAATATCTTCAAAGATACATTGCAGTCTGCAGGGACTGCCATATCAAAAAGGAGGCACTTATTTTGTTTGTGGTCTTTAATAACAATGTCTGGGCGGTTGGCTTTGATTGTTCTGTCAGTGTGTATTGTGTAGTCCCATAGAATTATAACAAGTCCTATCTCCGTAACCGGGTCAGTGTGGTGTTCGTACCTGTTTCTTTCAGTTTCCTTCCCATAGGAGTTGCAAATTTTCCAGTGCAGATATTGGCCCACTCTGTCATGCCGAGTTTTATATTCAGTGAATGTCAATATGGTGCAACCTGATACAAGATGATCAATGGTTTCTGGATATTTATCAGAGAATCTGCATCTTGGGCTAACACAGTATTTTAGTATATGTGCTTGATAATTCCTAGTTAACAAGCATTGGACCTGTGTAGCAATGATAAAACCTTCAGTTACAGCTTTCAACCCTGCACTACGTAGCCGCTGATGGGTGCGGTTTTTGTCTACGTCAGCTTTTTTGATAAAGAAACAATGGCAAAAGAATTGGCCGTGTAGCGGTTTATCTTGCCATTGTTTCTTTATCTGGTTGGTCGCATTTGTCTTTGCATTCTTTTTTAAGTATTTTGCAGCTTCAGCCCTTGTACAGTGATGTATCTGCATATCTGCGCCAATTTGAAACTCCATTTTGAATTTGTCGGCTTCTTTTACTACAGAGTAAAGAAACTTACTACTTTCATGTTCCTTGACACATATCATCATCCAATCTTCTGTCTTTTCCAAGTATCTTTGGAGGCCAATTGTTGTACTTTTGTAGGATAGTTCTAGTTGAACTTGTCATCTGCATTCTTCGGATCTGGGCACATACAGGCGATCAATATCAGCTTTAGGATGATGCATGCGGTAGCAAGTGAGGAGCTTTCTCGATTCGTTCGTCCATTCCCTTAATTTCAGCTATGGTCCAGTTAATGACATTAAAGCTGTATTGCACCACAGGAACAGCCAAGGTGTTTATGGCTGATATTCGTTTTTTTGAGTTTAGCTCGGTATTTAGTACCAGGCGTACACGCCTGTAGTAGTCCTTTCTTACCTTCTCCTTCATTTGGGTGAGTTGTATGCCATCTCCCTCACTAATTCCTAGGTACTTATAAGCTTTATCATGCTCCAATTCTCTAATCTTCGTGAAAAAAACCTTAATCTATTAAGGGTGCTTCTAAAATTCTACCTTTCTTGAATGTTACTTTAGCACATTTATATAATCCGAAGTTTATACCTATGCCGTAAGTAAAGTATTTTACAATATTAAGGAGGCCCTTCACTCCATGTCTTCTTTGGCAAAGAGGTTGAGATCATCCATGTAGAGTAGGTGATTGAATATTTTGTTATTTATTTTGTAAACATAGCTACAGTTGTTCAGTTCATGCGTAATGGGGATTAAGGACAAACAAAACACAAGGGGAGACAGAGAGTCTCTTTGAAAGATTCCACGTCGGATATTTTATTATTATTATTATTATTATTATTATTATTATTATTATTATTATTATTATTATTATTTCCTTGTATTTCTGTTGTATACACATTTCTCCTGGGTCTCTACCAAAACCATTTTAAACTGTTGGTACTACCTTATCAATGAAAAAGCGCAATCTGAATTTTTGTCTTTGATCATACACTTTGTGGATAATTAGCTTTGATCGTTCTGGTTGTGTGTATTATAAATTCCCATAAAATCGTTACAGATTCTATCATTGCAATCGGGTGTGTGTGATGTTCCTATCAGTTTCACTTTCAATCTGGCGTTTACACATTTCTTTCCGGGCCCCGCCCAGGGACCAAAGGTTAGAAATGCCATCATGACACTTTCCATTGCAAAGAAAAAAAAATAATTACACAGATAAAGCTCTTCGTAAAGTGTGGGTTGTATTTGTCAGAACAATTTTATTATTATTATAATTATTATTATTTATAATTATTATTATTATTATTATTAATATTATTATTATTATTTCCTTGGATTTCTGTAGTATAATAATTTCTTCCGGGTTTCTAAGAAAACAATTTAAAACTGTAGGAACTACCATATCAATAAAAAAGCGCAATCTGATTTTTAGTCTTTGATCACACATTGTATGGACGATTAGATTTGATTGTTCTGTTTGTGTGTATTATAAATTCCCATAAAATTTTTACAGATTCTATCTCTGCAATCGGGTCTGTGTGATGTTCATATCAGTTTCATAGTGTTTCGCTCCCTTAAAGTTGCATATTTCCCATTGTATATATGGACACACTCAATTATGCCGATTTTATTATAAAAAATAAGAATACTCTCATTAATCACTTACCACATAACAGCTGGGTGCATTACTCTGTATGATAAGAGGTTATATGACAGTCGTGAAGATTCTTCCCTTAAATTCTTACCACCTAAAAGCTGATTGCTGTACTCTGTATGATAAAATGTTATATGACGGTCATGAAGAATATTCTATTCAAAATCTTACCACATAAAAGCAGATTGCTGTACTGTATATGATGAAATGTAATATGACACATATACGTCGACTTCCTGCGATCAGGAGTTCTTACAACGTAGTTGAGGTCACTGGCTTTCCTGACTACCACATGCGGACCATGGAGTTGAGATTTGATAGGATGTCCGGGCAAGGGTAATAAAACAAGCACTTTATCCGGCCGTGTCTCGATCGTATCGATAGTTCATTTTATGATGAGCCGAGGTTTCCGCGGACCTGCTCACACGTTTCTGCTAGTCGGGTTCGGAATCGGGAAACATAATCCAGCAAATTCTCTCTTACTGGGTCTTCCCGCAACAAACCTTTTTTCCGCATCTTTAAAGGACCGCGGACTGAAATCCCAGATATTAACTCAAATGAGCTGAATCGGAAATATTAATGAATGGATTCGTGAGCAACGAAATTTAGGAATGGGATACCTTCGTCCCAATCGTGTTGGTGGTCCAGGCAATATTTTCGCATCATGCTCTTCAAGGTTGAGTAGGACCCAAAGTTCTCATAAGTTGTTGGAACACCCTTGACATGAAGTTGGATCCCTGGTCTGACTGTACCATCTTGGGTAAGCCGACCATGGTGAAAAAGGTAATGAGGGTCTTTGCTATTTTGCTGGCGGGAAGATTTCTCATGTGCATCGCTTCGGGAAACCTGGTCGAGGCGCACACAAGTATAATGCGACAAAAGGGCTCCTCGAAGGCAGGGATGGGACGTAGGGGTGCGATCGGGATTTTCGATTCGGCTTGCTTACTACCAGGTAGGTATGGCACTCAGACACATCCCTCCGGATACCCAGCCAGTAAAAATGTTTGATGATCTTATCGTGTGTCTTGTTAACGCCAAGGTGACCCCCACCGCTCGAGAGGGATCTCATGAGCTGTTCTCATTACCTCCGGTCTGTACAGTTTAGGGACTACTACTTGGTGGACTGAGATGTGGTGGTGGGTGTCTCCACTTCCTCATTAGTACCTCATTCTTTATAAAATATCCGGTTGAAACTTTCTCCAACTCATCCTCGAGCAAGGCATTATGGAAGAGTGGGGTGAGCTCAGAATCTCTCCCCTGTTCTGTGATAAGTAATCTCCTCGAGAAGGGAATGTCCATAGCGGGCCCCACAATATCATCCCTATTCCCAGTTGGGGGACTATCGTGAAGATAACTTAATCCCACATCAGAATTCATAAATGTCAGCGACAGGTCAATTACCTCGTCTTCTGTCCTATCGATTTTCTCGTCTATCTTTTCATGGGCCTTTTTTTCTAGCCTGCGCTCGGATCACTGCACACGAGGGAAATATACCGGAATACTCTTCCTCGATATTTTCAGTTTCTACCGAGGCAACCGGTTCCGAAACTACTTTAGGGCGGTCAATCACCCTTCCACCCGACAAATCCTTTCCTAACAACATGGATATGCCTTTCATGGGTAAACTAGGTACTACTCCGACCTCCACGGGGCCTGATACTAACCCAGACGTAAGATGAATTCGATGAAGGTGGACACTAACAAAGCGGCCGCTAACACCCTGTATAATAACAGATTCGCCAGTGGCTGAATTCAATCCAAACGGCACGAAGCTCTTCACGATCAGGGACTGTGTCACCTCAGCGTCTTGCAAAATCCTCATGGATTTTTCTCCATGGGGTTACCCACGGGGATACAGAACAAGTAGACACAAATGGCCTATACTACCCCCTCACATCTTCGTCATTAGACTTCCTATCCATGGTAAACAACGTTACCATGGATAGGAAGAAATTAACCCTTGGAGTCTGTTTTGACTTGGGACTCTGGACTCGGCATTCCGCTTCACCCAACAATTTGACCCGAGGTGTCCTACTTTATTGCAGTAGTGACACATCGGGTGTTTCCTTTCTCTCCTATTCGTCTGCCGATATCCTGATGACTGAAGACTAGGAATTTGAGAGTCGGTACCTCTCGGACTGGGAGGGATTGGCTTGAATTAACCGATCGACTCGACTTCGAATTCGGATCATATCATAAAAACCATCTCATATAAACTATCTACTCTCTTTTCATCGAGGTAGGTTTCTAAATCATTAGGCACAGATTCTTTAAACTCCCCTATCAGGATCATTTGCCTCAGCCTGTCATGATCGGACTCAAAGTTTTGTCTCGATGCTCTACGTATGTCTGCCGATCTCCTTTTCGGTAGGCTCTAAATTTTTGCCGGTATGCCTCGGGCACTAGATCGTATGACTTAAGAATGGCTGATTTGTCAATGCTATATTTCGCGCAGTCTGCTACTGAGAGAGCGGCATACGCTTCTTGGGCTTTGCCTTTCAATGCGGTCTGCAGTAAAATTGGTCACATTTCTATGGGCCATACGAGGTTTGAGGCGACCTTCAACGAAATGCTCGAATTACTTGTCGAAGTCGTTAATTTGCGGTAAGAGTCGAACTCTTTACTATTAGCTTCGTGAAGTTCCCGCCTTTCATCTAGCACTCGAAATCGATTTTCTTGCCCGATTCTAGCCTTTTCAATTTCACCCTTTGCCCTTCCTTTAGGCCTCATTTTTTGCTTTCTCGAGCTTGAGTTGAGCCTGCGAAAGTTCCGACATCTCTATTGATAATTGACGTAATGCTTCTAAGTCGAAGATGTCATTCTCTACCATATATTCAGCGAATACTTTAGCTGAGTTTTTCTCAGACTTCCTTATCTCTAGTTCTAATTTCTTCCCTATTTCAACTAAATCGTCTTTTTTACTTTATCCAATTTCCCCATAGAGGGTGATGCGGAAAGCTATCTATAACCGACATCTTGGTCTGTAGTTCGCCGATACTCTGAAGCTATGCGATTCTTACTGAGTGAATAACAGAGAGAAAAGATTCTCGGAACGAGCCCTAATTTTATATGTTACGAACTTGTAGCATATATATGTACCACGGTTTTTTTAGAAAGTGAAAACGTGGGAGCTTTATTATTATTTATTTATAAATACATAAACAGGTAAAGAAATAAAAAGAAAATTCATTAACAAATGGGACAGGATCATGAAAGAACAGAAGGTACGAGCGAACACACAAAAAGATCAAGCCAAGAAATCAACTTATCTATCAGACGAATTGATATCGGCACAAAGAGTTCCAATTCGCCAAAGCGAGAGTTCTTATGTTAAAACAATATTTTTGTCAGCCGTCATTTTTCCTGGGTTCCTTTTCATTCGGAAATGGTCGAGGGTCCACAACATCTCCTACAGGTGTTTCCTTGGTCGAGCCAGTATCATGGCAGTCCTTTCGTTCTCTAGTCGACAGACTTTGCTGTCTTCTTCATTTCGGTAGGCAGTGCGTTAAGAATTGGGACGATTCGCCCAGTGATGTTCATCTGCCACTGGTCAGAGAGGAAACTGAAAACCTTTTTATATATACTAGGCAGCATTGATTAAGGATAATTCCAAAATTTTCTTTCAAATAATTTATATTTTCCCAAGTACTTTTTATCCCATCTGAGACCATCTTCAGGGGTTGGTTATCTATGGATGTGTTATGTGTTAATACCGTAAATTCAAAATATGTTTTACCTCTATACAAGGGAGGAAACTTATTTGCTTTTTTTAAAAACTCTTTAACTGTGTTATTTTAATTTTGTATTTTTTATATAACACTTTGACAAACATCAAAGAACTTTCTTGCTATACTCGTAGTTGAATATATTTACCATTGGCCACATTTCTCTTATACCTTCTAGAATTTTAAGATTTTGCATATTATCTTGTTTAAGCACTGGTATATTTTCGACTAATATCTTTCTAAACTGTGAATGTGGACATGAGTTTTCCTTTAAATTAATTCGTGGACTTGAAGTATTAAAACTAATATATATATATATACTACGAAATGTAGTATGTCCGACAATTAATTTAGTATATTTTATTGTTACACGTTTTTTATGCATACACAAACATTTAAGTACATTTTCTGTTTATAATAAACAGTATTAACAACATTTCATAGAAAATAAGCGTCCTCCGACAGGAATCGAACCTGTAACCTACACGGAAACGTCATATAACCTGACGTGCTATACCAATTTAGTTACGAATGAGCGTCTGGTTAGCAAGTTCAATTTTATTGCACGTAAGCTACAAACTTCTCATGATTTCACTCGAACGTCCATAGCTCAGTGATATATTTACGTGGGTCAACAGACTCGATTTATATCATATAAATACACTCCAGACATTTATGCAACCTGAGTACCAGTGCCTCGTTGACAGTTGGAGTCGATGGTAGCATGGAACCCTGCCATCAGCTGGATCCTGCCAGAACTACGACTTATCAGGCCATGTCGTACCTTGCCAATCTTCTAGCGTCCAGTTGGCGATGTTAAGTGCTATGACCGCTATCCTGCTGTTAACAGTGGCACTTTAGTGGGTCTCCTCTCAAATCCCAGGGAGTCCAAACGATATTGATCTACTAGAGATTCATCTGACATCTCTTGTGTCAGATATGGCTGGGGTTTAAGCCAGTGTCACTTGTCAGTTAAATAAATATTACCAGATATCTCTCATAAAAATATTTACGGACCCATTGTCTGTGTTGTCTACGGTGACGATAATGCTTTCTAATTGGTATCCCCGACTCACCCAAACTTACAGTGATGGAGTAATGTCAAATTTGTCTACAATGTCAGAATCATAATTCATGTCCCTTTCTCATGAACAGCCTAGCCGGTATTCAGACTGATGCTACAAAGGCAGGGGACTGACTGAGAATAATAAACTAATGGTCAGAACTCTGACTTGAACTTCATATTCACGTCTTTCCTAAGGACATTTGTTAAAAAGTGAACGCAAAAGAAAAGTACAGAATTTGAACTTCTCTCGCCGGAACCAATTTCAGCGCTGATATTTTTAGGCCATATGTACATCCACTCTGTTTTTAGAATTCATAATAATAATAATAATAATAATAAATACTAAAAATACTAGTTTGGACCAAATTTATTTTTAAAATGTAACAATTATAGTGTAATCAAAGACGGAAAAATTTCTTTATTTTTTATGAAAATTGAAATGATTCATTGCTTATGTTTTCTAACAATAACATAATTAATTTTTTCGTCAAATTCATATTTCACACGCACACACACACACACACACAATATATATATATAGAAAATTTCAGTTATGGCCGTAAGCACATCAGTTGTCGATTGGGCAAAGCGGAAACCATATTGCTTGTCTGAGAGCAGATCATGGGATGTAAGGTGGTTAACCACTTCGGAGTTGATTAAGCCTTGTTAGATGTAGACGTCTCTTCTACTCCAATAGCTTCATGTCTCGCACATCTCGCCTGTCGAACTCCCTTCCCTATTACTGTTTCCCTGACAAATACAATCTCTAACAGTTTAAGTGTAGCGTCAATCGACATCTCCAGTTGCCTTGAACTATCCACTTCCCTTCTCCATATCCTTTCATCTTTCATTCCTATCTGCTCTCGCTCCAAATCTTCTGTAACCCCCTTGCCTTGATCGACCAACTGTCTTTCTCTTTCCCCACATCCTCCCCTTTACCACTCCTATCTGCTCTTCCTCCAACCCTTCTATAACCCCTTGCGTGATAGTGGCCTCCAGCCTTGCTTGGGGTGATACGCTTAAAAAAAAAATATATGTATGCATATATATATATATATGCATAGATATGTATATATACATATGTACATATATATGTATATATATATATATAAATAAGTAAGTATACATATAGATATATATCTATATACCTATATATAGATATATATCTATATGTATGGATATAACGTATAGGAATATATACATGTATGTATATGCATATATATGAATATATATGTTTAAGTATATATATATGTATTCATATATATACATATATATTACATATATATATGTGTCTATATATGTGTGTCTATATATGTATATATATGCATGTATGTATGTGTATATATGCATGTACATATATGCATGTATGTATATATATATGTATATATATATATACATGTATATATATGTATATGTATGCATATATATGTTTACATTTATATATGTATATGCATATATATATATGTATGAATATATGTATATGCATATATATATGAATATATATGTATATATAGGTATGTATATATAAGTATATATGTATGTATATATATATGAATATATATATATATATATGTCTATATATATGCATCTATATATATGTATATATATGTCTATATATATCTTAATGTATATATGTATATATATGTATCTATATATGTATGTTTATACATATATATGTATCTACATTGCGTGTCAAATTATTATCGAGATAACTTTTTTCTAATATTTCAAAACCCGTTCAACCAATTCACACACCACTGACCTGTGGAATAACTTAAATTTTCTTACTGATCTGTGCAATGTAAACAAACTGGCGCCATATTTGTTATCAGCATGGTGATTTGAGCGTGCCTAATTATTTGAAAGGTTTAGTAAAATTCCCAGAATTGAGCAAACAATACGTTTATGAATGTTGCACGTGAATGTTTCTGATCAAAAGAAGTTCATTTTGTAAGATAATCAAACAATTAACAACAGATACAAACCAAGGCACAGTTTTAAAGAAATTAATAGGGAATGTGCTTTCCCTGTTTTGAAATTACATGAAGAACTCGACGATCCATAGAATTTGTTAATTGTAGGATGCCATCTGCTGTAATGCCGCGAGATATGTCATGAATTGCTTCCCACAGCTCAGAGTTGCTCCTGAATTATCGTCCGTTGGCGTACAGTCTTCGCTTCATGATGCTCCAAAGGTTTTTGGTTGGGTTCAAATCCGGAGAATTTGCTGGCCACTTCATTTTTCGAGGTCCATCGAAGCCTAACTGTTTCAATTATTCAGTCGTCTCGAGAGCAGCATGTGAGGGAACATTTTCTTGCATAAAAACAATGGCCCTTCTGAAGGCAACTCTTTGCCTTTTCATCCACGGTTCAAGATGCTCCTTCATAAACGCTATGTATGCATCAGCAGTCATTTTGACGCCATCTGGTACTCTCCATGGGCCCACTAATGTTTTCCAATAATACCACCCCAGATCATTATGCCCCACCGCCTTGTTGGCGTCTCAAACGCTGATGGCAATTCTGTCCGTTCATTACCCAGCCTTTGCACCATCTAT
>OZ038478.1:139636359-139641359 GCA_964036315.1 Acanthosepion esculentum | reverse complement strand
GGAGATGAACCCAATAATCAACTAAAAATTCAATAAATTTAAACTAAACATAACTGATGTTAGTAGAGCCCGTCTAAACCTCAAATCGGAGAGGCCGCTGTATTCTGCCCATAGGGAAAAATCAAGAAGCACTCTCGTTAAGGGAGTTGGAAGAAGATAAAGTAACAGGGACATGGGGAAATAAAAGGCTGACCCAGTCGAGATAAAAGGGGGCCAAAAACAAAATGGGAGGTTGGGAATCTCGACTTGGATCATAACTAAAGAGATAGCCGGGAACAGGCCAGGAACAACACTTACTCACATTAACTAGGTACACTGAAGCTTGTATAACCTAACCAAGGGGAGGCATCCAGAGGAAACCACCCCGATGTGATTTAGGTTGACCTAGAAAAGAAAATCAAGTCTAGCCCCGTTCAAACGAACCAAGCTCGCCTCTTTTACCAACCTTTCGCTGAGGACTGTCGAATGCAATCGTTTTCTATCAGATCTAATCTTCATCTTGAGCTGATGCTCAAAGAATCGGATTAGATCCTGATGTGAAAGACGATTGCCACGTAAGACTTCCTGCTTACGCGTCGTCCAAATCACCATTCGAGCCGTGGCTAGCAGCGTTAGAAACACCATTCGTTTCACCCCGGAATACGGGGGCGACACATTGTCACACGCGTATGCGCGATCAATGGACACGATTTCTTCGGGAGCCAAACGAGCCGTCAGCTCGCTGACATGGTCCCATAAGGGGCGGACCCGGGGGCAATGGTAGAAGGCGTGCGAAGCCGTTTCTTCTAAACCAAGGCCACACATTTCACAGTCTGGCAAATCCGCCAAGCCCCATATGAAAGCCTTTTCGTTGAGAGGCAGCCGATTCCGAGCCAATCGATAGGTAAGCGAAAACAGGGTTACTGAGGTAAGCCGCCGCTAGCGCCTAAGACCAGTAGGAGCGAAACTCCTCCTTCTCCTCCAAGGAGAGTGTATTATGTAGGGGATCCTTCGCGGGCCCCTCCACTAATCCTCGATAGAAGACCTTTCTAGGCCGTGAAAGGTCACTGGACCGCGAAATAGCCTTCAAAGCTGACTGACACTCGCGGAAAAAAAGCGAATGATCCCGGGGTTTACGACAGCGCTCAACCGTCGAGATGGGGTGACTGATGGTAAGGCAAGTGAACGCGTCCCTAACAATCCCCTCTAGAATCGGATCTCCTCTAGTCAATGCGCGGCGTAGTAAAGCCAACCTAGAGCCACGGATGTGACTCATCAAGTGTGGCATTCCCAGCCGCCCATGACACGGACATTTAGTGCAGACTCATCTGTCGACGCTGTTCACGCGTCACCTCCATAAAATGGAGGATAGCGATCGCTCGAGCGCCTTCCTGTGGGCCTTACAGAGAGGAAGTACGGACAATCGATAAAGAATCAGGGGGAAAATGTATGCCCTTCACCGACAACCTCCGTCGATTCCAAGTCTGACCGGCAGAATCGAACTTTGCTCGTACTTCAGACCAATTTTTTTCCAGCTGGAGGTCGGGTCCAAACCACACTCCAAGAATGCGGTCAGGATCGTCCTTCCAACCGAAACGGCCTGGAATATCACGCCCCTTCTAGGCACCTAACCGCAAGCCGTACGACTTGTTGCGGTTTATCTTGGCCCCTGTCACTTTCTCGTACCGATCAAGGGACTTCTGTACCGCGTCAATGTCGCTGTGAAACCAGACGAAAGCAGATACGTCATCGGCGTAGGCGGCAACTCTGGCTCGAGACCCTCCGGGAACGGCGATCCCTCGTAGGGCCGGACTGCACGTCTCGTCCTTCAGCCGGCGAAGGAGAGGCTCCAACGCCAAAGCATAAAGAAGAGGCGACAGCGGACAACCCTGACGAACCGACCTAGACAGTACAAAAGCGCCCGACAACTTTCCGTTCACCTGTATCACAGCACTGAGGGAGCTATACAGGAAGCTAATCCAGCGGCAGAAGTCGGGTGCGAATCCGGCGGCCTGCAGGACAGTAGCAAGGTAGCGATGGTCGACCCTATCAAATGCCTTGGACTGATCCAAATTGATCAGCGCGACTTCTTCGTCGTCTTCTACACCCTCTATGATCGTGCGGATCAGATGCATGTTGGTTTGAATTGTTCGGCCCTTCACAGAACAAGTCTGCTCAGGTCCCAATAGAGACTCGGCAACTGACTGCAAATGCTCCTTCAGGATCTTGGCCATGATCTTTAACTCTGTGTTTAGCAGATTATGGGCCTATAGTCGTCTAGGTTCCCCCCAACACACTTGCCCTTTTTCAACAGAGTGACCACACCCCTGGAAATCCGGTTGGAGATGGACCCCGACCGAAACAAGTTGTTGAATACTGCTGTCAAAATCGGAACAAAGATGTGCGACAGCCTCAAGTACAATTCATAGGGAAAACCATCCAGACCGGGCGACCTGACTCTGCCGGCCATCTTCAATGCCTCGTAGACTTCACCCTCCGTAATCTCTCCCTCGCAGCTAGCTGCTTCAGTCGGCGAAAGCCGAAGAAAGTCAGCCAAATAGCTGTGAAACTCGTCCTCACGAAGACCAGACTCCTCGTAAAGGGGCTCTCGAAATGCCGTCGAAACGCCTCGCACATGTCATCAGTCGACCGCAGAGTACGCCCCTGCGGGAATTTGACTTCACAAATGTAACGATCGCCACCTCGACGGACTTCTTCCCAACGCAGATCTGCGCTCAGATTCACAGATTCAGAAGACCTCTTACTTGACTTATATCTAATTAACTGACATATGTAGCTGCAGGGCCTCCCTAGCTAGAGCTATCTCTAAGGGACCCCCCAGCCTCCGCACGGGAAAAATTAGCTTTAAGTGTCTTCACCTTTCAGCTCTATCTAGAGCGAGCCGTTTGCCGAAATCAGTGATGACATACCTAATCCTATCCTTAAGTCCCACCTACCACTTATTCCCGATAATCGCCCCCACTATCTCCCGCTGCACTAATCTAGTTAGCTGTCCAGTAAAGACATTGAACTTCCAGTAACCAGCCATTCTAGACCTATTTTCTAACGCCACCGGGGAACAAACGAGTTTGTGATCCGACTAGCCTAACCAGTGGAACGTGGGACAATCTAACAGTCGGCTCTACGAACTAACATTCTGTCAAGGTAGCTAACTACTAAGGAGAAGGAGAAATCGGAACCTTAGATGAGGAAGTAGAAAGGCTCCTTACCTTACCTTTATCTTCTGGTTCTTCGATTTTTACTGGCGAAGTAGGTGTCGATTTGTTTCTTTTTTTTTCTTTTTAGTACTTTTCTTCCCCCTCCGCCTTCTCCCCCTCATCCCTTACCCTTTTAAATGAGGTGGACCGTGGAGGTAGCATGCCATCTGTCTCCATGTTGCTATCCACGTTCGACACATCTGTCTGCTGTTGCTGCTGCTGCTGCTGATGCTCCTGTGGAGACACCGGAGGCTGGTCTTTGTGCTTTTCTTGCTGCTGCTGCTTGAACCGTCTCTGCTGCTGAGTCTGTTTTTTGTTCTCTTGCTGCTGCTGTGTTTCACCCTCCTCCACCTGCTTCTGCGATTTCTCATCCTTCTGATGCGAGGGCGGAGGGGCAACCACTTTCGATCCCTTTTTAACCACCTCCCTGCATTCTCCTGGTTTGTCAGTTGACTCAAAGGGGTTTTCTTTCGACACTACCGCCTTGTTTATAGCGGCTGAGTTCAGGCGTTGGTTTCCGGCCCGGACACATTTTAGCCATATGCCCGGGTACCCTGCACAACCAACAGTTCGGCTTTCTTCCTTCCACAAATTAAGGTATCCGGAATCTTTTGAAAATTCTCCCTGTCCACTGTTAATTGGACTGCGAAATCCCCCGTTCGTACTCCAGCCTTACTCAAAATCCGCGCCACCTCATCCACTTGCCCATATGAGGCAAAGAAAGCTCCCACATGATCCTCCTTTATGTCCATGGGTACACCGTGCAAAGTTACCCTTGTTCAGCGGGAACCCATGTATTCCGTTTGCAGTCACAGGGTTTTGGTCTGCAGAATGATACCAGCCAATTGCTTTGCATCTTCTTCTGAAGCTAGCAACATATCTCACATAGCATTTGAGCGCCTGCACAGGATTTTAGGGACTCTCTTGAAGCATTTTAGTGCCTCTTCTACCGCTTCCGTGCCTACACCGACAAGTTTCCTTGTTTTAATGTCCGACGTCAGAAGAGAGATGGTCCTTGTAGTCACTGCGTTCATAGCTTCAGGGATAGTGATTAATTCATTCCCTGAATGAACTGCTGATACTCATTCTTCATTTGTTCATAAGAGGCCTCATCTTTTTTGGCCTCTTGCCATTCCATACCGTCGGACTTGGAGACGGCGTCTCCGTTTGAGTAACAGTCGACTGGGAAGACTCGGCCATTTTCACAAAAAACAATAGACAAAGACAAGCTGGTAACAAAACAACTCAAAGTCAAGCAAAAATGGCACTTACAATAATTTCCTGTTCAAGAAATGCACACACGATACACTTTTTTGGAGGGGTGTACTTTAGTACTAGTGATCATTTATTTTGTAAAATTACAAAATTGTGGCACAAAGCCGAAGGGGAAGTGGGGAAAAGGCTGGTCCTTCACTAGCTATCCTATTCCTAGTTAACCACACTCATGACCTATTCATTCATTACAATTACACATTCATCACAAGAAATCATCCATCACCTATCACTCGAGCACACACCACAATACCTCATATACCCCAGGGGACCTAAAAAAACACCCCATGCATTAATTCTTTTTTAATGTTCATATATAAATACCTAAAAATTCAGTGAAATCATGATATGATGTGGACGGCGAATGAACCCAAAAAGAAAACAATATTATCAAACTAACCAAAACGGAAACCAAACAATGTTAGTAGGACCCGTCCACCGCTCGAAATTATAAGAGTGGTCGTGTATTCTGTCGATAGACCGAATCAAGAATCACACTCGCTAATGGAATGGGGAGGGAGAAAATAAAAG
>OZ038478.1:139503859-139631359 GCA_964036315.1 Acanthosepion esculentum | reverse complement strand
TTTGATCGCTGCTGTTAAATTACAGATTACCACATCATCGATCTTATTGAAAGGTGTATTTGAGGAACCCCTATATTGTTATGAGAGTGAATGTTTTGTTTAAAGGTTTTTAGTAGACAGACTTCATATATATCAATTATTGGTAAGTTACTGGTTTGTGGTGTTGTAAGTTGTTTTGCAAGTAACATACTAACAGCAGCTCAAGTGAAATCGTTATCATTTTTTCTTCTGAATCTTGTATGTAAACACTTTTCGTTGGAAATTGTAAATATTTTTGTTGTTAGTTCACTGAATGCCCAACAGAATAATTCTCTATTGCTTCCTTATTCAGTCATAAATACTTTGATCGCAGCTGTTATATTACAGATTACGACATCATCGATTTTATTGAAAGGTGTATATGAGGAACGCCAATATATGTTTTAAGCGTGAATATTTTGTTTCCAGTATTTAGTAGACAATCTTCATATATATCAATTAATGGTAAGTTACTTGTTTGTTGTATTATATATTGTTCTGCTAATTAAAAAACTAACATCACCTCAAATGAAATCCTTATCTTTTTTCTCCTGAATCGTGTATGCAAACTGTAAATTTTTTTGTTGTTAGTTCACTCAATGCTCAACAGAATAATTCTCTCTTGCTTCCTTCTTCGGTCATAAACAGTGAATATCTGATATGTTGTATTATAAATTGTTCTGCAAATTACTCACAAACATCACCTCAATTGAAATCCTTATCTTTTTTTTCTGAATCTTGTATGCAAACATTTTCTTTGGCAATTGTAGATTTTTTTTGTTAATTCAGTTAATGCGCAGCAGATTATTTCTCTCTTGCTTCCTTCTTCGGTCATAAATTCTTTGATCGCTTTTGTTTTTTTATTAATGATTCACACATAATCGATTTTATTTATCAATCTTGTTATGTTTTCTTCAATTCTGAGGAACTTGATAATAAGAATACAAATTTCTACATTATAAATCACATTTAATTACCTATAGCATAAAGATTATATATGTATATATCTTATAATTGTTTTATTATAGAAATAAATATTACATGTATATTTTGGGAAATCTGTGACAGTGTTTTCATGTGACGGGTTTCATCTCTTAATATTTCATCGGACTAAAGTTATGTTTACATTGATGCGACTAGACATGCACACGGAGGACAGAAGGCTCTAAAAATCTTTACTTTATTTTTTTCCTGTCACGAAAAATTTTCTCACTCGACATACATTTCCATAAAATTGTTCTTGATACATATAGATATGTATAAAGTGTATGTATGTTTAAAGCATCTGTTGAACATTGTTTTAATTGCATTTTACCGACTTTCAAAATGTTATATATAATTGTATAAAATGCATGTGTATGATATCTGTTGGGTTAATATCCTCTTAAATATAAACATGTATTTTTCTAACTGCTATTTTTCAAGTTTATCCATGTTTTACTTTAATTAGCAACATATGCACAATAACAAAACTCTAGCATTCGTCTGGGCTTTGAATATTGTTAACTCCATCAGTATGGCTGATGCTAATCTCTTCTCTTGCTTACATTCGCCACTGACATGACGTGGAAAGATTATAATGAATCCAATGCTGCGTCTGCTTCTAAGAAAGTTGTTTCACTGTGTCGTGCTACACAATTTCTTCTCTCCGGAATCTATCTCACATATTTATAAGTCTACCATTCGTCCTTGAATATTGCTGCCACATATGGTCCCGTGCCTTTTCTATAGACACTCTCATGAAAATTATTCGGATGAACTCTTCGCTGTGGTACGTAGACTTTATGACTTTAAACTCAGTACTACAAGGCAACCAATACGACTTTGTCGCTTTTGATTTATTAGAAAAATGTATAAAGCAAATTTGCCATACCGTTAATCATCCAAGTAATGCCCACCGGCATCCAGAACTAACCAAAATGTCTGCACAATGACGTTTTGGTAAAAATCAGGTGTCTTAGGCACAAAGAAGGCTGTGTGTGCCTGCCGCAAGTCTGCCATATTTAGCCCATCTTAAACAATCCAATTAACATATGGACTCAATTAAAATCGGAAGCCATGAGAGCCATGCTTGCTGTAGTATCAGCGCATACATTATTTCTTTCTGTGTTCCGCCCAGAGAACTAAGTTTAGAAATGGCATCATGACATTTTCCCCTGACCAATTAAAATCCCTTCAATGATTCTACGTAACCATTACGCGGGCTCCAACTACAACAGGAATTTTTGATGTTCCCATGTGCCACATTTTTGAGATTTAGATATCAATGTCCTTGTATTTTGATAGCTTTTTGTAGGTCTTCAAAGATATATTGTAGACTGCGGAGACTGCCATATAAAAAGGATGCACTTTTTTGTTTGTGGTCTCTAATAACAATTTCTGGGTGGTTAGCTTTTATTGTTCTCTCTGTGTATATTGTGTAGTCCCATAAAACTGGGTCAGGTCCTATCTTCGTAACCGGGTCTGGATGGTGTTCATACCAATTTCTTTCATTTTCTTCCCGTAGAAGTTGCGGATTTTCCAGTGCAGATATTGGCCCACTCTGTCATGCCGAGTTTAATATTCAGTGGGTGTTAATACCGTGCAAACTAATACGAAATGATCAATTGTTTCGCTTATTTATCACTGAATATTTTACTATGTGTACGGGATAATGTCTAGTCAGCAAGAACTATTCCTGTTCAGCAAGGATAAAACTTTAGGTTTCAGCTTTTAACCCTGCACTGCGTAGCCACTGATGTGTACTGAGTTTGTCTACATCGGCTTTTTGGAACGGGCAGAATATTCGCCATGAAGCGGTTAATCTTGCCATTGTTTCTGTATATTTGTCGGTTTCATTTTCTTTTTTAAGTATCTTACAGCTTCAGTCGGTGTATTGTGTTTTACTTGTATTTCAGCACCCATTTGTAACTCCATTTTGAAATTGTTGGCTTC
The DNA here is from genome assembly GCA_964036315.1 of Acanthosepion esculentum. Lineage (NCBI taxonomy): Eukaryota > Metazoa > Mollusca > Cephalopoda > Sepiida > Sepiidae > Acanthosepion > Acanthosepion esculentum. Next base: position 139,628,407 of record OZ038478.1, on the reverse strand, counting down.
TTTTATTACCGAATAAAGACGCTTGCACTTTCATGTTCTTTGACACATATCATCATCCAGACTTCTGTAGTTTTCCGGTATCTTTGAAGGCCTATTATTGTAGTTTTGTTGAACAGTTCTAGTTGAACTAATCTTCTACCTCCTTCGGATCTGGGCACATACAGACGGTCAACATCAGCTTTGGGATGATGCATGAGGTAGCAAGTGAGAAGCTTGCTCGTTTTAGCGTCCATTCGCTTATCAGCTATGGTCCACTTAAGGATGTTAAAGCTGTATTGCACCACAGGGAGAGCTAAGTTGTTGATGACTATATATTCTGTTTTTTTTTTAATTCAGATCGGTATTCAGTACCAGACGCACACGCCTGTAGTATTCATTTCTTACCCCCACTTCATTTGGGGATGCTGTATACCATCTCCTTTGCTAATTCCTCGGTACTTAAAGGCTTCATCTTGTTCCAGGTCCCTAATCATTGTGACAATGTCTGAATCTATTGAGGTTGTTTCTGTATATCTCTCTTTCTTGAATGTTACTTTTGCACATTTATCTAATCCGAAGTCCAAACTTACGTCGTCACTGAAACATTTTACAATATCGAGGAAGCCCTTCAACTCATTGTCGCATTTGTCAAAAGATTTTGAGATCATACATGTAGAGTAGATGATTTAATTATTTTTTGTTTAGTTTCTAACCATACCTACTGTTGTTTAGTTCATGCGTAAGAGTGATAAGGACAAACAGTATAGAAGGGGTGAGAGGGAGTCTCCTTGAAAGATTCCACGTCAGATATTCAGACGGTTGGAGATGGCAGTGCATCCGGTGTGATTTAGGTATAGTGTGGTGTTCTACATTCCCATGCTGTGCTTAAGAAAATTTAGTACCACAGATAGACTTTGTACATTTCCAAAGCCTTAAGGATCCAAGAGTGTGATACGCTATCAAAGGCTTTACGTTAATCAATTCCCGCTGCGATTAGATTTCTATACCGTCTTCTGCAATTTTCTAGGATCATTTTATTTATCATTAGTTGATCTTTGCAGCCATATGAATCTCTTCTCCCTCCCTTCTGTTCCAGTGGAAAAATGTTGTTTGCTTCGAAAAAAGAGTACGTACGGTTCGTCAGGACAAATGTGATCAACTTATACGTGTTAGAGCGACCTATAATTTTTCAGATCATCTGTTTCACTCGTTTTTGGCATGAGATATGTAATCCATTCAGGGATCTATACCGGAATTTCATTAGGATTATTTACAAGTGTTGATAGAGTTTTTGCAAGGATTTCTTGGATTGATGAGAGATGATAGAGACCGAAATTGGGCACCTTTTCATTTCCTAGGGATTTCCATTTTTCGGATTTCGTTAGAGCTTGCCTAACATTATTTGTGTTCATATTTTATTACTCTTGCAGTGATGTATACGGCATTCGTGTTTTGTTCACGTTATATTCATTCTGCATTTTGGGTTATATTCCTTTGGTCTGCTCCAAATATACTCCTAAAATGTCTGCACGTTGTTAATAGATTGTGGCTTTTCAATATCTATAGGTATTTTCCATTTTCCTCTAAAATGTCTTTAGGTTCGTTTGGAATAAAACCTAAAACGTTTTTCGTAACGTCTTGTTCCCTGTGCCTTTAGCTGAAGTTTCTGTTTCAGCATTTTCTTGATTGATGGAATTTCAATAAAGCATTTAATTTTATATTTCTGCTTAATCTTCTTGCACTTGCGTGTTGACATATTTGTGTTTTTAGTGAGCTCATCTCATATAGAAAGCTCATATCTAATTTCCTTTATTTCCCTCATCAGTTTTAAATTCCAAGCTGCATCTCTGTCTGTTAATTTCTTTCATTGTCTTTATCCCAGTGCAACTTCTGTCCTTAGAAGGAAAGACCGGGGAAGCTGTACTAGAATTAAACGTTCCCACCCTAAATGCCGATGATGGCATTAAAAATTTATACCAAAAACTGGACACTTTTCTTTTTACTCTTTTTGGTAGGAAATAATAATAATTATATGGCCATTGCATGGCAATCCAAGCTCATTAGAAAAGTGGCAAAAGTACACTGGCTGCTGAAACTCTAGCCATAGTTGACCTGTCAGAAGCTTGTCTGTTTTACAGAAAACTATTATTGGAACTACTGCAACTAAACGATGAAACTGATAACATTAAGATCATATGCAAAACGTACAATTCCTGTCTCTATGACTCATCATATACATTCATCAACACAGATTTTGGACAAGCTACTTCGCATTGAGAGTAACGAAATTGTAGAGATCTCTTGGATACCAGCTGATGAACAAGTCTCAGACTCCTTAAGAAAAAAAGAGTACCATCATTTATAATCCTTGACATTTTACCAGAGCTCAAGGAATCATCTGTCTAATTAATTCATTTTTTAATTCTCTTTTTTAGATGATCATCTGAAAGAAGAAAAAAAAGAAAAAAGGGGAAGAACTGTTAATCAACATGAAGTAGTCACCCTTGTAGCTTCTCCGTGAGTGAGGTACGATTGAGGCGGAAACGTGGGGGTAGATATTATTACTTATCACCACGCGGTGTTCGGACGTTGCTGAATAAATTCTTTCCCCCATACACGTCTTGTAGGTGTCATTTATTCGAATGTACAAATGAGAGAGAGAAAGTTATGTTTACATTTATGCAACTGCACATGCACACGAAGGCGAGAGGGCGCTAAAAATGTTAATTTAATTTTTTTTCTCGTCACACGAAAGCTTTTTCATTTAGTAGAATTCGTTGCAACAATAAGGCTATCATCTTTGTACAACTAGCACGCAAGGGGTTACAGAGAGTTGGAGCGAGAGCAAATAGGAGTGATAGAGGAAAGGATGAAGAGAAGGATAGGGGATAGATCAAGGCATCTGGAGATGTCGATTAACATTACATTTGAATAGTTGGAGATTATAGCCATCAGGAAAATAGGAAAATGGGGGAGTTCCACAGGCGAGAGGTGCGAAACATGAAGCTATTGGAGTAGAAGTTTCGACAGTGAATGTATGTGAGCGAGATGTCAGCCTAGTAGAACTCTTAAATTCATGAAGTCTGGAAACCAGCGAAAGCAGCTCATTGGAGCAGTTACCATGAAAGTATTTGTAAAAGGAGAGAGAGAGAGAGCGACTGCAGACGAGATGCCAGATCATGGCCAATTACATTGCATATAGGTCTCTGGATCCTATCAAAGGACCTTGAGACAAACAGAAGGAGCACCAGATAATATATGTCAGCAATACTCCATGCAAGGGTGAATAGTTGATTTGTAGATTTGAAGGATCGACTCCGGCGAAAAAAAATTCCTGGCGCGGCACGGGGAGCCAACTTTTCTTGCGGTGGGCGAAGCTATTGATTCAATGTATTTGTTTTATCTCAGGTCGGCAGAGAATGTGAGACCGAGCAGCTGCAAAGAGGAGCTCTCGAGAAGTTGAGTGTCAGACATTCTAATGGGGGCAGGGCTGGTTCTCTGTGGTGAGTAATAGAGAGCAGTTTTGTTTTTGTAGTATTAAAGTTAACCAGCCAATTCCTCCCCTAGTTCACAACCGATTGGGGGTCCTTTTCAAGACGAACGGCCAGGTTAATTTTGTCAACGACACTAAATTTGTTTTTCAGCAGGAGTAAATTGTAGTGTCGACCGCGTAGATGCCTACTTGGGAATCTATGACGTCAGGAAGATCGTTGATGAAGATAAGGAACAGAGTAGGGCCTAGGATGGAGCCTTGGGGAACACCTGCGTTCGTGGGATAGAAGCTGGAGGAAAATCCGTTGAGAACGACCTTCAATACACGGTTTGACAGGAATGATTGTATTAGGCCAAACAACTGACCTGAAATTCCATTTTCCTGAAGTTTGCGAAGAAGGCCGGCATGCCAAACCCTATCAAACGGAGATATCTAGAGCCACGGCACGGGCTTCTCCGTTAATATGAAGACACAAATGCAATCATTTTTCGATGTGTATTAATACATCTCATCAGGCGTTAGAACTGACTGATTAGGTGACAATTTATTGAGATTTAAAAACAACACCCCCTCTTTGCATGAGAAAAGGTAAAAAAAAAAAGTAAGAAAAAACGACACAAGATACATCCTCTTTTCTCGAGAAAAGGAAGAATAAGAAAAAGTTAAGAAAGAGAAGAGGGGGGATAGTAGAAATTTTTGTTTATATTTACTCAGCCAATCAGAAAGGCCTATGCTAAGTTCAAAGGGAGAAATGAAGGAAGCAGTCGTACGTCAGAAGTCATGACTCACAAATTTAGAATTGTAGATGACATCTGATTCGTTACCGAAGTAAATTGACTGCATATTCGTTACCGAAGTAAATTTGCTACAAAAAATATTCGTTAGACAAATATCATTTCCTATGAGAGAAGAAACGTAACTTAACAAGATACTCGACAAACTATATACCCTGTGAGTTAAAAAAAATAAAATTTCACATTTTTATAGTTGGTAAATAAACCAGCCCTTTAAGAAGAAAAAGGAAAATTTAAATAAATAAATCTAAAAAAATATTAAAACCTATAGATCTAATGTAATTATTTAAACATATAGATCAAATGAAAGTATTTAAACATATAGATATAAAAAAATGATTTAAATATATAGATCATAAAAGAAAAGAAAACAAAATGCTTCTGTTAACTAAAGGGTCTTTATATAAGGTGTTAATAAAAGCAATCAAAGCAAAATATCAAAATGTTAGCCGAACGTCAATAAATCTATACTAAATATTATCAACACTAATAGAAGACTAATGTGAAAATTATACTACGACAAAATGGATCTTACTGATAGAAAGATAAGCCTTATATGCTGCAAACACAGAAAACAGGCTTCATATAAATATTTACATGTCCTTGCCAATTTTAAAATTTTCCATTTCACTTTAGGAATTATATTTTCATATTTTAACCTCCAAAAATATTTTGAAAGTGAAGTATTAAGTATATAAGTATTATTAATAAAAGACTATATGTGTTGATACCGCCGGCTTTTGAAAGAATTCTTAGAACTAGCAATATAGAGCATTTCAACTCTCAGATTTTCTATTGTAGAGATAGAACGAAGATACACAAGAGATTCGGTTAAACATTTGTTTCACAAAGGACATTGGTTAGGATTCCTACAATTACATAGGTCAGTATCCTTAAGAATATTTTCATTGGTACTTGAATTATGATTAAGATTAATAAATTGGCTGAGGGTTCTATTGTTATGCAACTTTATGATTTTCCCGTGATTATTCGTGCAACTATAACTTAGTTTTAATGTATTTCTATTAAATATTTTACTAAGAGGGTTGCTTTTCGGAAAATGTTTATCGATCAATGTGAGCAATATATCGCCTAACTGAGTACTAAATGATTGATTAAATGGAGGTGTGTACCAGATGATCTTCGAATTCTTATTTCTTTTCTTTGAATTGCAGTCATTATATTTTCTAAACTGAATTTCGGCGCACTTATACCCGCTATTCTTTAAATCTTTATTGAATGTTACGAATGTCGGAATTGGATTCTATTCATTCTCATTTTACATGTATATATGTATATATGTATATATATATATATATATATATATATATATATATATATATATATATATATATATATATATATATATATAGATATATATAAAATAAAAAGACTTAAACACTAATATCTCATGGTCATAATTATAACCATTGAATATTAGTGTTTAAGTCTTTTTATTATATCCTTACTCTGTCCTAGACATTTAGTTCTACCTGGATTCTATCCTCTTGGAATTATTTTTTAAGCACATCCACATGTATGTGTATGTATGTATATTTATTTATATATTTTAGATATACGATTGCATATGTATGTGTATATTTACCATTAATATTATATATATATATATATATATATATATATATATATATTATATATATATATATATATATATATATATATATATATATATATATATATATATATATGGGGGCGGTGTATAAATATATATAGGAATGGGTAAGATAGAAGATCTACATACACGTACGTATAAATATATTTCTTCGTCAGGTGTTATAAATATAGTGCTCAATATTGTGAAATAGAGCTATAAGTATATATTAGTGAATAAACATAATATCCAACGTCGATAGCACGACTCAGAGTTCCATGCAGTTCTTGCATTCTTCAGGCGAAAATATAATCTCTCTATATATACATATTTGCACCTGAAGATTGCAAGAACTGCATGAAACTCTGCTATCGACGTTTAATATTATTTATATTCACTGATAGATAGATAGATAGATAGATATATAGATAGATAGATAGATAGATAGATATATTTGGGGTTAATAGATGATAGAAGATAGATTTGAATAGTTATAAACTGTGATAGAGGGTATAACAGATTAATGAATAAAACAGGGTCTGCTTCGATATCCGATTCAAATCAAACTGTAGTGACCATTTCTTTCACTCCAGTAAACATGGATAAAAATTATTGCAATACTTGTTTTTTTTAATGTTTCAAGACGATTGAAATGTCAGAGAAGGAAACAGAAAACAAATGGCATTTAATAACTGCAGTCCGCGTCACGTTCGTCTCGAACCTAATATAACTCTTACAAAAGATATTTATCTGTAGGCACTTATGATAAAGATAAGATGAATTTATCTGCCTAAGTAATTTATAAAAGAAAAAATGAAAACCCCCACGAAATAATAAAGGAAACTTGAAAATTATGAAGACAATCCGTTGCTGGAAAATTGTAAAAAATAATGCTAATAAATTGTTGGTTTTTGAATGTAACACCAATTTTCATCGGCACGGTTTTCTCTCTTATGTTCATGATTTTCTAAGCGCAGTTCAGATGTGATACAAGGACGAAATTATGATGCCAGCAGTGAGGATCAAATACGCTACTCAGTCGTAATTGATCTAGCAAGAGAAGCTTGTTAGCCACTACACCACATTGAAGGACATCGGCTACCTTTCTTATGGAGGGTAATGATAGCATTATATGCGAATTTATTTTACAAAATGACATCAGTGAAAGGGAAAATAAAATAGACTGACAGACTAGGGTTACATGAGCCAGAATACAGAGAAAAAAAGAAAAAGATTTACCAGAACATTCGTTCATATTAACGTTCCTTACAATATGTATATACGTAACTGTAATTGGGCACTTCGATGTGGTGTAATGGTTAGCGAGTTCAGCTCAGTAGATCTATTACAACTGAATAGTGAGTTCGATCCTCACTGCAGCCTCCACACTTTCGGCGTTGAGCTGCATCCAAGCTACAATTTAGAAGATCACCATACGTAACTATATGTAAATGTTCTTTTATGAATGCCCGTATGAATATCGATTTGGGATGCTTGTCTCTATATGCAAACAGAAAATCATACACGGACACAGAGTTAAAGCCGAAATTATTCATACTCCAGAAACTATTTGTGTTTTAAACAATTTCATGAAAGGAATTTCCTTAACCAAGATGAACCTAGAAAAATCGAGAGTGAAATAAACTAGTGCGAGAAAGAAAACTACAGGATCGCCTCGATAGGGTAGTAAAAGAAGCGAGTAAAAAGAACTAAGCATTATCTGCAAGAAGACAGAAAGTATGGTGATCAGCAACGGAAGATTGCCCAAGATGTGAGGTACAAAATGCAGATGTCAACATCCAACAAGTAAGGAAATTTAAATATCTGGGAAGTGTTTCAACCGAAGATGGAAAATGCGACACTGAAATAGGAAAAGGCATGAGCTTAATGAAAGATCTATTCCGAAAGCTAAATAAAGTGCCGAGAAACAGAAACATTTTGTTAGGAAGAAAGAAAAAAATGCCGGATTGCTATGTGATATTGATCCTCTTATATGAGAGTGAATGCTGGACAATTGCCTCATAAATGGAGATAAAACTGGAGGCAATAGAAGTGTGGTTCTACACAAGGATACTGAGATTACCATAAACAGTGAGAGTAAACAACGAGTAAGTCTTCAAAAAAGGCAATAAGAAGAAAGCATACTCAGAATCAGGAAGAGATAGCTAAGATTTCTTGGACACATAATGAGAAAGAAAGACTTGGAGAATTCGACACTCACAGGACATATCAAGTGCAAAAGGAACATAGAAAATCGTCGGTTTACCTATGTGATAATCTTGTGTAAATAGATAGTGGAACGGGGGATGCGGGAGGTTTGACAAAGGGACAAACGTCTCTAAGGGCTTCAAAATATGGGTGGGATGGAAAGCCATGACTGGCCACGTCTTGAAAGGATATAAAGCGTAGATGCAGAAGACTTTACAGTAGGGAAATGAACGATGTATGTAGTTAATTTAGTTTTCTCCGTTACATTAAAGAGTTGTTCACTATATTTCAAACGAATGTAAACCAGGTTGATACGGTAGTGTAGAATAAGCGTTTTTAGGACCGAGTAGCATTTGCAATGTTCTCCATCTCGACAGTCACTGATTAAGTTTAAAGAACTGAGTGAGGATCTCATGTTATAGATTGTGACTGCCCAAAACCAGGGAAAAGCCTACAAAACTATACAAAAAGCAATTTCAATAGTTCAAAATCTTTTAAAGAAATCAAGAATTTAATACACGTAAAAAACTCTACCCCGATTCCTCAACCCGAGTCGCAATCGATTATTTCAATGTGCCTCCTGATCATGTTATTAACAATAAGACTAATGATAATGGTCATATTAGCTTTTTCCCTACAAGGAAACATTTGGTAACCATTGACCGAGCAACTAATACTACTGTCTGGTTGAAATTTATAAAATCTTTCTCTTAAAACTTTTTCAAAGAAACAGGTTTCTTAGGTCCAGTAGCTGTTATCGATCTTTCAAGTATCGAAGGAGGTTTCCTTCCTAACTTTTTACTTAAAGTAGTGTGCAATGTCAACAACTTAATTGCCATTATTTTCTCTTCGAGTTAAATGTGATGCCCATTTTTGTTGGTGCAAAGTTGGATAAGAAAAGGTAATTCACAATAATGTAATTTAAAACAAATCGTTTTGCCTTATTTACATTCGGTCTATTTTCCTCATCTTTGTTGTTATAATCGTAACGTTTTCACCGCTTTTCCCTCGGGCTTTTTTCAGGTTACTGCTGATCTGGATAACCAGGTAATAACGAATGGGACCCTTTATTTAATACGTTCTTCTGATTCAGCACTCTATGCCTCGGAATATCTCGTTTTCTTATTTAGTACATATTTAATACTACTCAATTACAATTTCAAGACGTGGACAATACTCCGAATGTAAATAATTTAACTAACAATAATTACTCATACCAGAAAATAATGACGATTTTTTAGAATGGCCTGTTAGAAAAATGTGGACAGAATGGAAAACACGATTAATGAAGTAGAAACCTTATGGAACCGGCCGGTGACCTTAGCAAAAGGATGGGCTAAAATCGTTGTTGAGACTTGTCGGAATATCGTGACAAAGTAAGACAGGTTACAAGCTGTGATAACTAATAAGGACTTATCAGTCGATTTAGTTATGCATATGAATAATTTTAAACATGCCTATTGCGATCAAATTGCAAATAATGCTTTATCTATATTGCTCATTTTTACCGAGACGTTCGCTGTTGAGTTTTTTAAAAGTATTATTACAATGATGATCACTTAATCCCCTTACAGAAGTCGGGTTGGAATCCAGTAGCCTTCAGAACAGTCTCCAGGTGGTGATAGTCGACTCGATCGAATTCCTTAGACTGTTCTAAATTGATCAGCGCTGCTTCTTTGTAGTATTTTACGGCTTCTATTGATCGTGCAGATAGGATGAAGGTTGCTCTGAATTACTCGGCAGTTCACAGCACAAGCCCACCTGTCTCCATTAAAATGTCAGCAACTGACTTCAAACACATCGTCGAGAACTTAGACCAAAGCATTAACTTTGTGTTTAGCAAAGTTAAGAGATCTGTAATCGTCCAATTCCCTCACATCATGCTTGTCCATTTTCAACACAGTGATCACACGCTTAGCGATCCGATCGAGGAAGGACCCCTGCCGGAACCAGTTGTTGAGCATTACCAGCAAAATCGGTACAAACATGTGAGACAGCCTCAAGTACAATTCGGAGGTAATCCATCATCTCCCAGAGACTTATCACTACTGACCCTCTTCGATGACTTGTGGACACCACCCTCTGTGATCTCACAGATTTCAAGGGATCCCCCCGACCACAAACGAGCCAAACTACACATTAATGTCTTCAACCTTTAGCCATATATAAGGCGACTCATTAGCTATATTCGGTGGTGAAAGATCTCATCATATTCTTAAGAATTCCCCACCACTTATTCCCAACTACCGCCCCCATAAATTCCCGCTGCACTAATCTACTCTGCTTTAGCCGGGAGTCCTCACTTTACAGAAAGGACACATTTAACTTCCAATGTCCAGCTATTCTAGGCTTAGTGTCTACCGCCATCTGGGCACAAACGAGTTTGTGGTCCGAATACCCTAACCAGTTGAACATGGGACAATCTAGCATCTCTATATCGACCATTCTCACTAACATTTTGAGGTATCTGTCTCCTTGGGTAGAAAGCCAGTTAAGCAAACACGTCTACATCTCCGGCTCAGGGTGAGCGATCCGTTATCTATCGACGAGACCAAGCTACGATCATGCCCCCCTCCCCGACCTCTGTCTAGCTTGGGGCCCTGGGTGACCTTCCAATTTTCATTAAACCTTATCGTTCCGGGTCCACTAGGAGCGGCCCAAACTAATGGAAATACGCACGTCTCGTCTGATCACTGGGCACATAAACCGCAGCGATTTGAAACAAATTGCATTTCAAGGCAATGTGGGCCACGACGCCCCTCTCAAGGTCCACCTTCGCAACCAGGAAACGCTTCACCAGCAAGGTAACTCTTCCGGCTATCCTGTACCTGTATGAATAGACAACAGAGTCGCTAGACAACACACGAGCATCGACAAAGTTAGCATTTTAGATCGCAGCTACATCCACACTGAAGGACAGCGGATCGTGAAGCAGGCGAGTGGCTTTACTCCAATCTCTCAAGTCCTCATTTTCAGGCATGCTAACATTTTTCAGTGCTTAAGTACATACAGTTCGGAGATATGCGGAGCTCAGGAAACCGGCGGATTGTTGTAGGCTATCAGAGACCATGTCGGACGTAACTCATCCATCCTTAATAATTGTGCCATATATAAGGAGGATTTGCACAAGAATCGGGGCCCTCCCAGAGGAATTTTTCTATTTTTTTTAGCTCAGATTAATCTACTTAAACCATCCTGAGCTCCAAGAAAGTTTCTTTTGTAGCAGATATTAGATCCCAGAACTTCAATCTACCGCCAGTATTTCTAAGGCTTAAGCATTCCTTGCTCTTTGGGGAATACCTTCCTTTTTGCGTGATGGATTTGAGATGGCGGATCCCAAGAAGGAGAAGAGAAGCTCCTTGCTTTACCTGGGTATGGTGCTTTTAATTTTATTTTCTTTCTGGTGAAACGGGAAGGTTGAATCTTGGCATTTTCCGTGGCCTTCTCCGCCTTGCTTCGCCAAGTCTTCTTTTTATATGACCTTTTATCTTCGGATCATTCTTTCGGTCCATTTGTTTACGAAGAGAAGACATAATACGGGCATATATATATATATATATATATATATATATATATATATATATATATATATGTGTGTGTCTCTGTGTGTGTGTGTGTGTGTGTGTGTGTGTGTGACAGAATATGTCTGTGTGTCTGTCTGTGCGCATGCTATTTATGCATGCCTACATTTCTCAAGCGATTTCGATGAAATTATAAACACATGTGGCATATTTATCAAGACCAACTTTTCAATGTCCAGGCCCCGAGTTTGGCAGATAAAATCGATAAAATTGAAGGTATATAAGATCTTTTTGTAAAAAACCAAGGCAAAGTTACACGCGAACAAAATTTTTACTGGATGAGCTGATGTCTTTGCACTAGTTTCTTCATATGGTTCCATCCTAAATTGCCATTCGAACAACCGTTGATGCAAAGATTCCTTGAGAAGGATTATTGAAGCAATAAAAGGGAAAAATCTCGAAAAACCTCTTATTAACCCCAGAAAGAAAGAAAGTGTAGAATATATTCTATCGACAGCACGGTTCAGTAGTGAAGTCATCATATTTCAAAATATATGCTGTGAGAAGTGCTTGAATCGGAAACAGGGAAATTAAAAACCGATCTATTGGTTTCAGTTGAGTGGAGCAGAAGTCACTTGAGGTTCGATTTGCGTACACGTAAGTTGAATCAAACTTGTATTTTGTAGCATTTGAATCTTTATTGGATATTTTCTTTTTCATCTTTGCAGATCTCCTCGTCTTTCGATACTGATGACCACTGTTTGTATGTGTGTTTGAATATGTAACACGCTCGCCTTCCACTTTAGACATATGCTTTGTCAATTATTGGGTATCCATAATTTTCTATGTATCTTTCTTCACTTTCCGCCAGTCTCTCTTTATTTGTATATCTGAACAGGTAAACCCTACTTAGATGTGCAATATCTTCATACAGGCCCTTCTTTTCAGACTTGATAATGAAGCCACAGAAAGCCAGTTATTTCTAGAGACGTTTGCATACATCTAATAAAGAAATTCTCGTTCTCAAAATATTTTGTTCACGCACACACACACACACAAACACAAACACATATATCGTATATACTCTACTCCTCTATATGCTAATTTACACGTGTGCGATTAATATAGTTCAACCACAGAATAATTTGCATGAATTTTAAGCCATCCAGAAAAATTTATAAATATGTTGCCTACAAGTATTATAATTTGAAATAATATACGCAGTTGAAGCCTTTATTATAATAACCAGGAATTTACCAACAATACGCCGTACGTGTATAATAAAATTACGAAAATTATTCAGTGGAACACCGCTTGAGAAACACTGCTGTAGCTGCTTATAGACATGGAGAATCACAAGAAAAGAAAAAAAAAACTACATTGACTACACAACTTTCAATAAGAAATTCCGAAATATAGTTTTACACCGTTAAACATATGTACCAACTGGTGGATCGGTCACATAATTTAACTTCAAAATAAAACTGTTGATATTAAAGAAAGCAGCACCCATATTCCAAGAGACACCTGAATTAGCCAAACTGCAAAGAGTTGTACATTGACAGCCTTAAAGGCAAATATCATACGACAAATTTCCTTACATATTGATCTATCACCCCAAATGCAAACATAATACGAGAGGTGTTGATTGGTTTTATTATTTTAGTTTAGCGGCATATCAAACTCTGTGTGTTATTTAATGTCGAAAATATTTTGCATACAATTTTATGGCTCCAATTGCATATATTTTGAACGCATTTTTATACCTTCAACTCCAGATATTTTATACTTTCAGGGAAAAGGTATGATTTTTAGATATCTTGTTTGTAAATGATATATTGTAGGTGTTATATGTTTTGGTATAATTCTATTTCTTTCAGGAAGAACATTATGTTACCGGTTTCAGTATTTTCAAATACTTTTCTCGTGTTGATTTCCTTGTAATATTTGTGTCTTACAGATGCTTAGTAAGTACATTCAGTTAAAATCTCTGTCAGCGTGTGGGTGGCTTGGCATATTGTACAGGTTTGTTGATCTTCATTCTTCATAAGTATAGATGGGTGAGATAGGGTGTGGCATATGTGCAGGGCCACTGCAAGGGTCTCGATCCCCCCACTCTACTACATCTGTTTTCATAAGATAGTATTGGTATAAAATACAGATTTTATTGCAAGCAAATTATCTATAATAATAGAGCATATGTAAATAGATGAACAACTCAACTAGAAAAATTGAAAATAAATACAATGTATCTAAATACAAATTAGTGACATAATAGATCATTCCATCTGAAATAAATCGACATCGTTATACGGCAATTCTTAACATCGACTTGACATTGCTCATGTGTAGTCGAGTTAACATTGAGAAGTGTTGAATATGATTTCTTTTCCAAAGATTCAAATGTTTTATTTAACTGCCTAAAATTTAAGATATTCTTTATGTATATTGTTTTCACAAAATTCGAACATTTTTATTGGTTTTAATATTTTCTTGTGTTTTATATTTCAGGAACAATAAAGAAAATCAATGAACTGCCCAACGGAAATCAATATCAGAAATTTAATTATCGAGCTATTAGAGTTTTTGTTTTCTGTAACTAATTGCGCCGCAAGAAAGCAAACATGCTAAACGTCTGCTATGAGGATATCCTGTCGTATACAAAGGTCTTAATATTGCAATACTAAGTGTAGACAAGAGAGGAGAACCCTCGAAGACGATCTGCGGCCAAGTTTGTGTAAGTAAACATTGTCGAAAATAAAACTAAATTAAAACAAAACTGTTCCTTTTATGCTCTTGCGTTATTAACTATGTGGACTCATAATTCTACAACAACCGGCAGTATATATATATATATATATATATATATATATATATGTGTGTGTGTGTGTGTGTGTGTGTGTATGTGTGTGTGTGTATTCGGCGTAGTTAGGCAATAAATGTCCTTTAAGTCAAATATTATTATAAACGATTAGTTTTAATGATCGACATTTCCAAATTACAAATAATCCTTCGAACATAAGGATGAATTTCCGTCAGAAATGATCCGAAATTCATAGGATATGCCGCATCCACATTCTCACAGAGACTCATTTCGGAACAGAAGGGCATCAGACAAAACCTTAATAAGCAGCATTAGGAGCATGTTAACATTAAAGAGCTACGCATAAACCAAAATACGAGCAAAATCAAATAGTAAAAACAGACATAATTGCCAACCTTGCCAACCCTGATTATGAGTCGAAAGCTTAGATCATATCTCTTGTACTTTTAGTCGATTTATGTCCTTCTTGTTTGAGGAGGATTATTCGTAATTTGAAAAAGTCGATCAGTAAAAAAATTATTCCACACAAAATGTCTGTCGTTTATAATAATATTTGATATATATACATATATAATTTCCTGTAGTCTGATATATATATATATATATATATATATATATATATATTTAATTTTCTACATATAAAAACGTGCAATAATCTGCAATATATATAATGTATAGAAGGTATACAGATGCGTTTGACGTCGGAAGTAGCATTGTTTTGCGAGCATGGTTTTATTTAACTTTATTTTAGATCTTGACCAGATCCAACTCGATGCCTGTTGAGCTGTTGTCTGGAAACAATGTGAAGCGCGCTTCATGTTCCGACCAGTTATGCCCGCCTTCAAAAGAAAGCAAACGATTGATCACTCAACAAATACCCGTTTAAAATAATTTCCCATGCATTTATTATTTTCCTCTATGGTATCGGTGTATATTTAAAACAAGAAAAAGAAATTGATAATCTTTAATTTGGATAAGCTTCAGTTCAAACCAAAAAAAAACAGGTTCATATTTTTACTATCAATCGTATCATTTTTTCTTGATATTATTTGAATAATTATTAGAAAAATGAGTGTAGTGTGTAACAAGAGTCGGAATTATATTGCCTTTCAAATGATTAACTGAAATGATTTACCTGCATCAGTTTTCTCTACTCTCCACTATATTGATTCGTTCAAGTGTCGCCTTTGTCCCTCGCTATTCTAGTTTGTCCCTACTACTAATATAGACTCAGGTATAAAAAGCGACACAAATAATTGATTCTGATAACAGTATTTCCGTCAAACGAGAAAAATCAACCCCATTTTATACAATTGGGATGCTGATCTGTCACTTTAGATAACCCTGGATGCAAATAATCTAAACTGGATGAGTAGATTGTACTACTAAGATATCAAAGATGAACATCTTGTTGACATTGAGTGATAGAAATACTCTGTTTAAGGGAGGTCTGTAAACCAATGTCGCTTGACAGTAACTTGTTCTCCGAAAATATTTTCCCCTTATCGAATCTAGATAAAATATATTTATGACGCATAAAATCTTCGTATTCTCCCTGTTGAGTTAATCACATTCCGTAAAGGAGTACGATAATTTATTTTCCTTTCGACATCGGATATTTTTTAGATATTGCTTATAAATATGTATCGAAAGAAATGAATTTAAACAAGGGTAAAAAAAAGGCATATGCTTCATTATATTTTAAAAGTTTGGTTTTAAAACAAAACAGTGTCCTCTTTACGTCATCATTGTTCTACCATCATTGTAGTTCCATCACCACGGCGCAAATTCAGAATTTTCACCCATCGCGATGAACGAGTATTTTCCTAAGGACGTCCCGTGCCTTGAAAACCTATTAAGGCTTGAAACCTGGGAAAATTGTCGGTTCACTCTATCGCTCCAATAAGTACATAGCTCCCCCTACTATTATCTGCATTTACAAGAGTCAGATCAGACAAAACAATGGAGTACTGCTGCTATATATGGGCAGGAACTGTCAAGTCTTCACATTCCCGCCTTGATAGATTTCCAAAGCATCTACGCGTCCTTGTGGTTGACGAAATTATTTTCCACTCTACAACCTTTCCCACAGCCCAAACGTTGCAAACCTCTCGCTGCTCTATCGCCATTTTCACGAAAAGTCTTCAGACGAACTACATTCCTTACTTCCAGCAGTTTTAACCTTCACAGATAAGACCCGCCATCCTACTCACATTTTAACGAACCACCATTATTGTCTTTGTATTTCATTGATGAGATGTAATTTTCACTCCAGCAGCTTATATCCACGAACTGTTTAGTTGGATTCCCAATCACTACAATCTTAAGATATTCAAGCATCAACCGTTATCATTCCATCATATCGCCATAAACTGTGATTCTTACTCTGTAACCTTCTAACCCGAGTAGCTCTTGTGCCGTGGATAAGGCGAATATGATTGTTAAAAAAATTAAATTTGGATAGACTAGAGTCAGTTTTGAGTATAAACAGAACTTAGTCAGAGACATACGATTATTTCTGTCCTTTTCATACTAGTGTTATCTGATAACTCTAACGGGTTATCGAATGAGAAATATTCTCAAAATTCAAGCATCCTCTTTAGTATTTTACTAATGTGCTTCATCTTGCAGAAATGATTAGAACTCCCCTGTCTTCATATTCCAATGTTTTAATATTTTTGTCAAGGTTCTATTACTAACTTTCCATTCTATTTAAGCCCTATAACTTATTCAATTGGTGTACAATTAATTAACTCCAGCTATTGTTGCATGGAGAAATAACATCACAACACAATACATAAAGTCCGTACACGTAATAAAAATCCAAGCCCCTCTTGTAACTGCAGAAATAGAGATAGTTGCACTATGCATGGAGAAGGTTTATATACCAGACAACTGTAAGGACTACAGGTGAACCCGATATGTTGTAAGCTAGCCTCACTGAAGGAGTATGAAAACAAAGATTCTCTAACCACAATTCTTTTCACAAGAAAGCAGTAAACCAAGAGCGCGTCACTTTCTCTATATTTGTGAAAGTTGAAGGTCAAGACAACAGCTTTACAAGTTAATATTTTCCACTCAACAAAGTGGAAAATATTAACTTGTAAAGCTGGCTCTTTAAGGTGTCGAATATACTTGGAAGAAAAAGCCATCCATTTTCGAATTCCTCCAACATGACAGCCAATTCAATTCAAGTGTGAATTCCTTTACAAGTGTAAATATGAAAACAAGCACAGTCTCGGTTAGGTACCACCTGGCTAAAGATTCTTCCATATTTGATTAAATAAAGAATATGAAAGAAAACTGTTATATCTCGTGCAAGATATAATAAACAAAGTAACCCGAATGTAGGTTTTCAATAATAAGTTTATAATCGGATGTAGTACAGAGACAGAGTCGAGAGTATGCTAAACCTCAATAGGTGTTAACAAACGAAGTCGCTCTTGTCTGTCGGCTGTGATCGTACTTAATCGGCAAACAGTCCGTCCATTATCGTGAATGGGGAAGTTGGGTTATACCATCACAACACCTCCCCCCGAAGCTGAAATTCTCATTTTTGAAAATTTCTGCTTCTAATGTCGTCTTCTTTTTGGATCCGGGCTAAAACGCTCCACTGGTTTTCTTTCCCGTGTGCTCCTTCTTTTAGTCGTCACAATTAGATCCTTTTTTGGCCAAGATAATTTTCGCTTTTCAGCTCGTAAGGCTGGTCCATGCGATACAGGTTCATATACACTATTAGGTAGTGTCATGTTAAAAGCATCGCATAGCACTTCCATCGGAATTTCTTCTTCGCTTTTTTCACTTTCTTCACCATATCGTGGTCTAATCTGATTGATGTGTCTTTTACACGTAAATTTTTTACTTTTCATCGTGTAGATCACTTTACCAACCCTTTTCTGGATTATGCCATCCATCCAATAGCTTTTTCCACTTTGAAAATTTAAAAAAAAACTTTGTCTCCTGAAGTGTACTTTTTTATGTTGACTTCTTCCTCTTTCTTAGCAACTTTTTTGTTTTGATAGGGTAACAATCTATCGAAAATTGATCTAATTTTCCTTGCGAACATAATTTCCGCCGGTGACATTTTCGCATCGTTGTTCTCATTAGAAGTTACCCTATATATTGCTAAGAACTTCTGAATAGTTCTTTCTTCTGTGTCCATGCCTTGATTTTTACGTAAAGCACGTTTAAAAGTGTCAACAAATTTCTCGGCTTGACCGTTCGACCTGGGATGACACACTGGTGTAGTTATGTGTTCAATGTCTAAGGCAGTACAGAAATTCTTAAACTCCATACTTGTGAACGCCGTACCATTGTCGCTAACCAATGTTCTGGGAACCCCGAAACGACTGAAAATTTCATCCAATGCACTGATGGTGTTCCTAGATGTAGGATGCTTGCACTTGACTACCTCAGGCCATTTCGATAAAGAGTCCACCAATATCAAATAATAGTACCCATTAATTGGTCCAGCATAGTCTATATATAGACGTGCCCACGGCAAATCCGTTTTCGGCCAAGGATTCATTTTGATCGGAGGTGTTCTTGCAGCCAATTGACAACATCTACATAGTCTTACAAAAACTTCAATATCCTTGTCCATTCCTGGCCACTATACATAACCACGCATGAGTGATTTCATCCGAGACATTCCAGGATGACCGGTATGAAATTCTTTCAGCATATCTGTATGTAGAGATTGAGGTATAACAATTCTATCAGGCGTACAGCAACGTGTTGTCGCAAATTGAGAAAGGTGAAATCTGAGTTCCCTTTTCTGTTTTTTGTTCCATCTCGTCTGGTTCTTTAAATTCACAATATAGTGATCTTTTTCCGCCTCTTTTTTTATTTTGTCCAAAGTTACCGGAAATTCCCTGACTGTATTCAACAAGAGACCTGATATTTCTTTTTCCTCAGTTAATGCTGCTATAACCGTCTCTTCTAAAATTTCTTCATTTTTTGGGATTAGCCTTGACAGTCCATCCGCATGCCCATGTTCTTTAGATTTGACGTATTCCATCCTAAAATGGTAATTAAGCAGGGTTACACCCCATCGCCGTAAACGATTAGCTGTATGCGTAGGAATACCTTTTTTACCTCCAAATATTGTAAGTAACAGTTTATGGTCCGTTTGAAGTACAAATGATCTACCATGTAAAAAGCGATGGTATTTTTAACCCCGAACACAATCGACAAAGTCTCCTTCTCGATCTGGCTATAATTTTTTTCAACCGGAAGATGAGTCCTCGACGCGTGCGCGATCGGTCTAGTAGTGCCATTTTCATATTTGTGTAGCAGTGCAGCCCCCACTCCGTAAAAACTTGCGTCAGTTGCCAGGATGATCTCTTTCTCAGGATCATAATGTGCTAAGGCGAGATCTGAGAGTAGGCATTTTTTTATTTTCTGAAAAGCCGTCTCGCAATCTTTCGACCAAAACCATTTCTTGTCTTTTTTCAACAATTCGTTAAGGGGGGCTCTTAAATCATACATTTTAGGTATGTAGATTGCATAATACTGGGCCAACCCCAGAAACGATTGTAGTTTCGCAACTGTGTCGGGTGCAGGCATGTTCTTAATTGCATCGGCTCTCTGTGGGTCCGGTTTCCTGCCTTCACTGTCTATCACCTGTCCGAGGTATGTAATTCTTTCCATGAAGAATTTACACTTCTCGTGGCTTAATTTAAAGCCAAACTCTTCTAGTCTTTTAAATATCGCTCTGATGTGCGTCTTATGTTCTGGAACATTCTTACTTTTGACTAGAACGTCATCTAAATAGGCGGTACCAAACTCAAGGCCTGCCAGCATAGTGTCCATCACCTGTTGGAACAAAGATGGGGCAACCTTTAAGCCGAAAGGAAGCCTATTTAGCTTATAAATACCTTTATGTGTATTTATACCCAATTATTTTTAGCATTCGTCACTCACTTTAATCTGCAAGTATGCGTCAGACAAGTCGATTTTTGAAAAGATCTTACCACCATTCAACTTTGAAAAAATATCTTCTTGTGAAGGTAGTGGATAACTGTGATTTTTAAGGCAATCGTTTAACCCTGTTGAAAAATCTGCGCACACTCATATTTTTCCGTTTTTCTTCTTAACGTAGACTGTGGGCGCAGGCCCAGTCAGCATGGTCAAACTTAGATATCACTCCAATTTTTTCTAGCCTTTCCAATTCCTTATTAATTGTGTCTAAGGAGAAAAAAGGAAAGTTCCTCTTAGGTTTAAAAATTGGTTTCACATTTTCCTTGAGTTCAAATTTGACTTCCGTCTTAGTACATAAACCCAACCCCTCAGAAAAAACTCTGGGATATTCTTCTTTTAATTCATTCATGT
Source organism: Acanthosepion esculentum (assembly GCA_964036315.1). NCBI lineage: Eukaryota > Metazoa > Mollusca > Cephalopoda > Sepiida > Sepiidae > Acanthosepion > Acanthosepion esculentum. The sequence continues at coordinate 139,607,643 of OZ038478.1, read as the reverse complement.
ATTTTTCATTTTTAATACTTTTTTTGTTTTTCTGCACTGTTTATTACGTTGCAAAATGAGTTAATCGGGAGTTCAAACAAATCAAAACTACTATCCAGTCTACTCCAAAAAGACATGAATTAATCCCTTGGATTACATACACTTTCGTTTTTGCAGTCTTGCCACATAACGAAATATTGCACTTTAATTCTCCCATAAAGTTTAATTTTTTTCCTGAAACCCCTCTAGCGGTTTTTTTGGTTTCAGATAATTTCGGTCTTCCAATATTTTTCCATGTTTGTTCATCAATGATGCTTATGTCTGAACCAGAATCCAATAGAAAAGTAATTGTAAGATTATCCATACGTACGTCTACGTATTTTCTATTTTTACCGTTCTGAATTTCTTTTTCTGATAATACCAGGCTTACATCTTGTAATTTCCTTTTCTGGCAAACGGAATATTTATGCCCTTTTTTCCGCACGATTGGCAGAATTTATTTTTGTACAAACACACGTTTTTGGTATGGTTTTTATTTCCACACGATTGGCAGAATTTATTTTTGTACCAACACACGTCTTTGGCATGATTTTTATTTCCGCACGATTGGCAGAATTTATTTTTGTACCAACACGTGTTTTTGGTATGGTTATTTTTTTCACACGTCTCACATTTTTCTGTCTTTTTGGCTTTTGGGGTTTTTTGAGTTTTTACGTGTCGAACATTAGCCACACTTTTTCCTCAATTTGTGTATTATCCCTTTTTACGTTTATGAGACGTTAGCATTCTTCGGTCACCCTTTGTAATGTTATGTTCGAGTCTTGCTCGACCATTATTATTATTCTCGACCTAATTTCTTTATATTTAGGATCAGTTAGTCCTTGAAGAAAAATTAGGCACTTGAATACATCTTTGGAAATTTTTTCTAACTTGAATTGTTCAACCAGAGAGTTCACTGTTCCCGCGTATGCCAGAAAATCCTCGTTATCTGATTTAACGATGTTTAGACATCTGTATCACGTGTGAAACATACTATTTCTTTCGTCAAATATTTTTGACAGAATACTTATAGTTTCTTCAAACGAAACTTCTGGTTTTCTGGGCAATATCAAGTTTGAGTACTTCGTGTTCTCGTTTGTCCCTAGTTTCTGGACTAATAATGTTAGTCGTTCCTCATCCGACCAATGTTGACATCTCTTGGTAAATATAGTTTCGAAACGTTTAAAGTATGCTGGAAATGTAATGCCCGAATCGTGTTCATATATAAATTCGGATAATGAATTTGCTATTCCTTCGGCAGAAGAAACAGCGTTTTTTCTTTCTCCAGTCGACTGTTTCAGAATTTTTTCGAGACTTTTTGCTGTTGTAATATTTGTTGCTGTAACTCTTGGTGCTGTAGTTGTTGCTGTTGTTGTAACTCTTGGTGCTGTTGTTGTTGCTGTTGCAAGCTTATTCACAGCATTTTAGTCATTTCGACTAATTGTTCCATCCTGACTTTATTCAGAATTCGTCAAAAAAAATTTTTTTTTTTTTTTTTAAACGGTTAACAGACAATTTACAGCCGTAATATTTTTACAACCGGTACATTTTACTTGAATAACGAATTCTTAGACCGGCTCGCATTTTAGTCACGGTTCAATATATACTTTCCAAATCACAATTTAACAGTAAAAATTTTCTTACTTTTCAAAAAGTTTCCTTTTGCCTTGTGACTCCGCTTTCGAAATCCTATTCGCCGTCAACTGATATATATATATATAATTTTTTTTCCAAGTAAGTACGTTTCCAGCAAAGTTATAACTTTGCTGGTAATTTTTTTTTCTTTGGTGAAGTTCGTTCCACAATCCTCGTCGCCAGCTGTTATATCTCGTGCAAGATATAATAAACAAAGTAACCCGAATGTAGGTTTTCAATAATAAGTTTATAATCGGATGTAGTACAGAGACAGAGTCGAGAGTATGCTAAACCTCAATAGGTGTTAACAAACGAAGTCGCTCTTGTCTGTCGGCTGTGATCGTACTTAATCGGCAAACAGTCCGTCCATTATCGTGAATGGGGAAGTTGGGTTATACCATCACAACAAAAACCATTATAAATTTTTTATGTTTCGTTATTTCATTTTATCAGCATCAGGTCGCACTTCTTGCACGGATTCCTTAGACTCTCTGTCGCCATGCAATACCATTGTTCATCGTATTAATCGCTTTCATTTCCACGCAAGGTGAGGCACAACACCGTGCGGTGTCAAATATATATATATATGAATAGACAAATATTGATATAAATGATTATATATAATATAAATAATTATATATGTATAACTGAATAATAATCTGTCTTTCTCTCTATATATCTCTATATGTATATATATATGTATATATATATATATATATATATATATATATATATATATATATATATATATTTGTGTATATATATATATATGCATATATATATATGTATATATATATATATATATGAATAAATATATAATTCATTATATAATTAATAAATATAATTAATATATAATATAAATAGTAAATATAATTTATATACGAGGGTCGTTCAAAGATTTCTGAGTCTCACCCAGAAATGAGAGTTTTCAGCATGTTATTCTCTTATGCCTCAAAGCACGTGGTACAATGATTCTTAAGTATTGTAATCCATTTAGGAAAGAAGCCGGCGTCCTGGTCCTCCAAATCCTATGATCTCCTCATTGTTTCCAAAATGCCGACCACGCGTGTGCGATTTGAGTTAAGCAAACAGGAAGGCATCAGATGGAGTTAAGTCTGGTCAGTGAGGGTGATAGATAATCTATTCAAACAATTAATTTAATATAATATAAATACTTACTTATAAAATTAAATAATTATATATAAAATTACATGTATATATGAAAAATAATTATTCATATATATCAATAAAAACTTATTCATACATTTTAATCCGTGTCACACCCTGCAAGGTAAGAAAGCTACTAAAACACGGGGGTTTCAGAGAAGAATTAGGAAGAGAAACATTAATAATGAGCGGAAAGAGAAAAGAATAATCAGGAGGGCAGTAGATATCGATTGACATTGCATTTAAAGTTTTGCAGATTAAAGTTGGCAAGGGAAAGTGCGAGAAAAAACTATTAGAATAGAACTTAAGGCTACGTCTAGCCAGCTCAACAATAAACTGACGCCATCTAGTACTGCGCTTAAATTAAAAAGGGTCTAGGTACCATAGCGAAGAGCTCATCCGAACAATAATCCTGAAAGTATTTATTGAAAAGATATAGAGAAGCAACCCTACGGCCGTGGGGATGCAACTGAAGCCGAGCCACCAGGTCATGACCAGTAATATTGCTGATTCTTCTTTGGATCTTATCAAGGAGCTCAAGGTAAACAACAGGGGCGCAAGATCATAGCAATATTCTAGACATGGAAGAAATCTAGACTCATAGATATGTAAGGTAGATTCTGGGAAGAGAAATTGTCTAGCACGACACTGAACCGAACTTCTTAGCAGCTGATCTAGCAACAGATTCAATATGGAAGGCAGAAAGATGTCTCTCAGATTATTAATGGGGAGAAGTTTAGGTTTGGAGGCGTTAAAATTAACAAGCCATCTTTTGCCACAGTTAACAACGAACTTGGACGTCATCAGGAAGGTCATTCATGAAAATTAAAAACAGAGTAGGACCAAGGATTGAAACGTGAGGAACACCAACGTTAGTACGAAAGGAACTAAACGTGTTTCTGTTCAGCTCAACTTTCACGATTTGATAGGAAAGACTAGATCAGTTCAAATATTATCACCGTAACTTTTCAACATATAGAGAAGACTTAAATGGCAGACCCTGTCAAAGGCTTTCGAGATATCCAGTGCTATAGTCCGCATTTCACCGCTTTCATTTTTTGCAGCTAGAAGATAATTTGTTTATCCTGGTGTTCACAGTGTTGGGAATTTAGTTTATAGCTGATTTGGAGTTGTTCGAGTAGAAATTGATGTAGACGGGGGTTTGGTTTTCTTTTTGGAGAGGTTTGAATGTATTTCGAGAGATTGAATGTAACACCCAGTAAACTGACGATTTTTAGGTTAGATGATATATCAATTTTAAGTCCTAGAAATTGGAAAGCTTTAATATCTTTTATGTAACTTGGAAGTTAGAGGTCCATTACTATTAGGTATAACAATGAGTCCATCATCCCTCTACAGGCCTACACTTTTTAGGGCCAATTAACCTACCTAGTGTATCTAATATATATAGACACAATAAATCGGCTATTTGTACAGAATCATAAGCTTACATGGAAACGTCGAAATTTTTATTATTCTTCTTAACCCAAGGAGAGACATTATATATCAAAGTAAACTGTCTAGAAGCTATTATAATCTTTTCTTAGGCATTAGTAATATTAACTTAATTCCTGACAAAATTTAAGCTCTACTTTCTAATAGATTTCCATATACATATATATATATATATATATATATATATATATATATATATATATATATATATATCTTTACTGATGCTGGAGCTAAACAAATAAAAACTATAGGGATTAATAAAATAGTAAATCTAATAGTATAAAAATATTTAGGTTGGCAAGACTATCGGATGGTTAATGGTTTCAGGGTTACCTGCTTTTCCTCAACAGAATCTACCAGAAATTTCTGATGCAAAGAGTAAATATACTGATGCAGTGTAACGAGAGGATATACAATGGTGCGAGAATCTGAATAGACAGACCAACAAACATGACTGTACAGGAAATAACAATGAGGTCTGCGCGTAAAGAATAGTTGAAAATAGAAACAGAATCCTAAGTACCTACCAAATCGTTTGCTTCCGAGGATAAAAGGTAACAAGTCATTAATATTTCTCATGAGAAATTGCGTACCTATTGAACTTAACCCAAAATAACTTAATTGTCCGTACATGCATATTCACCTTACTATTTTTAGTGCAATGTGGAGGTTGTTTTTGTGTTGCGTTCCGTGTCGTCACTGGCTTCAGAAACTTAACGTCATTTCATAGGCTGTACCAACGAAAGACAGTTTCCTTTTCTATTCGTTTTATTATAAGAGAGGAACACTTATCTACTTATTGACTATTATCAACCCATGTACGGAATCTGGATGTGGCGAGCGTGTCAATGCTTCAAAACTCTTGCGGACACTCTCAGAATTCCATGTTCATGCTGGCCCTTCTGGTCCAGGCTCCGCATTCTATAACATCTGAGAGATGACTCTCTATGTACTTGGCTTATACTTATACAATAATAAAATAGTATCCTCCGGCCTAGAATGTAATCTGTCAATGTTTAAATAGAAAGGGTACAACAAAATAGCAAATTCTTACAGCTGTAGAAACAAATTAAATCTTCAGTTATACAAGTAAAGTGTTCTCAAACCTGTGTACGTTTATGCGAGAGACATTTCAGGAGTACACCATCATATATCTCATGCTTTTGTCACTTTCCCCCTTTTTACAAAGAATGCAAGCGTTACAGTTTTGGAAAATGAGGTTATCAATGAAATCAAAAGGTTAGCTCAGAAGCATTTGGTTTCGCTACGCGATAAATTGTTTGTATTTTCTTGATATAAATGAATTTGAGTATAAAATCATTTCCAATCTCTTTTGAATTAATTCCAAATCTTTTCCTGGAATTTTGAAAGATAAATTTGAAGGCCGTTTTGAATTACTCAATAGCCAAACATTTTTTTAAATATCTTCTCTCAATGTAGATTTCACAACGTAATGATCCCTATCTGGCTCTAAAAACTATTATCTGCAGCATTTCTTTTACTTTTTACTTTTATTATTTACTTTATAAACAAGGTTTTCAAATAAGACTGTCAATTGGAAATGGTAATCATCTATCTGAAAGGTACCCAGAATTTATTTCTTCTACTAAGTAATGTGTCCTCCAGGACGGTGGCGATCATGGCTCTCCACCATTTTCTTTACTTTGTGGCTCTTAATATATTTTACATTTTTTTTATCTCCTCTCCATTTACTCAAGCTCACTACATAGGTGATGCGTTGTTTTCCTCTGTCACCACCTGTACATCCAAACTTCTTGTATTCTCAAATAGTCACCCATCATCTAGGTTGTGGAACATGAAGGTGATCTTATCAGTCATTATCGGATTGGGAACGGTCTTGAAGATCTTAAGAAAAGACTAGAAGGATTTAACATTTTGGGAAGAGTTGGAACCATCTAGACGATTGTATTATTGTAATCAGCTATACTAGAGAGTAGATTACTCTAGTGTTAAGAATACTTAATCTCAGTTAATCTCCAATTATTATTGGTGTAGAAATTCAATGATTAAAAAGTAAGAATTCTGGTAATTATATTGGGAGAAACGATTCCAACGAAAAGAAAATTCCTTTTGAAAAGTAATGGAGTTTCTTGGTTAGGATTGGGTTTCCGGTTCCTTCTAAAATCTACTTCAACTCTATACTTTTAATGTGCCTGCCTAAAACTTTGAACTTTTATTTACTATTTATTTACATTTTGTTTCCTTAATAGGAGTAGATAGGTTTACCTATCGTCCGGTTCACATTCCTCTCCGGTCTTTGAACAGGAGTAGATGTTTATCACTTGTTTCCTGTTTACGATTTTCCTTTCTCTAAAGCATTTTCCTTCTTTTTCATATCCGATGTCCTCTTACATCTTACTCCTTAATACTCTATTTCGAGGGGCTCTTAGGTCCTGTATAGATTGTACATCACCGAAAATAGACATCTGAGTAAGAATTAAGACGATACTGAATACAAGGTAAAAATCCGCAAGTATACCGAGAAGTGTGGGGGAGATTTCAAGACACTAGTCATTACTTACTAACAGAAATCTGTGATACAAAGATAACCCTAAGTGAGAAGAATTCATTTTTACGCATGTATGTAGACATTAGATGACAGGAAAGCTCGTCATCTGAGTTTACTTGGCGATGTTATTAATGTTTCTTCAATAGATTCAATTTTCAATCTCGTTACTAATTCTTTTATTATATCCATGAAGTTCTCTGATAATGTCTCAAACGTTCTAATAATGATGGATAACTGTGGCCATGTTAATATTTTTTATTAGATTTTTAAGAATTTTCAGATCTTAATCAGATTTCACTGTTTATTTCCAATCTACGATCTACTAGAAAATCAAAATCTAAAATTATTTACTTATTTACGAAAACTAAATGTAGTCTCCTGCTTCGAACTGGTTGATTGACTTTAATTTCTTACTAAAAACATCATACTTTATGTTCTCTGGAACAACCGCGCTTTATGCTTGAATCGTCTGTGTGAATTTGAAAATCGCAGACATTTGCATGGAGAACTCTTCCTACCATTCATGTTTAATTTTAATATTAGTTTAAGCTAATTTGCTAAATTAATTTATTTTAAATCTTCATCTGATGTTCTGTACGGACAATGGTCGTTATTGAGATTATTGTTATTATTATTATTATTATTATTATTATTATTATTATTATTATTATTATTATTGATAGTGAGGATAATTAGGAATAATTAGCAAGAAAAATATCAATAAAAAACGAAAACAAAGGAAATAATAGAAATTAGAAGCATGAGGAGGAAATAACTTTCTTGTAAAGGCGGAAATGGGTAAAACCTGGAAGAGAGAGCCTTGTTGTTGTTGTTACTGTTGTGAGGGTTAATTCCTTCCCCACCTCGGCAAACGTTTGTTCAAGTAAAAACGAATACATTTGAGTATGGACAAATAAATGTATACTTTATTTACATATATTCAAAGCTAGTAACTTTTATCTGTTGCAATTACCAAGGCAGCCTGGAGAGAGAATGTTGAAATTAGACATTGCTGCTGGCTGTTGTTGTTGTATCTCTCTCTCTTTCTCTCTCTCACATCTCTCTCTCTCTCCCTCTCCCTCTCTCTCTCTGTGTCTCTCTCTCCCTCTCCCCCTCTCTCTCTCTCACTCTCTCTACGCGCTGGTATTGACATGAAGGCTGGATTGTGTCGCATCTCTCAGATTGACGTCCAAGTTGGTCTGTGTCGAATTTGATTTAATTAGACAATATATAGTCATTGTTTGCTCCGAATTAATGTTTTGCTTTTTGTAGCGAGAGTGTCTCTGACTGGTCATTAATTTGTTCCTTTTATTTTGGTTGAAGCGGATGTATGCGTGGAGCCTATGCGCAGCAAACGTATTTACGTAGTCTGCTTTCGGTCGTCGATTCGGTTTGTGTAGAAAAAGGCACAACCTTGATAACGTTGGTGACAGCGAGTGAGCGCAATAAATAAACGATGTGCTAAGTTGTTTATGGCGCTTCACATTTGAAATAACTTTAATAAGTTTATACCGACATTACTTACATGAGATCAAGCTCCGAGTGTTAAGCGAATAAAAGCATACGAAATCCCGCCTTTCTCTCCTCCTCCTTCATTCCGTATCTTTCTACCGATGCCCTTTTTCAAGGGAATTAAGTGTTGGACAAAACTTGTAAATCTCAATCATGTACGAGGAGAGAAAATGACTTTTGTTAATGCAAGAGACAAACGTTAACAGTGGATGGCAGGCTTATCGCCACTTTTCGTTTGTTCTTCGATTGATTGGTTGCCTATTGCATAGTACGCGGTTTATTCCTAAACAATTAGTCTTTTACGTCAAACAGTTATGTGAGCAGTAATAAATAGACGCATACATACCAGCGGTGTCTTTAGCACGTTCTTAGCTTCTTTTTTTTATCATGTGAGGGACGCGCAAAGATAACGGTTTGATTTCATTGAAATATAAACAGTGCGATTTTACAAGTGTGAATATTTAATTTGCATGAAAAGCCATGTTAAAGGATCCCTGATTTATTGCGTTATTTCTCACCGAATCTCATAAAATGCAATTAGAACTTTCTCGTCAGTTTAATCAGGGAAAATAGAAATGCCTAAAGGGGGGCAATTTATAGGATTGAACTAAAATTGAAAAGTTATTTGCCAATCATAAATATCTTTCTAACAGGCATACGTTGTCAATAATTTTATTATTCAGAAGATTATCAGCCTCTTTGGTGAAAGTGTAAATTTCTTTGGCAAAGTTAGGCAACTGTAAGAAATCGAAATGCAAACAATTCTGTACGAAACAACATATATCAATTTCTATATATCTTTCTACTTATAACGAAATCATTGCCTTCTTGGGTCTGGACCTCCTACTATCAGTTTTAAACACTCCATCTTTGCACTATACTTTATTTACCTTATCACTCGACACCTATTTTAAAAAAAGAAAAGGGCATTGTTTTTGGTTTTTTCATCACAACGTTTTGATTGATAGATTCTATTCACTTCTGCAATGATATATTTAGCCAGTAAAACGTGATTATTGCCAAGTATTTCTGCACTTCTTGATAAGGACAGTTAAAAACTCCCCCATGGAATATTCTTTTGTATAGTTAAACATTTCACTGCAAGTAGAAAAAACCTTATAAAATCGACGCAATTCAATGATATACTTATTTAATGTACCAGACAGTGTTAAGTGATTTAAGATAACAGAATAACACACTAAGCAAGCGCAGTACAGCGGGTAGCGGTATCAAAGTGGATAGCAACTTAAGCAGTCCTTAAGAACAATGGAGTATGAATTACAACAAGAAGTGCATTGATTTATATGCAACAATTAATAACTGCTTTGTTTTTCATACAACAAATAATACGCTGTTTTCTATACGACAAGACAAGTATGGCCTTTGATGTATTGTTTTCTATACTACAAAAAGTACATTGATTTCTATACAAAAAGAAGCGCTTTTACCCTATGCAGCAAGCATTATATTACTTTTCATACTACAAAACGAGCATTGCTTTCATTGCAACAAGAAGTTCTTTATAATCTATGCAACAAGCATCGCATTGACTTCCATACAACAAATGGTTTATCGCTTTCTATATAAGAAATGCATCATTTCCTCTATAACAAGAAGTTAATTGTTTTCTATGCTTCGAAAAGTACATTATTTCTGATGTAACAATTAATCTCTTGCTTCTCTCATGCTATTTATGGCCTTGTTTACTTGCGTGTTATCTCTGCTAGTATAAATCACAAAAACAACAGCTGTGGGCCACTGAGTGATGAACATTTACTAAGCTTATTGGTGATGGAATTAGCCACATTATTAAACACTCGATTTTATTGTAGGGGTTTCCATTAAAATTGGTTTATTTAACTCTCTGAAGATAAATCTGGCACAAGGCCATGTCCAGATGTACTTTCCAAATTTAATTTCTCTTCCCTATTGTTTAATTTATGAAAGTCGAAAACTCTTGACATTATACAAGAAGGGTTATAAAATAAGTCGACCAATGCAATCCTTTTTTTGTGAAATTACTCAAAGGTAAAATTATATATTCAACAATATTTACATTTTGGGTTGAATTGCATGCAATGTGGTTCGTTGCATAAGTAGCCTCCCATTCGCCGTGAAATATTACATGTCAAATGTTAGTGGACAGAATTTGTTAGTGATATTTGTTTTAGACAAAGTCTTAATAAAATGATTGAGTTGGGCAAAGGGTTTGTGCTGAGCAAATGCATGTCTGTCCCTTGACTCTGAGTGCCGCAACTGACTTATTTCTAGCGGGAAAATGTTTATATAGGAGTTCAAACAATCCTGTATTTTGGCGGTAAGAGAAATCATACTTATCTTTGTTCTGATTGGCTGGATCGAACCAATCAGTGAATATTTAACATTTATTATATATCACATTCGTTTATTATGTATATTCTTAATTTAATGTGTGTGTGTGTGTGTGTGTGTGTGTGTGTGTGTGTGTGTGTGTGTGTGTGTGTGTGTGTGTGTGTGTGGATGTACAGTTCCACAATATCACGGACAATTGGTCTACAGTAAAGGCTCCTTTGACAATTTAATAAACTTCTTCTGTCTTTAGGACGTGGGCGGCCATGCCTCTCCATAATTCTCCGTAGTTTGTAAAGCTTGTATTTTCCTGTTTCTCCTAATCCCTGTTCTGCCAATTATTCAACATTTTCTAAGCTCTCTTTCCTTATTACGTATGGACAAATAAATGTAAAATTTATTTACAGGTATTCAAAGCTTGTAACTTTTATCTGTTGCTATTACCGAGGTAGTCTGGAGAGATAATGTTGAAATTATACATTGCTGGCTGTTGTTGTTGTCGTTGCTCTCTCTCTCTCTCTCTTTCTCTCTCTCTCTCACTTGTCTGTCTGTCTGTCTTTTTCCGTGTCTGTATCTGTCTGCCTGTCCCCCGTCTTTCTATGGTGTGTGTATATCTGTGTGATTGTGATGCTTTAGAGAAATGAAAATCGTAAACAGGAAACAACTGATAAACATCTACTCCTGTTCAAAGACCGGAGAGGAATGTGAACCGTACGATAGGTAAACCTATCTTCTCCTAATAAGGAAACAAAATGTAAATCTGTGTGTATATCTGTGTGATTGTGATGGGGTATAAAACAGGAACCAGTCAGCAGTGGCAGAAGTGAAAGGGTTGCAATGGTCACGTAAAAAGAAGCAATTAACATCCACTTCTGCGATTTATAAATCTTGTTTGAAATTCTGAGTTGAGTCATTATGCTTACTCCACAAGTATCTCAAGCTAATACTCTCAGCCATTATCAGGACAACCTTGCATTTTTATAAGATTATTAATCCGATCACTACATACCTTGAATAGGGATTCAAATTTGTGCAACAAAATTATGTATTCGATACAGTCTATAAAATAATACCTAAAATCACAAGACGAGATTCATAATTTACAGATTTCATACTTAAAAATGACATAAAAATCTGACATAAAAATTCATACTTATGATCTTTTTATTTATATCAGTAAAATCCTCGTTTGATAGAAAAAAGTTTTCTCCTTGGATCTTTCAGAAAAACTCTACATTTTGTTTGGGAATAATTGTAATCATGTTCCCTGATTTCATGAAATTGGTGCTACTGGGTGTAATAAGTGTGGGACAGACACGTTCTTGATGTAAAATGTAACAAAGTAATAACCAAATATGTTTGTGTCAATCGCAAATCAAAAGTCATTTTTATAAAAGGCGTTAACTCTTATTCTGTAAAGGATTTAAAATTACGTCTTAATTAGAATTAATTTCAGTTTACGGAAAACAATTTTAATAACAAATATATCATCTAGCTAACCGTTCCTCAAATATATCATAACAGGGGATAAAAAATAGGTTACATATGACAATGCTCTACGCAAAATCAGTGAACTGACAAAGATAAATCTCCACAAACGACTGCAACACCTGAACTCCTTGAAAAAGGGTAACGTTGTGAGTGCAGTTGAGTATTATTCATTTAGAGTTCTTAAAACACAACATAATACTACACGCACATTTATATGTCAAACAAATGCAACATGTCCATAAGGTTTGGTCAAAAAGCACTCTTTGCTCGTCAATGGGTAGAATTCTGTTCTCTTCCATAAACAAGGTAACATAGAGCAAGAATACCGCAGAGAAGATGTTTGGTCTGTTCTGTCCCAGCAGCCATATGTACATGACTTTGCACTAACCGATTACGATCTATTTTTGATCGCTGCAGAACGATTTGAGGAGGAAATGTTTCTCTGATTCAAGAATCAATCGCAAACATTTTCACATCAAAACCTGCAGATTTTAATCAAACGTTATCGAAGCGCTGTCTGATAAATGGCAATAACTCAATGCAAATAATGGTGAATATATAATTAAATGAAATTTAATTGTACTTTATTTTTTTGAATAATGAAGTTGATAAGAAGAATGGAAATTATTTATGACTCCGCTTCATAGAATAAACCGTTGAGGAATAGCATTCCCATCTTAATTGTATTTATCAAAACAATCTTTTTTAATTATTTCACCCCAAGAAAGGCAGTAAATCCACTTAGAGACAAGGAGTTACTGAGTGTGAAAGAATAAGAAAAAGGAAAGCTTTATTAAAGAGTGAGCTCAATAAAAGCAGAGAAATCAAGAAGACATTAGATAATGATTGATATTGAATTTAAAGTTGGCTGCAAAGAAAGAAGCCAGGAGAGATTTCCACGTGTGATGAGTTTGATAAAAGAAAATGATAGCATAGAATTTACGGTTACATCTAGCCAATTCAACTGTAAAAGACAAGTTTTAGCTGATCATCTAGTAGTGTGCCTACTCGGTAACATAGAGTAAAGTTCATCAGAACAATTACCATGAAAATATTTATGGAAAATGCACAGGGCAGTGGTAAATTGACTGAGGCTGGAATGCCAGATCAGGACTAGTGATACTGCAGATTCTTTTTTAGATTTCAAGAATCTCTAAATATATAGCAGGTGCACCAGACAATATTCTAAGCATGGGAAAATGGTAGACTTGTAAATATGTTAAGTAGATTCTGTAGAGAAAAATTGTCTAGATCGTCTTAGGAAACTAAATGTCTTAGCAAGAGACCGAGCATTCCACTTGATATAATCTTTCCACTTCATGTCAGCAGAGGACCACGCGCCCGAGAAAGAGCAACGAGTCACTCTCCTAGGGGTTAGCATCAGCCATGCTGATGGAAGGCAGGAAGGGGTCTCTCAGATCATTAATAGAAAGACGTTTTCGACCAGGCTACCTCCCAGACAATGCAGATATAATCCAATACAATTTAGAGTATTTGAAAAGGAGCCTTCATATGTGTTGAGCAAAATACTTTGTTCGTGTTCAGCAATCTTCCGAGGAACTTTTAGAATTCTTAAATTTAAGTTTTTATCTTTATGTTCCTGAAATGCTTACGTATTGACATTTTTATCTGCGTGACATACAGCAAGCTACTAGGAAGACCAATGCAAGTAACAGAGACGAAGTTTTAGTGTCAAGGAATGTTGGCAGAAGTTCATCGCAGAATTTCTGACAGAATTCTATTAAAATATGAAAATATTTTTTATGGCTTTTTTCAGTTTTAAGCAGTGTGAGGGTTTTTAGTGTCACCAACAATAGAAAAATCTGACAAAAATGACATAAACTGTAGGTTATTGAGGCTGGTGATGAAACGGTCTCTCGACATCGACTTCTTCAAAATGGGATCGACTGTGTTGATATGTGTTCAAACTCCAGTGTCATCTGCGACACTTTATTCCTATATAACACACTCTACCCTTTGCGATGTCTTCTCCTGAAGTCTATACGTCTTCAGCTTCGGTTCATTAGTTAGAAATTCTGCTAATATTCAGTTTCTTTTCCATAAACCCTTGGTTCAACAATTTCTGATGGCGTGGCTACGTTAAACGTGTCATACAGAATGTCCATGGGTATCTCTTTTCGAGAAATTTTTGAATCAGGGAATTTAGGTTTTAACTGATTAAGATGTCGCTTATTTTCTCACCTTTGTCCCTATACCATGTATGTCATTTTACCGATCCGTTTTTATATAGCGCCATCTTTCCAGAATTCCGGCACTTGCTAGTTTTTTTATGATTACTGTTATGATCCAGGTTGAGACTACCTTGCTGCTGTCATGCAGGCCGCCCGATTCGAACCCAACTTCTGCCGCTGGATTAGCCTCCTGTACCGCCCCCCTCCAGTGTCGTGGTACAGGAAGCTGTCGGGCGATTTTGCGCTGTCTAGGTCGGTTCGTCAGGGTTGTCCACTGTTGCCCCTACTTTATGCTTTGGCGTTGGAGACGCTCCTACGTCGGCTGAGGGACAGAGCGTGCAGTCCGGCCCTACGTGGAATTGCCGTTCCTGGAGGGGCTCGAGCCAGGGTTTCTGCTTACGCCGATGACGTAACAGCTTTCGTGTCGTCCCGCAGTGACATTGAGGCGGTACTGAAGGCGCTTGACCGGTACGGAAAAGTGACAGGGGCAAGATTAACCGCGACAAATCGTCCGGCTTGCGGTTAGGTGCCTGGAAGGGGGTCGATCTTCCGGGCCGCTACGGTTGCACGGACATTCCTGTCTGCATTCTTGGAGTGTGGTTTGGACCCGACCTCCAGCTGGAGAAAAGTTGGTTTGAAGTACGAGCAAAGGTCGATGCTGCCGGTCAGACTTGGCGTCGACGGTGTTTGTCCGTGAACGGCAGGGCGGAGTGTGTGCTACATATATTTTCCCTCTTGTTCTTTATCGATTGTCCGTATTTTATGGAGGAGACGCGGGAATCGGGTCGACAGACGAGTCTGTGCACAACGTTCGTGTAATGGGGGCTAGGAATACCACACTTAGAGAGCCACAAACTCGCCTCGAGATTGGCATTCCTACGCCGCGCATTGACAGGAGATACGATTATGGCGGGGATTTTTAGGGACGCGTTCCCTCGCCTTACTGTTAATCCCCCAACTCGTCGGTTGAGCGCCACCGTAAGCTCCGAAACCACCGGATTTCCTTCGCGAGTGTCGACTTGTCGGAGGACGAGTTTCGCTCTTACTGGTCTTGGGTGCCAGCGGCGGATTACCTCAGTAACCCTGAGTTTTCGCTTACCTGGCGACTGGCTCGGAATCGGCTGTCTCTCAATGACAAGGCCTTCATATGGGGCTTGGCGGATTTGCTAGACTATGAACGCTTTGGTCTTGGTCTAGAAGAAACGGCCTCGTATGCCTTCTACCATTGCCCCCGGGTCCGCCTCTTATTGGACCATGTCGTCGAGCTGACGGCTCCTCTCGCTCCCGAAATGCTTGTGGCCATTGATCGCGCATACGCGTGTAACAATGTGTCGCCCCCGTATTCCGGGATGAAACGTACGATATTTCTGACGCTGCTGGCTACGGCTCGAATGGTGATTTGGACGACGCGGATGGAGGAAGTCTTGCAAGGCATCTGTCTTTCTCATCAGGATCTGATCCGATTCTTTGAGCATCAACTGAAGATGAAGATCAGAACTGAAAGAAAACGCTTGCATTCGACTGTCTTTAGCGAAAGGTGGGTGAATGAGGCGAGCTTGGTTCGTTTGAACGGGGCTAGATTTTCTCCTTTAGGTCTACCTATGTCACATCGGGGTGGTTGCCTGTGGAGCCCTCCCCTTGGTTAGGTTAGACTAGCCTTATGTACCTAATTATTGTAAGTAAGTGTTGTTCCCTGTCTGTCACCGGTTACATCTTTGGTTATGATACAGGTTGAGATTCCCAACCTCCCCAGTTTGTTTTTGACCCCCTTGATTTTGTCCAATGGGCAGAATACAGCGGCCTCTCTGTTTTGGGGGTTGGGCGGGTCCTACTAACATCAGTTATGTTTAGTTTGCTTTGTGTTGATTTTTAGTTTATTATTAGGTTAATCTCCCTCCCCTCTCATTCTTCATGATAAGATTTGTATGCATTATTTATTATCATTAAAATTTATATGTCATGCGGTGCGTTTTGTATGTCCCCTCTTAAGAGAATGCGGTATTGTGGTGTATGGAGGATTGGGTGGTGACGAGCGAGTTTTTATGGTGAATGTGAAAATTGTAATGAGTGAATGGGTCGTGAATCAGATTAGCTAGGTATAGGATAGTTAGTGTCGACCAGCCTCAACCCCTCCCCATTTTAGGCCATGTGCCACAATTGTATTTTTGATACAATAAATATTGTTTTTTTGTGATTACTGTTTTTTGCAATGTCGCGGTGCGTAGCACGACGCTTTCAAGGAGGAGGCCTGATTAACGTAGAATCAGGTCGGTGTTGCTGTTGGAGCCAATATGATGCGAAACCCGAAATCGGCGATGAGAACAGTGCATCACTGAAGACCACCCTTGATGCATCTAAAATGTATGATTTAACTAAAAACGCTGGTATTAACAGTGACGACTGGGAACAGGCCAGTTGGCAACCAGGAAATAGACCAGGTGACGATTGGAGAGACAATTGGCATCCCGGAAAGACGAGTAGTGGGGCAAGTTGGGTTAGCTACCCAAATTGCATGCTCTACGAGGAGCAACCCCAAAATGCTACGACGTACCCAAGTGCATCATACCTTGGGGGTATCCAAAGAGGGGAAAGGAAGAGATCCCCAACAGGACGGATTTAAAGGAATCGATCAGAAATGACCAATCAGATTTGAACAGATGCATATGCAGGAAGACTTGCAAGAATCAGCGCGGCTTAAAGATATATCAAAGCTGGATGAAATGCCTCGAGGGGGGAAACTGAGAGCAACGTGCAGGTACAAGCTCTGGTAAAACGGAGGAGGTGCAGAAACAGTAGGCATACCACAGCTTCGGTTCAATAGTTAGAAATTCTGCTAACATTCTGTTTATTTTCCATAAACCCTTGGTTCAACAATTTCTGATGGTGTATCTACGTTAAACGTGTCATACAGAATGTCCATGGGTACCTCTTTTCGAGAAATTTTTAAATCAGTGAATTTACGTTTTAACTGACTAAGTTGTCGCTTATGTTCTCACCTTTGTCCCTATACCATATATGTCATTTTACCGATCCGTTTTTATATAGTGCCATATTTCCAGAATTCATATTCGCGTTGATACATTTTAAAAATACCTTATCTCTAGGTTTGTAGTATCTACTTGAATTGTTATTTCTTAATGTTCTCGCTTTGCGTTCTGGTAATAACTTATTGAAAACGGACTTAATCCTCATGGCGAGCATCAACTCTGCAGGTGATATTCCATCACGGTATTTGGGTTTGGTGTTATTCTGTAAAAACTCAGAAATTGCTGAAACATTAATTCATCTAACTGCTCTGCCCCCGACATTTTTAGTGCCCTTTTAAACGTATCGACAGACCGTTCCATTTGTCAGTTTTATCTTGCATGATAAAAGGAATTGTAACGTTCTATTTCCAATGATTTGCAAAAAGACTTAAATTCACTAGACGTGAAATGAGTCCCGTTATCTGAAACGATAGAGTCAGGAACAGTGAACCTTGCTAAAATCTCGTGTAGGAAATTTATCGTTACCGCAGTAGTCGGTCCTCTAAATTTTAATATTTCTGGTCATTTAGTACAAATATCGACGACCACTAGATAGTATGCTCCGTTTGACGGTCTTGCGAAGTCTATACGAATTCTGGACTGTGGCATATCGGTCTTCGGCCGAGGTTGAATTTTGATAGGCGGTGACTTCGCTGCCAGAGAACAACCGCTGCATGATTTTACTAAGTTTTCGAAATTCTTATCCATTTTTGGCCAGTAAGTATAACATATCATTAAGGATTTAGCTTCTTTCAGCTGTATTTAATAATCTTGAAGCATGAGCTATTGGTTTAGTTTTTACGTCCTCGTATTTGTGTAGGATCACTGCTCCAATACTCCAATCAATAATACTTGATGTAGTCAAATTTTAGTTTATACGCGCTGTTTCTTTTGCATAATAATAGTTTTTTGTGTTTTCTTTGCAGTGAGTGATATATAGCTTTTTGGGTAATATCTTCTAATATTTTTAATGTTAACCGTTTTAATTTACATATTTGTAATGTAATGATGGATATGTGCAAAAGTTGCACCAAATCTCAATAAGTGACAAGTTACCCTACGAGATAAAGTTGTACATTTGAGGCCAATGTAAGTATTTCATGATTTGGAATTATTAAGAAAACCTGAACTTTGAACAGTTTGTTCGCAGTTTTTATACGCATAAATATTTTATTGAAAAATTGAAAAAAAATACAACAAAACATTTAAAAGAGTGCTTTTGGTTGAATTTTGAAAAAAAAGTCTCTTACCATATTAAGTGGGTGGATATAGAGTGTGAGAGGGTATATATATATATATATATATATATATATATATATATATAGAGAGAGAGATAGATAGATAGAGAAAGAGGGCGATGGTGTTGGTAGAGATAGAGAGATTTAACGATATAAGTGAGGATACACACACACTCAACAGACACACATATACATATATATATATATATATATATATATATATATATATATATATATATATATATATATGAGAAGAAAGATAAAGAGGAAGGAGATAGATACAGAGAGAGAGAGAGATGAGAGAGAGAGAGTGAGAGAGATATGAGTGAGAGCTATTTTGTTTAATTTTCGATAGGATAATTTTCTGATTTCTCAGGGATATTTGAATATAAATTGTCCACTGTGTCAGCATTTGAGCTTTCACATATTTTTATCAGAGTTTTACTTTGGTGTAGAGAGGGATGTCTTTATGTTAGGGACCTCCACTGAATTTTCGATACCTAAGGTTTAAAGTTAATTTTTTAAAATGAAAAATCGTTTTTGAAGATTTAATTTTAGCTTTAATTTTAAGTTAAATGAGTATAATTACTATTTCCAGTAAGTAGACTATTTTGGTGTATTTTAAATAAAAATGTTATATTTTAGAATCTCAGCTTTTCGGCCGAATTACGAAAATTTTCTTAAAAGCAGCTATATTCTTAATTTTAAGAAATTTGTAAACAAATCAAAATTATCGACATTTAAAAATCTTCCAAAAATAAAATAATATATTTGTGACACGTTATTTGAGAAAATTAGCAAATTTAAATTTACATTTCATCTTATTTGAAACAAATATTACTTACTTATAGCATGAAATATATAGCATACACTCTTTTCTTAAGAACGGTTCTTTTTTTTATCATGTCTTTATTGACGTTATCGACGTCACCGATAAGTTACGAGGTGATGACAGTATGGATGACCAAAATTGACATAAATTTATGAAGTCTAAGTGAACGCATTTTTTTAATTTTTAACTATCTATTAATTTTTACAAATTAACATATTTTTTCAGCAATTATTTAATATTTTACTGACTTTTATTTACCTTGAAGATACTTGACGAAAAAATGTAAAATTTAAAATAATATAAAATTACGTGACCTTTTTAAAGATTATGTCATGTATAGGTTCCCATAGGTAAAAAGCGGGAATGCTTAAGCACTAAATTGTTTTAATTATTTTTAAAATATTGGGACACAAATAAATGTTCAGAGTTTTTCAATTTTTGATTCGTAAATGTGCTTTTCACTTAACAATATCAACAAACAATTATTTGAAGCAACGCAGAATTTCAAACGATTTTTAATATTACCAATTATTTAATTATTTTTTTAAATTAAAATAATTCTTAAAAAAATTAATTATTCATCGAAAACAAGAGTTTTCTTAAGACAATAGTGTCCTTAAGAAATCTTATCTATCAAAGCAATTAATAGTTTTTCTAATTAAATGATATCATAGTTCTATTGCATTTTATTTTACAAATCAGAGCAGATTTTTGGTGAATTGGTTAAATGTTTTACAAAATAAAATTGATAAATTACTCTCTACAAGGTGTCTTGCATATAACTAATAAAAATTCCCGCAATAAAAATTTAATTTCTCGAAATTTTATGAAATTAAGTAAGTGGGTGGAAACGTATGTAAAAAATATTTTTATCAAGATTTTCTTAAAAGAAATTCAAAATTATTCATTCGTTTCTGAACATGTCCTGAAAGTTTCATTAAAATATCACAATTATTTAATTTTTGAAAGATTTTCCAAATCAATGGGTTTTTCACCGGAAAAAGTGTAAAAAAATAAAAAGTAACCTTTATCTTTGGTCCGTCACTGACCTAAACAAATAAGATTTTTAACCAAAATTTCGAACGTGCTACAAAGGAGCAAAAACATTAAAAATAATTAAAAAATACTTTCGTCTTTCCTCTTTAGAATAACATGAACTTTTTAATGAAAAATCTTTGTTTTTAATTAGTTTGGGGCCTTTTTTCATTATACTATGCTGTATTTTACGCGACCAACTGGAGGTACCTACTCTATGTGTGTTTTTCTAGTGTTGCATTTTGAAGCCCCGGTGTTGGGTCTTGTTGCGTCGTAAACTGTCACGAATATGCCATGTATCCATAATTCTGGATTTACTGTTTTTTTTGTGTATTGTATTCATTTTTTCTGGTGTTTGCAAGCGCGTCTTTTGTAATGTTTCAAGATTTTATGAAAACACTTAATGTAAATCACAAATATCCGAGTTCTTATCGCATTTCAAACAGCTAGAGATAAACTAAGATCCATACAGATGTGTAATTGAACATTTTTATTAAAGGCACACATTGCCTTCGAGTATTTTTGCTTTGCCTTTTATATAACTGGTTTCCAGTCAGTTGTTAATTCGCTATAAAGCCCATCCCGCTGTTTGCCGTATAGCTGCCATTAGCAAAATTTAAATCATGTTTCATCCGCGCGATCGGCATTTAAATGCGTTGAAGGATTTTTACCTTTGACTTCTTTGTTTCCCTCATTTCCTGGCCACTGGAGAAAGTTTCCAGAAAGAAGATTAGAAGGTGATGCTCGTGTCAAGATACGCAATGGAATATTTTCTTGCGCAAGCGACCACTGGCTACGATATTGTACTGAGAGAATTAGAGATACATTAAGAAGGTCTGCTTCAGAAGGTTAGTTCACAGATTCATCTAGGCATTTCGATGTCATCCGAAAGCTAGAATGAGGGTTAGCAAAAAAAGAAAAACAAAAAAAATTGTTTACGAAATCGGCGAAGAGCAACTAATGGTGGGAGTAGAAAGAAAGAATAGAAATTTAAGAAGGAATATAGAGAAGAAAATTAGAAACAAAGAAAGGTCAAGGAAAAGAGAAATTAAAGAATGGAGAGAAAGAAAGAAAAAGAGAGAAAAGGGGAAAGAGAGAAAAAGGAAAAGAGAGAAAAGACAAAGGGAAAAGGAAAAGAGAAAAAGAGAAAGATAAATAAAGAGAAATATAAAAAGAAAAGAGGAAATGAAAAAGGTAAAGTAGGAAAAAGGAAAAAGCGGCAAAAAAGAAAAGAAAGAGAAAAAAGAGAAAGAGAAAGAGAGAGGAAAGCGAAAGAGAAAAATAGGAAAAAGAAAGAGAGAAAGAATGAGAGAAAAAGAAAAGAGAGAAATGGAAAAAGGAAAATAAAATAAGAGAAATAAATAGAATTACTAAAAGAAATAAGAGGAAAAGAGAAAAAGGAACAGAAGAAAAAAAGAGAAAGAGAGAGAGAAAAGGAGAAGGCGAGAAAAGGAGACAGGAAAATAGAAAGAAAGTGAAAGTGAGAAAAAGGAAAGAGAAAAAGAAAGAAAAAGAAGGAGAGAAAAGGTGAGATACAGAAAAAGAATGAGAAAACGATGGAAAGAGAGAAGAAAGAGAAAGAAGAAAAGAGAAGGAGGGAATCAAGAAAGAGGTAAAATATGAGGAGGAAAAAAGAAAGAAAGAGTCAAAGAATGGAAGCCGTAGTCGAAAGCTATGGAAGGGTTTTCTTACCATTTACGAAAAAAGGAAAGGAAAAATCGTAAATTGTAGAAGAGTAGAAAACCGAAAATATGAAGACAAAATATAAATTAATAAAAATAAACAAAAAAAATAATCATGAAAAGGCGAAATTAAAGAAAGGTAGCAAACAAATATTTAACAAAAAAAGAGAAACAAAGAAAAATACACTATTTACAATATTCGGACTATTGTCCTCATCTTTGTCGCCATGTTTATCACAACGGTTCAGCCGTTGTAGGCTCTTCCTTCGCCACATGAATAGTGTACATAATGCCTCATTTCAGAAATATAGACAGATATTGAAGAAAAAATAAAGGAATAAAGACATTTATGTGAATTAAGAAGGAACATTTTTGAAAGTTATACTTTATTGTTTGAGTGAATGCAGAAGATTTCGAATCAGAGCAGTTGTTGGATATTTTAATAGATGGAAATGGATCTGCCATTGTCTCATTCCATCCTTCTTCTCGGGCCAACGCTGATGTACATCTTTATATGACCATTACACATGTCTACCTTCTCGACCATCCCCCAACCACCGACCCAGACCAAAGCTATCAATCCCCCATATCTGCTAGCAAAGTCTTTCTTTTGGTGGAATTTCACGTCCTGCAGGGTCAGGGTCGACATTTTCAAACAAATGAAGGCCAAGAGGCTGGCTTTTTCATGTGTGCTGACCAATTGAATCACTACACTCTTAACCTTTTCAAATCTAGGGTCAAATCAAAGGTTATCTGACCTGCATAGCCCATAAAATGTGTCTCTTATTCTTCTACCTCAAGTGGCTCTTGAGCCTTGTACAGGGTGAACAACACTGTAAAATCATTTATTTTTATATTTTTATCTATTTTGTTTTCTTTTTCAATGCTTCTTTCTTCTCCTTCTCCAGTATAATTACAAACGCTGCTACTTGTTATTCTTCCTTACCCAGTTCTCTGGGCAATTTTTATCTACATCTATGCGATGAATAAATTGTCGCCAATTTTATGTTTTTAAATCCGTGCATGCGCTTTATTTTTTGTTTTATTTATTTATTGTTTTGTCAGCTGCACAGTAGAGTAGGGTCAGATGGCGACCGTCTATGAAAAACAGAGCACGATGACTGAATTCACTCAGCCTGAAATTTGGAAACGGCAAGAGAATGTGAGAACAGTACAGAGAATTCAGAAAGGGTTGGATGAGTTTAATAGTGATTACGAAGGTACGGCAGCTCGGAAAACTCACTTATCATTGATAAGAACCCCCGAATTTTTGGTGAGGATCTCAGGCTCAACACAGAGTCCCACCTCAGGCGCCTTAAGAATGTGGTGCTGCTCTGGGTGCAAGAGGGGGGCTGCTTGAAGACCCTATGTCTGGCAACAGGACTCTGCACTATGCCACACAAGCAGAACCCAGTCATGAGACAATTTCTGCAACCACATCACCCGTTTCACCTGGCCACCTAACTCCCCAGATTGCAACCTCCTTGATTATTATGTGTGAGGCACAGTTGAGCGAGAGACCAACGAAACTCCTTGTAAGACCAAAGAATGAATTGAAGGCAAGGATTATGGCAGCATTCATCAATTTAAACAAGGAGACCGTCCAGAAGAGATGCAGGAGTTTCCAAAGTCGTCTGAGGGTTTCGGTTAAAATCAATGACGATTTTATTCAATAAATTTATTGTTTAGTATAGGTACCTCCAAAAAAAGTCAACAAAAAGAGAATCGCATGACAAGAACGGCCTTAAATTAGATGATTTTTTTATCTGCTTAATTATATATATCATTATTAAGTAGAAATACCAATATATTTTTTGGTAATTTTTTACTTTTTTTTACTCATTCTTAGCATGTTCGAAATTTTAGTTAAAAATCTTTTTTTTTGTCAGCGAAATTACTAAAAAAAAAATTCGATATCAGCAATTTCTTATTTTGGTGGAATTCGTATTTCCTCGCTGTTTTATTTCCATCTTGGAAACAAAAGTGCGTTTGCTTAAGGTCATAAATATATCAAGTTTGACATCCATACGCATTTCAGACTTATTTCTTAATGCGCTTATTCATTTATTTATTTATCCATTGGTTTGCCTATAACGATTTTCAAAAATCTGGTGGTCGGGGGTGGTCTATGACCAGAATGTGACTACAGCTTAAAACACGCAGCGTCGAAAAGAAGCTGAATTGTCATTTTCGTAACATTGACTGCAAAAGTCTTTCTGAAAAACAAACACATTATTATGAAATATATTAAGAGAAATAGTACAGAAATAAAAGATACGGGGAGAGAGAAAACAAAAGACAAATGGGAAGCACGAATGAAGGGAACAGGAAAGAGCGAGAGAAAGAATTTATGACAGACAGAGATGTAGTGTGTGTGTGTGTGTGTGAAAATAAAAAATCTGATGGTCGGGGTTAGGGATCTGTGCACAGAAAGCAAACATGAGTCTATAGGGGTAAATCATGCAGCGTGGAAAAGAAGATGCATTTAGATGTTAGTATCATTAACTAGAAAAGCGTTTAGGAAAAACGTGAACATTATTATTAAATATGATAAGAGAAATAGTACAGAAATAAAAGAGAGAGAAAACAAAAGACGAATGGGAAGTAAGAATGAAGGCAATAGGAAAGAGCGAGAGAAAGAATTTAACACAGACACAGAGTTAAACTGTGTGTGTGTGTGTTTGTGTGTATGTTTGAAACTAAAAAAATCTGATGGCGTAGTGCAAGGTCTGTGGCAAGAATTCGAACACGAGTTTACAGGGTAAAACAGGCAGACTCGAGATGAAGCTGCATTTTCATGTAAGTGATATTGACTGGAAAATGGTTTCCTTTCTCGCACTTATCTCCTGTGGAACTATCTTCCGGTTTCTTGTTTCCTAACCATCTACAAACTTCAAAGTTTTAAATGAAACCTATTAATTTATTATCCTTTTTCAAAGTTTTAAATGAAACCTATTAATTTATTATCCTTTTTCAAAGTTTTAAATGAAACCTATTAATTTATTATCCTTTTTCAAAGTTTTAAATGAAACCTATTAATTTATTATCCTTTTTCAAAGTTTTAAATGAAACCTATTAATTTATTATCCTTTTTCAAAGTTTTAAATGAAACCTATTAATTTATTATCCTTTTTCAAAGTTTTAAATGAAACCTATTAATTTATTATCCTTTTTCAAAGTTTTAAATGAAACCTATTAATTTATTATCCTTTTTCAAAGTTTTAAATGAAACCTATTAATTTATTATCCTTTTTCAAAGTTTTAAATGAAACCTATTAATTTATTATCCTTTTTCAAAGTTTTAAATGAAACCTATTAATTTATTATCCTTTTACAAAGTTTTAAATGAAACCTATTAATTTATTATCCTTTTTCAAAGTTTTAAATGAAACCTATTAATTTATTATCCTTTTTCAAAGTTTTAAATGAAACCTATTAATTTATTATCCTTTTTCAAAGTTTTAAATGAAACCTATTAATTTATTATCCTTTTTCAAAGTTTTAAATGAAACCTATTAATTTATTATCCTTTTTCAAAGTTTTAAATGAAACCTATTAATTTATTATCCTTTTTCAAAGTTTTAAATGAAACCTATTAATTTATTATCCTTTTTCAAAGTTTTAAATGAAACCTATTAATTTATTATCCTTTTTCAAAGTTTTAAATGAAACCTATTAATTTATTATCCTTTTTCAAAGTTTTAAATGAAACCTATTAATTTATTATCCTTTTTCAAAGTTTTAAATGAAACCTATTAATTTATTATCCTTTTTCAAAGTTTTAAATGAAACCTATTAATTTATTATCCTTTTTCAAAGTTTTAAATGAAACCTATTAATTTATTATCCTTTTTCAAAGTTTTAAATGAAACCTATTAATTTATTATCCTTTTTCAAAGTTTTAAATGAAACCTATTAATTTATTATCCTTTTTCAAAGTTTTAAATGAAACCTATTAATTTATTATCCTTTTTCAAAGTTGTAAATGAAACCTATTAATTTATTATCCTTTTTCAAAGTTTTAAATGAAACCTATTAATTTATTATCCTTTTTCAAAGTTTTAAATGAAACCTATTAATTTATTATCCTTTTTCAAAGTTTTAAATGAAACCTATTAATTTATTATCCTTTTTCAAAGTTTTAAATGAAACCTATTAATTTATTATCCTTTTTCAAAGTTTTAAATGAAACCTATTAATTTATTATCCTTTTTCAAAGTTTTAAATGAAACCTATTAATTTATTATCCTTTTTCAAAGTTTTAAATGAAACCTATTAATTTATTATCCTTTTTCAAAGTTTTAAATGAAACCTATTAATTTATTATCCTTTTTCAAAGTTTTAAATGAAACCTATTAATTTATTATCCTTTTTCAAAGTTTTAAATGAAACCTATTAATTTATTATCCTTTTTCAAAGTTTTAAATGAAACCTATTAATTTATTATCCTTTTTCAAAGTTTTAAATGAAACCTGTTAATTTATTATCCTTTTTCAAAGTTTTAAATGAAACCTGTTAATTTATTATCCTTTTTCAAAGTTTTAAATGAAACCTGTTAATTTATTATCCTTTTTCAAAGTTTTAAATGAAACCTATTAATTTATTATCCTTTTTCAAAGTTTTAAATGAAACCTATTAATTTATTATCCTTTTTCAAAGTTTTAAATGAAACCTATTAATTTATTATCCTTTTTCAAAGTTTTAAATGAAACCTATTAATTTATTATCCTTTTTCAAAGTTTTAAATGAAACCTATTAATTTATTATCCTTTTTCAAAGTTTTAAATGAAACCTATTAATTTATTATCCTTTTTCAAAGTTTTAAATGAAACCTATTAATTTATTATCCTTTTTCAAAGTTTTAAATGAAACCTATTAATTTATTATCCTTTTTCAAAGTTTTAAATGAAACCTATTAATTTATTATCCTTTTTCAAAGTTTTAAATGAAACCTATTAATTTATTATCCTTTTTCAAAGTTTTAAATGAAACCTATTAATTTATTATCCTTTTTCAAAGTTTTAAATGAAACCTATTAATTTATTATCCTTTTTCAAAGTTTTAAATGAAACCTATTAATTTATTATCCTTTTTCAAAGTTTTAAATGAAACCTATTAATTTATTATCCTTTTTCAAAGTTTTAAATGAAACCTATTAATTTATTATCCTTTTTCAAAGTTTTAAATGAAACCTATTAATTTATTATCCTTTTTCAAAGTTTTAAATGAAACCTATTAATTTATTATCCTTTTTCAAAGTTTTAAATGAAACCTATTAATTTATTATCCTTTTTCAAAGTTTTAAATGAAACCTATTAATTTATTATCCTTTTTCAAAGTTTTAAATGAAACCTATTAATTTATTATCCTTTTTCAAAGTTTTAAATGAAACCTATTAATTTATTATCCTTTTTCAAAGTTTTAAATGAAACCTATTAATTTATTATCCTTTTTCAAAGTTTTAAATGAAACCTATTAATTTATTATCCTTTTACAAAGTTTTAAATGAAACCTATTAATTTATTATCCTTTTTCAAAGTTTTAAATGAAACCTATTAATTTATTATCCTTTTTCAAAGTTTTAAATGAAACCTATTAATTTATTATCCTTTTTCAAAGTTTTAAATGAAACCTATTAATTTATTATCCTTTTTCAAAGTTTTAAATGAAACCTATTAATTTATTATCCTTTTTCAAAGTTTTAAATGAAACCTATTAATTTATTATCCTTTTTCAAAGTTTTAAATGAAACCTATTAATTTATTATCCTTTTTCAAAGTTTTAAATGAAACCTATTAATTTATTATCCTTTTTCAAAGTTTTAAATGAAACCTATTAATTTATTATCCTTTTTCAAAGTTTTAAATGAAACCTATTAATTTATTATCCTTTTTCAAAGTTTTAAATGAAACCTATTAATTTATTATCCTTTTTCAAAGTTTTAAATGAAACCTATTAATTTATTATCCTTTTTCAAAGTTTTAAATGAAACCTATTAATTTATTATCCTTTTTCAAAGTTTTAAATGAAACCTATTAATTTATTATCCTTTTTCAAAGTTTTAAATGAAACCTATTAATTTATTATCCTTTTTCAAAGTTTTAAATGAAACCTATTAATTTATTATCCTTTTTCAAAGTTTTAAATGAAACCTATTAATTTATTATCCTTTTTCAAAGTTGTAAATGAAACCTATTAATTTATTATCCTTTTTCAAAGTTTTAAATGAAACCTATTAATTTATTATCCTTTTTCAAAGTTTTAAATGAAACCTATTAATTTATTATCCTTTTTCAAAGTTTTAAATGAAACCTATTAATTTATTATCCTTTTTCAAAGTTTTAAATGAAACCTATTAATTTATTATCCTTTTTCAAAGTTTTAAATGAAACCTATTAATTTATTATCCTTTTTCAAAGTTTTAAATGAAACCTATTAATTTATTATCCTTTTTCAAAGTTTTAAATGAAACCTATTAATTTATTATCCTTTTTCAAAGTTTTAAATGAAACCTATTAATTTATTATCCTTTTTCAAAGTTTTAAATGAAACCTATTAATTTATTATCCTTTTTCAAAGTTTTAAATGAAACCTATTAATTTATTATTCTTTTTCAAAGTTTTAAATGAAACCTATTAATTTATTATCCTTTTTCAAAGTTTTAAATGAAACCTATTAATTTATTATCCTTTTTCAAAGTTTTAAATGAAACCTGTTAATTTATTATCCTTTTTCAAAGTTTTAAATGAAACCTGTTAATTTATTATCCTTTTTCAAAGTTTTAAATGAAACCTGTTAATTTATTATCCTTTTTCAAAGTTTTAAATGAAACCTATTAATTTATTATCCTTTTTCAAAGTTTTAAATGAAACCTATTAATTTATTATCCTTTTTCAAAGTTTTAAATGAAACCTATTAATTTATTATCCTTTTTCAAAGTTTTAAATGAAACCTATTAATTTATTATCCTTTTTCAAAGTTTTAAATGAAACCTATTAATTTATTATCCTTTTTCAAAGTTTTAAATGAAACCTATTAATTTATTATCCTTTTTCAAAGTTTTAAATGAAACCTATTAATTTATTATCCTTTTTCAAAGTTTTAAATGAAACCTATTAATTTATTATCCTTTTTCAAAGTTTTAAATGAAACCTATTAATTTATTATCCTTTTTCAAAGTTTTAAATGAAACCTATTAATTTATTATCCTTTTTCAAAGTTTTAAATGAAACCTATTAATTTATTATCCTTTTTCAAAGTTTTAAATGAAACCTATTAATTTATTATCCTTTTTCAAAGTTTTAAATGAAACCTATTAATTTATTATCCTTTTTCAAAGTTTTAAATGAAACCTATTAATTTATTATCCTTTTTCAAAGTTTTAAATGAAACCTATTAATTTATTATCCTTTTTCAAAGTTTTAAATGAAACCTATTAATTTATTATCCTTTTTCAAAGTTTTAAATGAAACCTATTAATTTATTATCCTTTTTCATCAGTAAAGTTTTCTCATACTCATTCACCCCCAGTAAACACTTGCGTCTTATCGGCATTATGATTTTTGTTAAACCTTTAGAAGTGTTGCTACCTTAAATAGTAAGCTCTCCAAAATCTCAATGCAGTGGCCAGCAGAAACATGCAGACAACTGGTAAGTAACGTCGATGCAATAAACGACGCATTAAGTTACACACTCAGAATTCTTATTAAATTCTCCTTAAACGTATTGTTCATGTCCATAAACAAAACATTTTGCCCAAACGAAAAGGTTTTCAGATATATTTAAATAACTAAAGGAAGAATCAAAAATATTTAGACAAAAAGTAACTGGTGGTAGGAAGTATCAGACATTTCTTTCGTTATTAGACCTCGACTCTGAAGTTTCCTACGTTGTTAACTGGACTTTATCTGCTGATTGAGTCATGTCGTCACTTGACTGCCTGAATGTTTGATCTCATCGATGTAACTTCTAGTCTAACTGATAGAACAGCATTTCTTAGATTTGTTTCTTTTTATTTTGCTTATAATAATATACTTGTATTGTAGTTTATTTCAAATCTATTTGTTCGCATAGCTGCATTCGATGTACTTGCTATCTAATTGGTCATTTTTGGTGAATGACGAATGTTTACAGTTAGAAGCTTATTTGTCGTAGATTACTTCCACAAGACAGAGAACAAATCACTGTAAGGTCAGACTCGAATATCGGGGGCAGAAGGAAATGCCGCCGAAAACTCGATTCGCAGAGGCTATCTCACAAATCACAATGCACGCCACCAGACAGAAATATAACTCACTCTCCGACGAACGCAGTAGCCAAAATAAACAAATTTTGAATATTTATTGTATTTTCATACACAACGGTGGCACAAGCCGAAAAGCGGTAGTGGTTAAGTCTGGTTGTAACTATCTTATACCTAGCTAATCTGATTCACGACCCATTCATACATTACAATTTCCACATTCACCATAAGAACTCATCCGTCACCAATCAATCCTCCATACACCATAATATCACATTCTCTCAAGGAAGACATACAAAACGCTCCCCATGCCATGAAAATTTAATGATAAGAAATTATAATACATCAAAATCTAATAATGAAGAATGAGATGGGAGGGAGATGAACCCACTAATAAACTAAAAATCAACACAAAGTCAACTAAGCATAACTGATGTTAGTAGGGCCCGTCCTACCCTCAAAACGAAGAGGCCGCTGTATTCTGCCCATTGGATGAAATCAAGAAGCTCTCTCTCTCTAAGGGATTGGGAAAAGGATACAAAATTTTACGGGCATGGGAAAATATAAAACTGACCGAGACGAGATAAAAAAGGGGGCCAAAACAAACTAGGCAGGTAGGGAATCTCAACCTGGATCATAACAAAAGAGAAAGCCGGGAACAGGCCGGGAACAACACTTACTCATATTAACTAGGTACACAAAGCTTGTCTAACCTAACCAGGGGAGGGATCCACAGGAAGCCGCCCCGATGTAACATAGGTTGACCTAAAACAGAAAATAAAGGCTAGCCTCGTTCAGACGGACCAAGCTCGCCTCAGTCACCCACCGTTTCACTTGAGACTGTCGAATGCAGGCGCTATCTATCAGTTCTAATCTTCATCTTGAGCTGATGCTCAAAGAATCGGATCAGATCCTGACGAGAAAGACGACTGCCTCGCAAGACTTTCTCCGTTCGCGTCGTCCAAATCACCATTCGGGCCGTGGCCAACAGCGTCAGAAACAACCTTCGTTTAACCCCGGAATACTGGAGCGACACATTTTTTACTAGTCGTATTCGCGATCAATGGGCACAAGCTTTTCGAGGGCGAGACGAGCCGTCAGCTGGCCGACATGGTCCCATAAAGGGCGGACCCCGGGAGAATGGTAGAAGGCGTGCGAAGCCGTTTCTTCCAGACCAAGCCCCATATGAAGACCTTGTCATTGAGAGGCAGCTGATTCCGTGAAATTCGCCAGGTAAGCGAAAACTCAGGGCTACTGAGATAATCCCCCGCCGGCGCCCAATGCCAGAAAGATCGAAACTCGTCCTCCGACAATTCGAGCAACTAACGTAGAGAATCCTTCGCGACCCTCTCCACTAAATGACGATATAAAACCTTCCTAGGCTGAGAAAGGTCACTGGACCGAGGAACAGCAATTTTGTTTCAAATCAGGAGATCTGATGTCTGGGAAAAGCTCCTTAGCCTCCCAAAGTGACCCCATATAGTTAACCCCCTCCGCACGTCCCTAATCACTGTTAGGACACCTGAGGCTATAGAGAAATTGTGGGGTTTTCTATTGACACCCCACCGACCGAAGTCATTTTAAAGAGAGGCCTTAGAAATGCTTTTTGTTGCGAGGAAAGGCAACTATATATTTAGCCAAGGATAATCTTTCTGGTGGAGTTGTACAACAGACACTGCAATGAAAAGATTTATTTTCATATTGCCTATAAATTTAGCGCGGCTGATCACGTATATCAATTATATATATATATATATATATATATATATATATATATATGTGTGTGTGTGTGTGTGTGTGTGTGTGTGTGTGTGTGTGAGAGAGAGAGAAAAAGAGAGAGTGCGCGCGTTGGATTAATGAAAATCTATTCTAAAATTCTCTTTGTTTACGCTTGGATGCGAAACTGTGCAGATAGAAAAAAAACTTCGAAAAATCTATGATAGGAGAAATTTCGCTTGAAATGCATGAAATTGGCTCTACCTGTTTATTTATAGGGACATGTAAATTGATATATAGTGTTTCTTTTCTGCATTACGTCAATTCGTTCGGAGGTGTTATTACGGATGATTAAGTTATTTTCATTAAATTTAGTATAGTATATAATTCATTTATTTTACTGGCATCTGTGGGGATATATTTGTATTTATGAGTTTTTTAGGATTTCTTTCATCTTGCTTATATTTAGCATGTATCTAATTATGATATAAAATATTGATATGTTTAGGCTTACTTGAGGAAATGTTATTTTCTGTTTGATTTATATTATATTTGTAATAAATCGCCTTTTTATTCATCAACAATGTGTTAGGAAAATCGTTATTAATAAAATCTTTTTTTGTCGGTGAGTTAACTATAGCACGCTTTATTAAGTTTTCTACAATTGCTATTTTGTTGTAATTGGGACATTCGCTCTTATAATTAACAGTACATGAGTTTGTGCTAGTAGTTTTTTATAGGGGGAGTAGTGAATGTATTACTATTAGAGTCTATCAATATATCAAGAAATGTCATTTTATTATTATTGTTAAGTTTATATGTGTATTTATGGACAGAGTATTTTTTCAAAATCTTGTTGTAGTTCATGTATTTCATCAATATTTTTACTAAGATGAAGAAATCGTCAACATATCTTAAGTAGATGGATTTTTAAAAAGATACTAAATATATTCTTTTCAAGTTTAGCCATATAAAAGTTAATAAAGTTGGACCCGAGCTGAAAGCATGTAAACACCATCACGTTGTACATATACATTGTTTTTTGTTGCCAAAAGAATGGAACTTAGGCAGTGGAAGTTATGATGGATCTAATTTCTAATGGACGGGGTGGGGGATTATTGTATAGATTGCTTATAATTCTGTCGATCCTTTCTTTAACTGAGATATTGGTGAATAGATTTTCAACATCAAGTGAAGCTATGGTGTCTTTAGGATTTGGATTAATTCAAGAATTGATTTAATTCTGTAATGGAGATGTAGGTTGCAATAAATTGGTTCCTAATCTTGGTTAGTTGATAAACAGGAGTGGGGATTCGGCATATAATAAGACAAAGTTTGGTTTATGTGTTTTTATGGTTCCATAAATATAATCTGGAGTATAATCACCAATTATTTTGATAAGTTTTAAATTGTCTAGTTCTAAATTATTGGCTGTGATTAGTTTGATTTTTAATTCCATCTGGTTGATACGATTCCTGTGAAGCTTTTGAAATTTGGTGTGGTCATGTAGTATTTGTTCTAACATTGTACTATAAACCGATTTGTTTAAAGCTACGAAGATGTCTGGTTTTTTGACAATTCTATCGGAATGTTAACGTAACTGTTTGGCAGAAATTTGTAGTGATTTAATTTGTAGTTTAGAAGAATTTTCCCGTTTGTCATGTCTATCTTATAGCTTCAGTCTTGAGTAGGTCCAGAATTTTTGGCCAGTTTTTATCAGTTTCTCTTCTGGAATTTTCTATACTTTGATACATCTTCATTTGTGTCTTTTTAATTGTCATATTTGCCGTATATATAACAGTTGTACCCGAAGTTAAGTAATTCCTTTTGAGGGTTAGTTAATTCATAGTTGTAAATATTGATCAATTTATCCATTTTGTTCGGAAGATTGGTAATTTCTCTAAGTGTAGGTATAACTGTTTTTATCTGATCATGAATACTTTTCTGTTTGAGTCTAAAGTAGATGAATTTTTTTCTTTCATTAAGTGTGTTTCATTTGTCATTAGCTAATTCAATTTTGCCTTTTCACAAGGATACATTTAAATTTTCAAATGTCGGTGTTCTAGTAAACTGCTGGATAACGTAATTTAAATTCCATATATAGGGTGACCCCAAAAAACGGGAACTATTTAACAATCCAATAAAACCAAGAGTGATGGAAGAAAAATATTTAATTCATAGTAATTGAAACCTTAAAACATGCCATTTAAGAAACAATGATGGAATTTTCATTTTTTAAAAATTATGTCCTCTTGATGGCGTCCTCCTGTACGAATGCATTCTTGAAATCTGCTGTTGAGACCCCTATTTACTGATGCCAACATCTCAGCTGGGATATTGTGAATTTCATTCTTTTTACTAAAATGGCGAAATGTTTACTTGTTCAAGGTCACTGTCTCGCAGTGTTGCCACTCCCTTATGTCTGGCAATACGCACTTCAAAAATTCCCGTTTGTTTGAGTCAACCTATATTTTGGCAGCATATGTTCATTTAAAACTGTCTGATTAAACATTTTAGACATATTGTGTTTATTTATTTGCAATAATCTCCTTTCGAAATCGCGAATAAGTTTTGTTGTTTCAGGACACACACACACACATATATATATATATATTTGTAACAATTACTGGAAAAAGTCGATACAATCGATCATTTTGGAACATCCGATTCAAGTCTAGTCTAGCTGATTTTGGGCTATATTTTTCGCAAATGGCGAAGAATTTTGCTGAAAATTTTCGTTGAGCATCGTATTTACCGACAGTATTGAGGTGCTGATTTTCGTTTTCAATATCGCTTTAAATTATCGGATAAAAATCGATGAAATTATCCCATTTTGACTCTCCATTCAAATCAAGTTTAGCTGAATTTGGCGATGATTTTCGCAACTTGCATAGGATTTTGATAAACTTTATCGGCTTCAGTCGTGATAATTAAAAACTTTGCCCTGTGAACTCCTTTGTGACCAACTAATACCCGAGGGAAGTCGATACAATCATGTCTTCATCGGAATTTGCGAATGCACCAATCAAACTTATATTCAACTTAGACGTCTACATTACAGACTCTAGAGGAGATTGTTATTCACACACGGGTGATCATGCTCACATAGCTGTATCTCATTGGCTGAGTGCAGTACGCGGTCGCTGATTGTCACAGCGATGGGACGAACGACTCACTTCTGTTCCTGTTACGCCGCAATCCGGTTGATACGATAGGCTCCTTCAACTAATCATTTCCCCTACCGCAAGTTGTTTCTTACGTTTTTGTTTTCCGTTTGCCTGTTTAAGTACATTTTTCCAACGACCCTAAACAATTTATTTTTAGCTGAAATCAGGCGACACGGATACATCGCGATTGCTATTTTCTCACGCGGGATTGCGGCCACATTGCTGTCGGGCGGACGGCCGGCCGGCCGGCCGGCGCACTCTATGTTTAGACTTCCGCTTGATATTGCCAAGGCCGAAATTCCAACTTGCAGCATTTCAAAAGAATGGGGTCCGGCTGAGGTATTAAGGCAATGTAAACTCATAGTGTGGGACTAGTGCACTATGGCTTACAAACAAGCACTCAAGGTGTTGAATAGGTCCCTTCAAGACATTAGGGTCTCCACTGCAAACCTTGCCTGTCATTCCATAAGGGACAAAGGCCGATCCTGTTCGTGCGTGCATTGAGTCGTCCAACCTCTGGGCCCATGTCCAGTCATTGCATCTGACCACCAACATGGGCGTTCATACTACTGGGGACACCGGGTCCGCTGATTTTTCATACATGTCCTTCTCTAAATCCTTCACTAATTCGCACGGAGTGTTTTTGGCAAAAGAAATATTCTTCCTCTTCTTCCGCCCTACTCCTCTTTTTTCTTTATTTTTGCTGCTGTTGTTGTTGCTGTTGTGGCTGTTGTTTTTGTGGCTGCTTTTGTTTTGGATGCTTTTGCTGTTGTGCCTTCCTTCCTTGCCCCGCCTTCTGTGGCTGCTTTTGTTTTTTTCTGTATGCACCACCCTTGGCCGCTCCTGCGGTGGTGTTTGCTGCTTTCGACACCTCTTGACCTTGTTCTGTTTCTACTGCTACTACTGCTGCATCTTTTGTTGTTGTCGTTGGACAAGGTGGAGGTTGAGTATTAGCGGGGCACGATTGGACATGTGCCCCGCGATACCACACGATCAGAAATAGGGGCGGCGGCACTTCACTACTACCAACATCTGTTTCTCCCTACATATCAATATGATGGAGGTTTCTCCGAAAACTTACCAGGTCAAGTTACCTGCAAAACTATGTCCCCAGTGGCGATGCTGGATTTACTTATAATAGCATTGACTTCCTCTATATTTGGAAAAGGAGGTCCTCATACGGCCCTTACATATATCCACGGGAACTCCATGAACTGTGATTTTTGTCCTCTGGGTGCACATATACTACGAATAGAGTCTCACAGAATTCGCTGTCAGGATATTTCCGCCCAGCTGTTTCCAGCTTGGTAGCCAGGAGAATGTCCCACATTGAATTGGACCTGATGGCTAGCACTTTTGGTCCAATATTAAGCTTTTAAGTGCTTCTTCCATGGTTTCCCTGCTGATCCCAATTAATTTCCGACCCTTTATGTCTGTGGCCAGCAAAGATATAATTCGAGCATTCACGGCGTTCACCTCGGGAATAGTGAGAAAATGTTTTCCTTTAAAATATTCCTTGTATTTCGATCTTTGTTTTGCATAGTTCGTCGCATCCTTTTTTCTCAGCCTGTTTTCACACAAGGCTATTTTAGGCGTTGATACCGCTGGTGAATCTAACTCCAAGTCGCATTCAGATATTCTTGCAAAACCACGGTATCCCACTTCAGCTGGGAGACAGATAGTCCGCCATTTGTTAGACCTGACTTTCTCAAACATATCCTGGTATTTTTTCTATTATTTTTCCAGCTTTGTTTTCAAATGCCTCTTCCTATTTCTCCTCCCAGAGTACAGTAACTTCGAGCATTGTAATCTGCCTGGAAACAATTGACCAGATTAATAAATCCGCGTGCAGGGAAGGGGTCATTATCTACTCGAGGAATTTCAATTGGTTCCCGAGGTCAACATTTAATTGCCAATCTCGAGCAGAGGAGAGCATGCAAGTTGACAATTTACGCACCGAGGTGGCGCTTTTGCCGGCCTTGACAAAATACTTCGCCATCGTTTCAGCCTTGCAACTACAACCGCTGATTTGCTGCCGCCACTACTTTGGCTAATTTCTTAAGTAACTGATCATGTCTCCACTGGAACCTCCCTTCACGAAGTGCCCTCGGACATTCGCTTAGAATGTGTTTCAGCCTACCTTCCCTGGCACAGACTGGGCATGATTGTGTCTCACTCATCCTCCATGTATGCAAGTTTGCACCACTCGATAGGACAAGACAATCCGAGTAGGGTCTTCGTGCCAGATTTCCGACCAACTTATTTTCCGCCGTAAAATCAATCTCACATCGTGTCCATGCACCCATGATCTTGCATATTCTTTTCCCGTCAGCGTTGGCTCGTACTTCCTCTTGAATTACTTGCCATCTCTATTTACTCTTGCCTTTCTCAATTCGGATACCAGGAGAGGAAACCAATCCCACATGATCTGATGCCACCGTCCCCACTTCCTGCACTCCATTTCCATCCAGTGCGGACATCGATGCCTGCTGCCGCTGCTTTTGGCTCCTTAGAATCCCTATACTGTAGGGATTATCTGAGAGACTACGAATTCTTCCACCAACCCAACTTATATATATATATATATATGTGTGTGTGTGTGTGTGTGTGTGTGTGTGTGTGTGTTAGAGATACAATCTCTCAAATGGCATTTAAATCGATATACAATGTTGGTCATTGTAAAACTTTATTTGTCGAAAAACATTTATTGCGAATGATTAAGGTGGTTTATTAAATTTATTATAGTACATAATTAGTTTTATTTTTACTGATATCAGTGGGGGATATATTAGTTCTTATGAGTTTTTTATGATTTTATCACCTTGTTTGTAGTTAGAGTATATTTGATTTCGGTAGTAGGTTCATATGTTAAGGGTCGTTTAGGAAATATATTCTTTTTGATTTATGTTAATATTTCTAATGTCTCGTCTAATATATATATATATATATATATATGTTATGAAATGTGATTTCCTTCAGATTTCTCAGTCCAAATGTGGTTGCTAATCTCGTTTATTATATTCTACCCATCCTCTTAAGCCTTGGTACACAAGAGTATCTGTTCTTAGAGATAATGCGTAGAGATCTTCTGGAATTAGGTTTGTAGAAGATTATTTGTGTTCCAGAAAGAAAAACGGAATCTGAAAAATCATAGGTATTCACCTCCATTCAATCAATTACTTCGTACTAAGCTGGGACAAAAGTTTCTTAACTGAATTGATGGGCATATTCCTAAAAGTAATTCATTAAGTAAAATTTTCTATCGAAATACTCTAAAACTTAACAATAGTTGTACTAATAATCTAGAGAAAATAAGGAAATCGTACAACAAAAATCTATTGATATTATATAACAATACCAACTTTAATGCTAGTCAGTTATGTGCCATGCGTGATAAACGCATAGGCAATCATGTACCTTTCGATAAATGGCTGATGAGGCAGATTTTTTTCCCGCAGTAGTTTAGTATTTCTTTCTACGGTAGACCAGCTGCCATCCAAGGCTTTATAACCCGACCTCTCTTGCTATTTACTATAGCTGGGGGAGAAGAAGAGGATTCATACCTTTCCCAAGGTATTAGCACTTAAGTGAATGTAATGGATTCGACTAGTAGTAATTCTAATTTGTCTCGTATAAATAACCTATGTAATTGTGGGTAACCCAACCAATATCAGTTGCCTTTATTTTCCCTCTCTTTTGATTTCTTATTCTCTTTTTTTAAACTTAATTCTGTTTTATTTTTCTTTCTTTTCCTTTTATGGAAATTTTTATATATTTGTTTCGTTACAATATTCAAAATTGTAAAAAGAATTGATATTTCATGAGTTGTGATTTTCAGAAGTGTAAAAAGAAATAATATTACACGAGTTGTGTTTTAAAATAAAATCGTTTAATATCACAACTGTTAACCATCGGATGAGGTGTCTAAATTAGACATGCATTTTTTCGTGGTAAATTGCATGTTCCAATGTAACAGTTTATAATAAATATCTACATTTACATTTGGATATATACATTTATATAGATATATATGCGTGTGTGCGTGTGTGTTCATAATTTGCGAAGAGTGAGTTTGTATTAAGAGAGATTCTCTTCCGAGGCAAGATTAATTCTTCCATACTCTATTCAGATATTTTTCTCATGTCCAGAAAATGGAGACGAAATTAATACATTCATTTCTTTGGGGCATAATTATGGAATGCAGCTACAGCCTCGAGTAAATTAGAAGCCATATTGCCGATCAAGCTCATCTACTCGTACAAATACGTATATATATATATTATATATATATATATATATATATATATATATATATATATATATATATATATATATATATATTCCGAATGCTTTCAAATTAGCACAATATCGTCATCAGATTCTTTTCATTTGAATAATTCATATAACATCTCTCAACATTTACAACAGCTTGCCCTTTCATATTGGCAATTTTTGAAAATATTTGCTGAAAATACATCTAGACATTTTGATGAAAATAATAAACATAGACTAAATATTCTGGAAGCTATCTTTATTAAAATATTGAAACAACTCTTAATAGAATTATTTAGGAAGACAGCACAATTGTTTTAAAATATTTACAGTAGATGTTTTAAAATATCTTGTTTTTAAAATGTAAATAATTCATTCTTTTTTTAATATTTATTTCATAAACTCCCATAATCAGTAATGTGGTCAGTAAACAATGTGTGTTTCTAAACAATAATTTGGACTTTGCTCACGAAACCCTCTCTCTAGCTAAATGTTATAACACGTCAGATCAAATGACAGTTACCATATAGGAATACAAGTTCGATTCCTGTCACAAAACGAATATTTTCCATCAAATTCCTTGAACATTGAAACCGGAAAATGTAATTAATAGGTTTTAATTAAAAAACAGAGCATTTTTATTTAAATTGTGTCTATAAAAATAACATGTAAACAGAATATATATATATATATGAAGAAATATAGTCTTAAAGTGTGCTATATTTATGGGATAAAGTGCTAAATGTCAGAGATAGAGCGTGTGAATATAAAAGTGAACATAGAAGTCAACACTTAGAGGCGACAGTCTGTTTCATGCTAGATGCAATCTTCAGGCAACTAATGTTGTTATTCTTCTCGGCTATTTATATATAAGGGTCAGTGGGGCATTGTGGGTAGTCTATTTTGGCGGTTACTTTTACCGGAAGTCGTTTATTTGTTTATTTATTTATTCGTATCAAATTA
Organism: Acanthosepion esculentum; assembly: GCA_964036315.1. Classification (NCBI taxonomy): domain Eukaryota; kingdom Metazoa; phylum Mollusca; class Cephalopoda; order Sepiida; family Sepiidae; genus Acanthosepion; species Acanthosepion esculentum. The sequence continues at coordinate 139,567,142 of OZ038478.1, read as the reverse complement.
TTTTGCTTGTTTTCATTTAATTTTATTATTATTCTTTATCTTCTTTATTTATTATTTTGATCGGTGTTTTTATTAACGTTGTGAAAATTTGTTTATATAGCTTATTGTTGGTAGTCTATTATGGCCGTTATTTTACCGTAAATCGTTTATTTGATTATTTATTTGGGTTAAATTGTCTTGCATTTATTTATTTATTTTTATTTTTTATTTTTACCTTACATAGTTATTTATTTATTATTAGTTTTTTTTATTTTGATCAGTGTATTTATTAACATAATAAAAATGTGTTTATATAGCTTATGTAATAGTTTTGCTTTTTGGGGGAAGACAATTAAAGCTATTTGTTGAAGTTTGGTGTTGAATGTTGTGGTTTGTTCTGACTATTATTTTGGTGGGAACAGTTTTTAATTTATTTGCTTGGATTGATAATCTTTATTTGTTTATTCTATACGGCTAGTTTATCGGTATCGGTTGTTAGTTTATTTATATATTTGGATGTATTTAGATCAATTTATTACACTTGTTGTTATTTCTTTGTTACACTGTATATTTTCCCTTTCTGGTTTTTAAGTAGCGCAGTATATTATTTCTTATTCATTTTTTATCGTTATATAACAGTTATAGCTATTTTCCGTCCGATTTTTTGTTTTGATTTTTTATAGTCTAATTTTTTGGTCATAATAGTTTGGTAATTTGTTTATTATTTACTTTATTTATTGATTTTGTTCCTTATTTTTTATTCTATTCCGTCTATTCTAACAGGTGTGATTTGATAATTTGTTTGGATAAATTTATTTTGCTTATTGTATTGTCATTTTGTTTGTTTATGTATTTATTTATTTTTTTCCGTTTTCGATTTTTAAGTTACGTAGTAAAAATTTGTTTTCATGTCTGCATTTTGAGATTAGTTCGGATCTTTTATTTAATAATTTATTTTGGTCTGGGAAGGTAATGATAGCTATTTTTCTTCCAAGCAAAGTTTTAAAGTTTTTGATTGGTTGTTGTAGGCTGATGATTTTTTCCTTATTTTCCAAGATATTTTTGGTGTGGTGTGCATTTTATTTTTTATTTCCCAGATATACTTAGAAAGCATTCTGCTGTTTGCATATTTACTATTTGTGAAATATGTTTTGTATACATAATTTCTTTATTTCCAGGTTCCTTCAGTTAGTCCTTTGTATACTTTTTCATTATCTGGTGATTTTATCGTTGTTTTGTAAACAATTACCGTTTAAGAGATATTCGTTTTTTATTCTGCAGTTGCATGTGCATTTAATTTGTTCGTGTGGTTTGTTAATAATTTTCCTGTTGTACTTTTTATTATTTGTGCCATGTTCTCGCTGCAACTATAGCTGATTTTTACTGATTTTTACTGTGTGTTTTTTTTTAATAATTTGTGTAGGGTGCTTGATTCCGGGAGGTGTTTGTGTAAAATTTTGAAGAATATTTTTCCTACGTTTGTTTTTACATTTTTGCTGTACCGTGGGTTGAACCATATGATATTTCTTTTTCTGTTGGCCTTTTTTGTCTTCTGTTCTGAGTATGTGAGTGTTGCTGGGAATCCGCTGTCTTTTAGGGCTGTTTCGTAGTCTTTCTTTGCTTTGTTAAATATAGATTCATTGAAAGAATTCTCGGAAAGCCTGCAGTTAATCTATTTTGGTATCTGTTTGATTATAGAAGGCGGGTGGTTGGAGGATGTGTGTATATAGAGTGGTTTATCATTGGGTTTTCTGTATGGTTTCTATGTGCCTTTTCTTACGTTGAAGGTAACATCTAGAAAAGCAACTTCGTTTAGGTTAGGTTTTATATCTATGCCGAATCTGTTATTTTTGATAATCTTTATTGTTGCTTTTCTAGCTTTATCTGTGTTTTGTTTGTTGCAGTTTCTTGTGATTATGAGACCGTTGTCCCTGTAGAGTCCTGTGTCATTTCTATCTCTTATTTTGCTTAGTTCGTGTAGTAAGTAATTACTTACGAATTCGCATGTGGCTGCACCGTCAAAGCTTCCCATTGTAGTGTCAAATATCCCATCTTTCTTTATCCATACTTCTTAATGGTTGAATAGTAATGATTTATGGGAGTGCTTAATGATGTCGATTTCGTTTGGTTTTATTATTTGTTCCTGAGCTAAGTTGATGGCCTTATCTAAAGTACGTTCTGCTATGGATGGGTAAAATTCTTTTTATGTCTAATTGTAGGAAGTGGCAATTTTGTTTGTTATTTATGCTGTGGAACCAGTCAATAGTTGCTTTTGTGTTTTTCCACTGGTTTACTCCTAACTTCTTCCTAAGTTCAGAATTCTTTCTAGTATCGTTTTATTTATTTTACCTAGTTCGCTTTCGGCTGGGTTTATGAGTCTGCATGCAGGGTTGGTTTTGAAATTTTCTTTGTGGTCTTTTAGTGTGATAAAGGCTTGCGCCTTGCTGATGTATCTTATTCGGTCATCTAGGTCTAATTTTTGGGCGATTGCTTTAGCTTCTTTATTGATATGGTGTTCTATTGTTTTAGGTGTCTTTTTGTATGTTTTGGTTATGTTGTTCTTGAGTAATTTATTGCGCGTAGGGGGGCTTAGTTTGTATAAATTTCTTGTTTTATCAGCTGCAATAAATACAATTGTTAAATTGTTTATTTTAGCTATATCTTCTCTTAGTTTTTTTTTAAATGCATCTTTTTTATGGAATTTTATGTTTCTAACTAGGTCAGTTAAGTCCTTCTCGAAGTCATCTAATTTGTTTTGTTGCGGGGGGCATTTTTTTGTTTTGAACCCGTAATTTTCCTTGAGTGTATTTTTATTGTGAAGGACCTGGTTTAAAAATTGGAATTTGCATCTCATTCTTTTATGAAACATTCTGTTTTTTTTTCAAATAATTGTAGCTTATATATGGAAGGGGAACGGATGGGTATGTTTTTTAGGGAGTAGTCGAGGCTAAAACTTTCTATGTCCATACTGTGTTATAAATGTAGCCAAAGTGCTCTACTGATTATCAGGAGCTGAATATAAAGAAATATAGTCTTAAAGTGTGCTATATTTATGGGATAAAGTGCTAAATATCACAGATAGAGTGTGTGAATATAAAAGTGAAAGTAGAAGTCAACAGTTAGAGGCGACAGTCTGTTTCATGCTAGATACAATCGTCAGGCAACACTATTTATTACTGTAAAAAATACACAGTAACTGTGGCAAGAGGCCAAAAATGGGGGTTGGGAAAGGGAGGTCATCAATTGTCTTAAATTTAAACTTAGCTAGTCGCAAGCACTGACCCAAGCATACAAAACAATATTCCTTTCACCAAAACACCACATTCATACTTACCATTCTTTCTACAACCACCAAAATACCTCATTGTCTCTATGAAAATCCTAAATAACCCCATATGTACAATAAAGTCTGTGGGGGGCGGGCATAAAAATTTAATAAAATAATCCCCAATGAATATATACAATATGAATACAAATATGTACAAGAAACTAAACAAAATCATGTTAGTAATTAACCCCCCCCCAAAAAAAAATCCTAAATATGCCAGTAAAATCAATTAACTGGGCGAAATCGGCACGGGACTTTGACAATATAAAATACACATTTATCCATCCCAACCACTCACACAAACACGCACTGATTCACACACAAACATACGAAAAGGATCACACACACGAAACGAAAGGCGTCCCGCATCCTCCAGAGAACTGAAATCACTGAGCACCTAAAGAGAGGAGGGATGGGGAGTTAAACTAAAGGAAAAGAAAAGGGGACAGAAAAAAAGGGGGCCAATGAACAAACACACCTTAGCTAAGTTTACATAAATGCAAAGAAACTAAAAATTCACACCAAAAAAACTACTCTACCCTAAGCATGGATGGGTTGCCCAAGTTCAACCCAGGCAAACAAAATCCTGATGCCTAACCGGCATCAAAATGCCACTCAAGTTCAGCCCCTTTCACACGGCACAAACGCGCAAGACTCACCCACCTTTCGCCAAATTCAGATGATGTGAGTCGCCGCCTTTCCGTCCTAATCTTGACTTTAAGCTGATGCCTAAAGAACAAGATCAGTTCGGAAGAAACAAACTTCTCGCCACCATAGAATTCCTTCTGACGCGTCGTCCAAATCACGACTCTCATAACGCCTAGTAAGCAACAGAACACAATTCTCAGCCCTCGACATCTGCGGCACCACATTGCTACAAACAGAAACGACATCCAGGACAAAGGTCTTTCTCCGCAAGACGCGGACCATGAGGCCTTCAACAAACCTGCACAACGGCACTACCACTCTGCACTGAAAGAAGGCGTGACCAATGGTCTCGACTTCCCCAACACAGCGGCGGCAGTTTGGAGAATTCTCCAAGCCCGCTGCACAAAGTCTTTTGCCGACCCAGAGGGCTCTACGAATCACCCGCCAGGTGAGTGATGCCTCATCGTTATTGAGGCATTTAAACCCTGGCGCCCAAGGCCATATTGAGCGAGCCTGCTGCTTCGTAAGACCGAGCTCGCTAATCAGAGCATCTTGAACGGACCCCCGAACTAACACTTGATACAATGCCCTACGAGACAACGCCTGGACGTTGGAGAGGCCTTCCGACGCCCGTAAGAGGCATTTCAGAGCGCGACGACATTCGTGATAGAAGGAGCTTTCGGCTCGGGGTCTACGGCGGGCCTCCCCCTCGCACGAGTGCACACTTCTCAGGGACGGGAAATTTCCTTCAAGAAGGCTCCCACCTCGTCCGGTTCGCGACACAATCGGTCCAGGAATGCAATGCGAAGCATATGTTGACGAATCTCAATGCTTGGCATACCCAGGCCGCCCTCAGCGGTATGAAGGCAACAGATCTCCCGAGATACCATAGCGGCCTTGCCTCTCCACAAGAAAGAGAACAAGAGCCTTACTAATAAAATTAGTGCGGTACACGGAAGTGGAAGTACAGAGAGTCGGTACACGAGAATAGGATATATGTGTGAAACTCCTCCGAGACCACAGACCAACCGCGATCTCGGCCTTCCCTCGTACCTCCGACCAATTCATTTCCAACTGGAGATCCGGACCGAACCAGACGCCGAGTATCTTGATCGGCCCATCCGTCCAGAGGAAAGGTCCGGGAAGAGAAACTCCCTTCCACGCACCCAATCGCAAGCCCACAGACTTATCGCGATTGATCTTGGCCCCTGTCACCATCTCATAACCACTGACCTCTTTGCTGACTTCGTCAATCTCGGCTCTGCTCGACACAAGAACCGAAACGTCGTCAGCATAGGCAGAATACCTTGCTGAGGTGGTAGCCCCAGGCAGAGATATTCCACGCAGGACCGGATTCGCCTTTAACTTGCGAAGGAAAGGTTCTAACGCAAGAACGTACAGGAAAGGCGAGAGCGGACAACCCTGACGAATAGAGCGAGACAATACGAAAGGCTTCGACCTTACTCCATTCACTTCCACCAGCGCACCGGGGGTCGCATACAAGAGTCGGATCCAGGAGCGAAAGTCGGCTCCGAAACCGGCCGCCGATAGGACAGCCTCCAGAAAACGATGGTCAACCCTATTGAAAGCCTTGGACTGATCTAAATTGATCAGCGCGGCTTCACCGTCGACTTGTTCTAAGATCAAGCGTACCATATGCAGGTTATCCTGAATAGTCCTGCCCTTCACAGCACAAGTCTGCTCGGGACCAATCAGACTAGACAGGACAAGCTGCAAACGGTTGGCTAAGATCTTCGCCAAAATCTTTAACTCCGTGTTTAACATTGTTAAAGGGCGAAAGTTCCCTAACCCATCCCCACCGTTCTTGTCCTTACGCAGCAACTTGATCACACCCCTGGTGAAGCGTTGGGGTATAGACCCCTGCTTCATCCAGTGGCTGAAAATCAGCTCCAGCAAAGGAACAAAAACGGGCGACAGCCTCAAGTACACTTCGTAGGGCAGACCATCGAGTCCCGGAGACTTATCCAGGCCAACCTGCTTCAGCGCATCCCAGATCTCAGACTCTGTTATGGGACCCTCGCACCCAGCCGCTTCAGCTGCCTCGAGGCAGGGAAAGTCGGCTAAATAGGAGTCGAACTGAGCAGAGCTCAGACCGGGCTCCCTGGTGAAAAGATCCTGAAAGTAATCTCGAAAGGCCTCACATATGCCCGCGTTTGTAGTCACGGTCCGATTATCCGGTAATGTGACGCACGCGATATGTCGTCGAGACGCACTCCTTCTCTCCTCTAGCCTAGCCCTAGCTACCAGGGCTTGATCCTTCTTGATAAGCAAGGAGGCCAACTCTGCCTTAGCTAAGGCTACATCCCCACTAACACGGGATTTCACGGCCCGATCAACTTTTTCTTCTAAAGCAGTTTGTGCCGCTAATCTATCTCGATTGAGTCGACGACTAAAATCGGCAGCAAACGTTCTAATTTTGGATTTAAGTTTACCCCACCAGGCGTTCCCAAAAACCGCTCCCGACAATTCCCGTTGTATCATTAGTAACAGCTGGTCCCGAAATCCCTGCTCACCAAAAAGTGAACAGTTGAATTTCCAGTAACCAGCCAACCTAACCTTAGGCTTATCTAAGTTTACACGGACCCGGACAAGCCTATGATCCAAATAAACTATATAATGGAAACTTGGACAGCCTAAGAGCCCTACATCGACTCTCTTAACTAAGACTCGGTCGAGGTAGCTCGCAAGCGTCCCACGATCCGAGGTGCCACTATTAGTCCAAGTCCAAACTACTTCCCGAGGATGCTCATTCCGGTACTTATCGACGAGATCAAACCCGTCGATAAAGTCCCGAAATGGTTTCACATCAGGATTGTTAGTAGCCCGTTTTCTCCCAATACGATCTATATCGGGGTCAAGGACGGCATTCCAATCGCCCGCTAAAACTACCCGACGAGATGTCGTCAAAAACGGCTCGATCTGCCGAAACAGACCAGGTCGCTCAGCATGGATATTGGGCGCATAAACGCCGATGAAACGCAAAACCTTACCTTTTATGGTAACGTCCAGCACACAAAGCCTGCCCGCCGGATCTGCGAAAACAAGAGTACATACAGCGTCTAAAGACCTGCTCACTAGCCAAGAGACACCCCTCGAACGACCATCAAAACATGCTGAATAAAGGGCGAACCCCCTAGACAGCACGGCCTCACGATCATGAGAAGAAAACCGGGTCTCCTGCACGCAACAGATATCCACCCTGAGGCGCTGAAGGTCACGAGAGAGCCTCGCCCTGCGAGACTCAAACCTCAGGCCTCGGACATTCAAAGTAGCTAACCAGAGAGCCATCGTGAAAACTGATTAGGGTTGTTTACCTGCTTTAAACATGGCCGGGGTAAGGATACCGACAGCCTCTCCCATTGACCCATGGCCCATCTCAGTATTGATGGTACCGTCTTGGGAGATTCCGCCGATATCCCACGGGAACGTCAGTTTTAGTGCTCTATAGAGGGAGGGGTGAACAAAAACCGGGACCCTCCCAGCACAAAAACAATTCATTTTTCGAAGTTTATCACTTTGTGTGATTGCTATAGGAGGGGTCATGTTGAACGAAGCTATCGCCTCGTCCGACATGGCCCAAATTTGCTTCGCTCCAGCTTGTACCCTTATTACGGTAAGAACCCTCTCTGCCTTCGGGAAATTTAGAGGGTTGTCGATGTTCTTGTCCGCAAACTGCTTTATGGATAACAGGTACTCGAGATTAGTAATCCTGTTCCCAAAGTCCTTTGCTTTTTCCGCTTGAAGAGGGGAGATTTTACATATGTCTGTACCGTGATTGTAGATATGCTTTGGTTTTTTTTTTCTTGTCACTGGTATCATGGGTGGGGCTTCGTGGCCTTTTTGTAACTGGAGGGGGCATTGAAGCTTTAGAGGGTGAAGGACTGGGAGTGTGGCGAGGAGTGCTGGGTTGTCTTAAAGGGCTGGGATCTCTACTGAGAGGGATTTGGGCCTGGACACGAGAAGTGGAAGGGGTGGCCGGAGAAGGCTTCACTCTGGAGGGAGGGGTAGGAGGAATAGAGCTGGAGGATGTGGAAAGGGTGGCCTTCTTTTTGGGGGGAGACTTGACAGGAGAAGTTGACTGTGAAGAGGGTTTTTTTTTTTAGGGAGATTTGGGTTTTCTTTCATGATCTAAATTCTTTTTCAGCTCATTTTTACTATTTTCTCATATGAAGGATCATATTTCTTTCTCTGTTCCTCGATTGAAGGAGTAGAGGTCGGGGCGTCGCCCTTGCTGTTGATAGAGGGAGTGGGACTGTCTGTGTCTTTCGTCCCCGAGGCTTCAGGGGACTGAGGACCCGCTGGCTGACGCTTCCCCCTGACCCTGCCAACTACCTGCCATTCCCCTTCTTCCCCCTTCTTACCCGCAGAAGCGGTGGAAGAGGGCTCTTCGGGGGATGGGGGCTTGGATGGTGACCCAACCGGGGGAACAACCTCTCCGGTCCCGGCAGCTGGCATACCCATTACAGGCGCGGCGGTTTTAGTAGACTCGGTCAGAGGGGGAGTTTGGTCGTTAGTGACCTGAGTCCCAGAGGCCTTCTTCTCTGGGCAGGAAGAGGAGAGATGACCAGTCACTCCACACTTCCAACAGGCTGGTTTACGGCCGGTCACAATGACCGGCAGCTTCAGGTCACAGACGTCAATCCAGTTGGGGACGGAGCTGAAGGCCTTTCTGTCAAGCATCATATCGAAGCTCCATCCCCCAGTCAGGCTATCGCAAGAAGCGGCCAATATTTCACCGAATTGGTCCAAGAAAGCAGCAAGGTGTTCTCCGACGAAGGATGAGATCTTTTGTAATCAGATCCCTCCGCGTGGCTCTGATACAATCTTCGGCTGTGGGCAGCAGTACGTCCCACATAAAAAACCCTTTGCCTTTCACAATTCTTAGGGGCTTGAACCCCAGGGACTCCAGTGCTTTCAACACTGTGTCTTTAGTCGAACGACAAATTTTGCGCGAACGCTTGTCGACGACAAAAACTGACAATTCTTTTTTCGATTCTCTTTAGTTTGACTGGATCCTCCATGAGCCCGTCTTTCACCACGAGGTGAGCGTAACCCTTGGCACGTTCCAGGAACTCCGCGATATCGATCACACATTTCGGCGGGGACTTCCAACAAGAGGGCGAATCCCCGACCTCCGTATTCATATTTGAATTTTCTTCTTTGTCTTTCTTATTATCCATTTCTTTGGCTACCCTTTCTTGGGCATCCTTTTTTAATACCTCTACTATCTCCTCGTTGGTAGGGGTTCTAGGGAGGGCCGGGTACTCCTCCGTATTATCTTTATCCGGCGGGTCTTTCTTCGGATTGAAGAGATGCTTCCTCACAGACTTCCTGAGGGAAGCAAGCGTAGTAGTTTTCTTTTTAGTGATCAAGAAGTAAGGCGGTTTTTTTTCCTTCTTCTCCATGATGTAAATGGGAGGGACGGGAGTGGAGAAATAGTGGGAGGGATATTTAATAAGTTCCGCCTAAAAGGCGAAACAAAAAAGAAAAAAAAATAACGCCAAGAAGCGAAAAAATAAAAAGGGAAAAATTAAACAATAAAATAAAACGTTCAAATAAAAGGTAAATAATAAAAAATTAAAATTAAAAAAACTCTAGCCGAAGCTAGTTAAAGAAAATATAAGATGGCTGACTCTAAGACGCTAGTCGAACCACAAAAAATAAAAAAAATAAACAGTTAAATTACCAATACAAACAATTACAATTCTAATACTCGTAAAACTTAAATACAAATATCACTTAAAGTCGATACAAATAAAAAGAAAACACTAAATAATAAAATAAAACGTTCAAAAAAGGTAAACAAATAAATAAAACACTAAAACTTTTTCAAAATCACGAGCAAGTAAAAAATCAAAATGGCCGACACTAGTCGACACCAATAACTAAGGAAAAATACGAAACTTTGGAAAATAGGTAAAGCTAGATACAAAAATTAAATATGGCCGACCCTAAAACAAGCGAGTCGAACCAATAAACAAAAGAAAATAAAACAAATGAATTACAAACGTAGAACGGTTACAAACGAATTTAGTAACGAAAAATTAAAACGAAAATCACGTAAAACGTAAAGTTAGAACAGAAACAAATTAATAAATAAACAAGGTATTAATAAAAAATAAACGCGAAACAAGGGTTACAAAATAAATAAAACGAAGATAGATTTACGAGAGGAATTAAAGGAAAATGAAAATTAAAAGGATAGATAAAATAAAAGAAAAAGCGTTCAGAAATTAGAAGGGGAAAAATGGAAAGCAAGAATTACTTAATCGGGGCAAAAATGGAAATTAAGAGGAAAATAAAATTTTAAAAAATGAGAGAGAAACTTAAGTGGTAAAAACAAAAAATTAAAGAGGGGAGAAAAAGAAAATTAAATGGGAAAATAGAATAAAAGCAAGGGAAAGAAAATTAATAAGAGGAGGGTAAAAAGAAAATGGAGAGAAGAAAAAAACAAAAGTGACTTTTTTTTTTTTAAAACAGTCGTTAAATAAAAATTCAAATAAAACTTAACCAAACTGTAGTTTCAAAAACAAAAACGCTGAGGTCCAAACGGGAACAAAAATAACGTCAAGCGCTCAAAGGCAACGGTCGGGAAATGACGACAATATTTATTACTGTCAAAAAATTACACAGTAAATGTGGCACAAGGCCAAAAATGGGGGTTGGGAAAGGAAGGTCATCAATTGTCTTAAATTTAAACTTAGCTAGTCGCAAGCACTGACCCAAGCATACAAAACAATATTCCTTTCACCAAAACATCACATTCATACATACCATTCTTTCTACAACCACCAAAATACCTCATTGTCTCTATGAAAATCCTAAATAACCCCGTATGTACAATAAAGTCTGTGAGGGGCGGGCGTAAAAATTTGATAAAATAATCCCCAATGAATATATACAAAATGAATACAAATATGTACACGAAACTAAACAAAATCAAGTTAGTAATTAAAAACCCCCCACAAATCCTAAATGTGGCAGTGAAATCAATTAACTGGGCGAAATCGACACGGGACTTTTAAAGATAAACATTTATCCATCCCAACCACTCACACAAACACGCACTGATTCACACTCAACCATACGAAAAGGAACACACACACGAAAAACGAAAGGCGTCCCGCATCCTCCAGAGAACTGAAATCACTGAGCACCTAAAGAGGGGAGGGATGGGGAGTTAAACTAAAGGAAAAGAAAAGGGGACAGAAAAAAAAGGGGGCTAATGAAACAAACACACCTTAGCTAAGTTTACATAAATACAAGGAAACTAAAAAATCACAACAAAAAACTACTCTAACCTAAACATGGATAGGTTGCCCAAGTTCAACCCAGGTAAACAATATTCTATGCCTAACCGGCATCAAAATGCCACTCAAGGTCAGCCCCTTTCACACGGCACAAACGCGCAAGAGTCACCCACCTTTCGCCAAATTCAGATGATGTGAGTCGCCGCCTTTCCGCCCTAATCTTGACTTTAAGCTGATGCCTAAAGAACAAGATCAGTTCGGAAGAAACAAACTTCTCGCCACCATAGAATTCCTTCTGACGCGTCGTCCAAATCACGACTCTCATAACGCCTAGTAAGCAACAGAACACATAATTCTCAGCCCTCGACATCTGCGGCACCACATTGCTACAAACAGAAACGACATCCAGGACAAAGGTCTTTCTCCGCAAGACGCGGACCATGAGGCCTTCAACAAACTTGCACAACGGCACTAGCACCGTGCACTGAAAGAAGGCGTGACCAATGGTCTCGACTTCCCCAACACAGCGGCGGCAGTCTGGAGAATTCTCCAAGCCCGCTGCACAAAGTCTTTTGCCGACCCAGAGGGCTCTACGAATCACCCGCCAGGTGAGTGATGCCTCATCGTTATTGAGGCATTTCAACCCTGGCGCCCAAGGTCATATTGAGCGAGCCTGCTGCTTCGTAAGACCGAGCTCGCCAATCAGAGCATCTTGAACGGACCCCCGAACTAACACTTGATACAATGCCCTACGAGACAACGCCTGGACGTTGGAGAGGCCTTCCGACGCCCGTAAGAGGCATTTCAGAGCGCGACGACATTCGAGATAGAAGGAGCTTTCGGCTCGGGGTCTACGGCGGGCCTCCCCCTCGCACGAGTGCACACTTCTCAGGGACGGGAAATTTTTCCGGGCATCTTCCTTCCAGAAGGCTCCCACCTCGTCCGGTTCGCGACACAATCGGTCCAGGAATGCAATGCGAAGCATATGTTGACGAATCTCAATGCTTGGCATTCCCAGGCCGCCCTCAGCGGTATGAAGGCAACAGATCTCCCGAGATACCATAGAGGCCTTGCCTCTCCACAAGAAAGAGAACAAGAGCCTTACTAATAAAATTAGTGCGGTACACGGAAGTGGAAGTACAGAGAGTCGGTACACGAGAATAGGATATATGTGTGAAACACATACTTCCGCCCTTCCCTTCAGGGAAAGCCTCCTCCGAGACCACAGACCAACCGCGATCTCGGCCTTCCCTCGTACCTCCGACCAATTCATTTCCAACTGGAGATCCGGACCGAACCAGACGCCGAGTATCTTGATCGGCCCATCCGTCCAGAGGAAAGGTCCGGGAAGAGAAACTCCCTTCCACGCACCCAATCGCAAGCCCACAGACTTATCGCGATTGATCTTGGCCCCTGTCACCATCTCATAACCACTGACCTCTTTGCTGACTTCGTCAATCTCGGCTCTGCTCGACACAAGAACCGAAACGTCGTCAGCATAGGCAGAATACCTTGCTGAGGTGGTAGCCCCAGGCAGAGATATTCCACGCAGGACCGGATTCGCCTTTAACTTGCGAAGGAAAGGTTCCAACGCAAGAACGTACAGCAAAGGCGAGAGCGGACAACCCTGACGAATAGAGCGAGACAATACGAAAGGCTTCGATCTTACTCCATTCACTTCCACCAGCGCACCGGGGGTCGCATACAAGAGTCGGATCCAGGAGCGAAAGTCGGCTCCGAAACCGGCCGCCGAAAGGACAGCCTCCAGAAAACGATGGTCAACCCTATCGAAGGCCTTGGACTGATCTAAATTGATCAGCGCGGCTTCACCGTCGACTTGTTCTAAGATCAAGCGTACCATATGCAGGTTATCCTGAATAGTCCTGCCCTTCACAGCACAAGTCTGCTCGGGGCCAATCAGACTAGACAGGACAAGCTGCAAACGGTTGGCTAAGATCTTTAACTCCGTGTTTAACATCGTTAAAGGGCGAAAGTTCCCTAACCCATCCCCACCGTTCTTGTCCTTACGCAGCAACTTGATCACACCCCTGGTGAAGCGTTGGGGTATAGACCCCTGCTCATCCAGTGGTTGAAAACCAGCTCCAGCAAAGGAACAAAAACGGGCGACAGCCTCAAGTACACTTCGTAGGGCAAACCATCGAGTCCCGGAGACTTATCCAGGCCAGCCTGCTTCAGCGCATCCCAGATCTCAGACTCTGTTATGGGACCCTCGCACCCAGCCGCTTCAGCTGCCTCGAGGCAGGGAAAGTCGGCTAAATAGGAGTCGAACTGAGCAGAGCTCAGACCGGGCTCCCTGGTGAAAAGATCCTGAAAGTAATCTCGAAAGACCTCACATATGCCCGCGTTTGTAGTCACGGTCCGATTATCCGGTAATGTGACGCACGCGATATGTCGTCGAGACGCACTCCTATTCTCCTCTGCACGCAATTCAGCGGCCATATTCGTCGCCTCAGAGGACATTCTTTTTAACCTAGCCCTAACTACCAGAGCTTGATCCTTCTTGATAAGCAAGGAGGCCAACTCTGCCTTAGCTAAGGCTACATCCCCACTAACACGGGATTTCACGGCCCGATCAACTTTTTCTTCTAAAACAGTTTGCGCCGCTAATCTATCTCGATTGAGTCGACGACTAAAATCGGCAGCAAACGTTCTAATTTTGGATTTAAGTTTACCCCACCAGGCGTTCCCAAAAACCGCTCCCGACAATTCCCGTTGTATCATTAGTACAAGCTGGTCCCGAAATCCCTGCTCACCAAAAAGTGAACAGTTGAATTTCCAGTAACCAGCCAACCTAACCCTAGGCTTATCTAAGTTTACACGGACCCGGACAAGCCTATGATCCGAATAAACTATATAATGGAAACTTGGACAGCCTAAGAGCCCTACATCGACTCTCTTAACTAAGACCCGGTCGAGGTAGCTCGCAAGCGTCCCACGATCCGAGGTGCCACTATTAGTCCAAGTCCAAACTATATCACGAGGATGCTCATTCCGGTACTTATCGACGAGATCAAACCCGTCGATAAAGTCCCGAAATGGTTTCACATCAGGATTGTTAGTAGCCCGTTTTTTCCCAATACGATCTATATCGGGGTCAAGGACGGCATTCCAATCGCCCGCTAAAACTACCCGACGAGATGTCGTCAAAAACGGCTCGATCTGCCGAAACAGACCAGGTCGCTCAGCATGGATATTGGGCGCATAAACGCCGATGAAACGCAAAGCCTTACCTTTTATGGTAACGTCCAGCACACAAAGCCTGCCCGCCGGATCTGCGAAAACAAGAGTACATACAGCGTCTAAAGACCTGCTCACTAGCCAAGAGACACCCCTCGAACGACCATCAAAACATGCTGAATAAAGGGCGAACCCCCTAGACAGCACGGCCTCACGATCATGAGAAGAAAACCGGGTCTCCTGAACACAACAGATATCCACCCCGAGGCGCTGAAGGTCACGAGAGAGCCTCGCCCTGCGAGACTCCGACCTCAGGCCCCGGACATTCAAAGTAGCTAACCAGAGAGCCATTGTGAAAACTGATTAGAGTTGTTTACCTGCTTTAAACATGGCCGGGGTAAGGATACCGACAGCCTCTCCCATTGACCCATGGCCCATCTCAGTATTGATGGTGCCGTCTTGGGAGATTCCGCCGATATCCCACGGGAACGTCAGTTTTAGTGCTCTATAGAGGGAGGGGTGAACAAAAACCGGGACCCTCCCAGCACAAAAACAATTCATTTTGCGAAGCGTATCGCTCTCAGTGATGGCTATAGGAGGGGTCATGTTGAAAGAAGTTATCGCCTCCTCCAACATGGCCCAAATGTGTGTCGATCCAGAATGCACTCTTATGACGCTTAAAACCCTCTGTGCCTTGGGAAAGTTGAGAGGATTATCAATGTTCTTATCCCCGAACTGTTTTATTGATAATAGGTACTTTAAATTAGTAATCCTATTCCCATAATCTTTGGCTTTTTCATCTTGAAGCGGGGAGATTTTGCAAATGTCAGTTCCGTGGTTGTAAATGTGCTTGGTTTTTTTTTTTTGTCGCTAGTCTCATGGGTGGGGCTTCGTGGCCTTTTTGTAACTGGAGGGGGCATTGAAGCTTTAGAGGGTGAAGGACTGGGAGAGTGACGAGGAGTGCTGGGTTGTCTAAAAGGGCTGGGGTCTCTACTGAGAGGGATTTGGGACTGGGCACGAGAAGTGGAAGGGGTGGCCGGAGAAGGCTTCACTCTGGAGAGAGGGGTAGGAGGAATAGGGCTGGAGGATGTGGAAAGAGTGGCCTTCTTTTTAGGGGGGGACTTATCAGGAGAAGCAGGTTGAGATGACTGTAATGAGGGGGATTTTTTTTGTTTTTTCTTCTCATCTAGTTGTTTTTTCAGATGTTTTAGTTTCTCCGCCTTTTCGTATGATGGTTCATACTTCTTTTTTTGATCATGTAAAGAGGTCGGGGCGTCGCCCTTGATGTTGATAGAGGGAGTGGGATTGTCTGTGTCTTTCGTCCCCGAGGCTTCAGGGGACTGAGGACCCGCTGGCTGACGCTTCCCCCTGACCCTGCCAACTACCTGCCATTCCCCTTCTTCCCCCTTCTTAGCCGCAGAAGCGGTGGAAGAGGGCTCTTCGGGGGATGGGGGCTTTGATGGTGACCCAACCGGGGGAACAACCTCTCCGGTCCCGGCAGCTGGCATGCCCATTACAGGCGTGGCGGTTTTAGTAGACTCGGTCAGAGGGGGAGTTTGGTCGTTAGTGACCTGAGTCCCAGAGGCCTTCTTCTCTGGGCAGGAAGAGGAGAGATGACCAATCACTCCACACTTCCAACAGGCTGGTTTTCGGCCGGTCACAATGACCGGCAGCTTCAGGTCACAGACGTCAATCCAGTTGGGGACGGAGCTGAAGGCCTTTCTGTCCAGCATCATATCGAAGCTCCATCCCCCAGTCAGGCTATCGCAAGAAGCGGCCAATATCTCGCCGAATTGGCCCAAGAACGCGGCAAGGTGTTCTCCGATAACCTGAGGAGGGACCTCGTATACGGCTACCCTGGTCCTACGCCGACCCTCGTATTCCGTACGAAGGATCAGATCTTTTGTAATCAGATCCCTCCGCGTGGCTCTGATACAATCTTCGGCAGTGGGCAGCAGTACGTCCCACATGAAAAACCCTTTGCCTTTCACAATTCTTTGGGGCTTGAACCCCAGGGACTCCAGTGCTTTCAACACTGTGTCTTTAGTCGAACGACAAATTTTGCGCGAACGCTTGTCGACGACAAAAACTGACACAATTCTTTTATCGATTCTCTTTAGTTCGACTGGATCCTCCAAAAGCCCGTCCTTCACCACGAGGTGAGCGTAACCCTTGGCACGTTCCAGGAACTCCGCGATATCGATGATGCATTTTGGCGGGGACTTCCAACAAGAGGGCGAATCCCCGACCTCTGTAATCACATTTGATTTCTCTTTGTCTTTCTTCTCTTGCATTTCTTTGGCTACCCTGTCTTTGGCAGCCTTTTTTAAAACATCTACGATTTCTTCATTTGTAGGTGTTCTAGGGAGGGCCGGGTACTCCTCCGTATTGTCTTTATCCGGCGGGTCTTTTTTGGGATTGAAGAGATGCTTCCTCACAGATTTCCTGAGGGAAGCAAGCGTATTAGTCTTCTTTTTAGTGATCAAGAAGGAAGGTGTTTTTTTTTCCTTCTTCTCCATGATGATAATAGGGGAGGGATGGGAGTGGAGGAATAGTGGGCGGGATATTTAATAAGTTTCGCCTAGAAGGCGAAAAAAAAGAAAATTATTTATAAAATAATTAAATTAAAATCCCTAGCCGAAGCTAGTTAAAAAAAATGGGATGGCTGAAAACTAAGAAACTAGTCGAACAAAAAAAATAAAAAATAAACAGTTAAATTTAAACAATACAAACAATTACAAAAATAATACAAACCACGTAAAAACTAAAAACAAATATCGCCTAAAGGCGAAACAATTAAAAAGGAAACACTAAATAACAAAAAGAAAACGTTCAAAAAGGTAAACAAATAAATAACTAAACTTTGGCAAAAATAAAACAAACGAGCTAGTAAAAAAAATTATAAGATGGCTGACTAAGTAGCTAGTCGAACCACGAAGTAAAAAATAAACAGTTAAATTTACAAATACAATTACAGTTCTAATACAAATAACACGTAAAACTTAAAAACAAATATCAATTAAAGACGAAAACAATTAAAAAGAAAACACTAAATAATAAAAATAAAACGTTCAAAACAGGTAAACAAATAAAGAACTAAACTTTTTCAAAAACTGGAACTCGTAAAAAAAATCAAAATGGCCGACACTAGTCGACACCAAATACGAAACTTTGGAAAATAGGTAAAGCTAGATACAAAAATTAAATATGGCCGACCCTAAAACAAGCGAGTCGAACCAAACAAAAACAAAAGAAAATAAAACAAATAAATTACAAACGTAGAACGGTTACAAACGAATTTAGTAACGAAAAATTAAAACGGAAAACACGTAAAACGTAAAGTTAGAACAGAAACAAATTAATAAATAAACAAGGTATTAATAAAAATAAACGCGAAACAAGGGTTACAAAATAAATAAAACGAAGATAGATTTACGAGAGGAATTAAAGGAAAATGAAAATTAAAAGGATAGAAAAAAGAAAAAGCGTTCAGAAATTAGAAGGGGGCAAAAGTAAAGCAAGAATTACTTAATGGGGGCAAAAATGGAAATTAAGAGGAAAATAAAATAAAAGAAATGAGAGAGAAACTTAAGTGGTAAAAACAAAAAATTAAAGAGGGGAGAAAAAGAAAATTAAATGGGAAACTAGAATAAAAGAAAGGGAAAGAAAATTAATAAGAGGAGGGTAAAATGGAGAGAAAAGAAAAACAAAAGTGACTTTTTTTTTTTTTTTTTAAAACAGTCGTTAAATAAAAATTCAAATAAAACTTAACCAAACTGTAATTTCAAAAACAAAAAACGCTGAGGTCCAAACGGGAACAAAAAAAGGTCAAGCGCTCACGAGCAACGGTCGGGAAATGACAACAAATTTCAAAAAAATCGTCAGGCGACTCGTAATCCTTTCTCGCGACTGATTCAAAAGTGGCGGGCGTTGTCAAATTCCCGCGAAAAAACCCAGTCAAAGTTCGACCAATGAGATTGGTCGTTACAAAATTAGCCAATAGGCGCTTAATTTATAGAATTTCTTACAAAATTTTATAACAAGGCGCCGTTGAGATCAGTGATAATACTGAAGAATGAGAATAAACTGAAGACAGTTCCTGTTCTTTTATTTCGAGGATCGCCATCAGAACCTACTTTGTAGATTTGTGAATTAATTTAAAAAGTAAATGTCAATGTAGCAAACTGTGATGTCTATTTTGGGTTTCTACAGGCTTTCGAGATTTTGACATCCAGACTCACCGCCACATCAAAGCTAGAAAACCGGTGTAGCATCCTAGATGAACCCTCTAAAAGAATATAACCAGATATAGTTTACCCTAGTTTAGAACAGCACCTGGGGTATGATTGTGATTAACTGGCTTTTGTGGGGAACAGCATACCCGTATGAAAAGGAGAATTTAATGCGGGATACACTGTCCACAAAACACACGCAAATTTCAAGAAAAAACAACACGATAAAGAATGTTTGTAGAAAAATAGAATATAGTATATTTAATAACATTCATGTGGAATAAACAAATTTGTATATTAATGTCTCCTGTTTGCATAAAAGTTAAATGCTTTTTAGTTCATTTAAGTAAATGTGATTTGAATAAAAAATTATGTGTTCACTGTCTTTCAACGAAGATAATAATGTCTGTTTCTTGTTTTTGTTTTATCCGCCGAGTTGGTGAAAAAGGAAAAGGGGCGATCAATTTAAGTTGAAAAAGAGAGTGTAAATGAGAAATAAAAGATAAGAGGAAAATGTACTTATCGGGTGGATTTGTTTTTGGACTCAGTTGAAAATTTTGTTGTTGTTCTGCTTTCCTACCCACTTTCTGCTCTTAGTGCCGGGTTAGTGATGGACTTTGACAGTCCATCCTATGTCCTCTTTGATATCTACGCCCTTCTGACTCTGATTGATTTGAATATCTCTATTTATGGCTGACTTCCTTTTCACACTGGCTCGTTACTTTTTTTCTCAGTTTAGGAAACCGCCTCCCTTCATTGGTCAGAAAATTAATTTCACACCTTAATTAATTTCATTTCGGATCAAAACGATTAAAAACATTTTTTCGCAATAGCGAAAAAATGTTTTTAATCGTTTTGATCCGATTTTGCGGGTGTGCAAATCTACTTTGTATTTTCAGTATTTTGTTGAAATGATATAGGATTTGTATCCTTTACTTCATACCTCAGGGTATAACATAGCCTAGTTTAGACTAGGCTCCACCAATCCAATCATACAAACTTGTAATAATTGCCAATAGGAACTCATTCAACAGTTAACGTATAGCCGCTTAATTTCCGTCTATTGCAATGAACGTGTTTTCTCTCACAGACACTTCGCCTTGAATGGCTAGACCTCGAGTAGAACTCGTACATACGATCTAACGCTAAAGATTCTGGAAACGTGGTGTGTTCCCCGTACCAATCCATCTGACATCTTCTGCTATGAACTACTTTTACAAGAACCACAGCAGGTCGGAAAATGAGTACTGCTGTCATATCTGGGCTCGTGCTGCCCAGTCTTCACCTACGCGGTCTTGTGTCAGATGAATTTTCCCACGGAGGAAATGTTGCAAGTCTCTCGCTACTTTACCGCTATTTCCATTTCGAAGATATTCGAACGAGCTACAGTCATTAGTTCCCTAGACTATAACTTCCCAAGTAAGACCAACTCTGTCTTATATATTGAAACGAACTACCCTCATTTTCTTCGCTTTCCTTTAGTGAGGAGAAAATTACTCTCGCATAGCTTCTACCCCAAGAATTGTCGCTTTGTGGATCAGAATTCCAGGAGAATGCTTCACGCCAAGTATATTTTTAATCTCTTCAGATCTAGGGTTAACCGTTATCATTCCCACATGTCCGCATAAACTGCGACCCTGACTCTTACCGCTCCCTCAATAACCCCTTTCAGTAATACTCTGCCTTGTTTGACCCATAAGCCTTTTATAGGATGAACTTTAGTTAAAAAAATTGTTTCTAAAAATTAACCGATTTTGTTAAAAATCAATAGGCTCCCAGAAGTTAGGTCTATTGGTATGTAATCCGGGTGGATCCTAGTAATATTAATTATTAAAAGTGATCCAGAGAGCTCGATCTTATTATTTTAACAGAGCAAATGTATTTTGAGAGAAAAAATACTTCAACATAGAGATAGTCTGTTTCAAACCGTTCTGTGCGCTGCTCTCATCAACCCCGTATAGGTTCACTTTCATATTTATTTATCTCTGTGTGCGTGTGCGTGTTGTGTGTGTGCATGAGATTTTCGTAGGAATGACATCTGAACTACTGATGTAACAATTTTGAAATCAATTGAATCAACAAGGCTTTTCACATTCCGAAAATAAAACTTTCAGAACTGCAGCATTTCATATCTTTAGGTTAGATCTGTCACAAGAGGTAGAATAACTGACCGATGCCTCAGTCGTTTCTTAAGTCATCAAACAACCTTAATGTAGGTTTTGTTCATGCTTTTAGAAACTATGTATCGACTTCAAAAGAAGGCCATTTTGAAATGTTAGAAGAATTTCAAGATGATAAGAAAAAAGTACTAATCCAACTTAGAAGGGATATTGAAAAGTTCTAACCTTTTGGGGGTGGGATATTGTAGTTTTTGAAGAAATTGTCCGACCAACTTGCTTATTACTTTCGGACTCTACTTTTATTAAAAACCTCCTTTATAGCATTTTGAGAAATAAAATCAGACCTCCATTGTATTAGGCAATTAAAAATCCCCACTTCTCAATATCTGACCAAATATTAACAGATCTTTTATTTTGAAGTGCTTCTTGATCAGGCTGGGACATTTTCAACATTCTTGGAATATACTACTATTCTTGTTTTCAGGCTCCATTTGTCTTTTCTTTATAAGCTTCTTACTTCTCATTCAGGCTATTATACTTTCTTTCTTTCTTTCTTTCTGGTTTTCTTTCTGTCTTTCTTTCTTTTTTCTTTGTTTCTTAGAATTATATCTTTCTTATTATTTTCTTCATTTTATCTTATTTAATATCTGTTTTTACCATTCGTAATATATTTGAGCCCGTGCTTTTGAAAACTTAATTCAGTCGACTGACGTTAGAAACCAAATATTGGTGGCCAGGGAAAATACAAGCAATAATCACGGTTGTATTTTACACCAGCTGTTTGAATCGAGTGTCCAACGTATTTCACTTTTCTCATTGTTACCCACAGATTTGATTGCTATTCAACACTTCCTCATTTTATAAATTCACACACACACACACACATATATATATATATATATATATATATATACATATATATATATATATATATATATATATATATATATGTGTGTGTGTGTGTGTGTGTGTGCATGTATGTATGTATGTATATATGTATGTATATATATATATATATGTATATATATATATATATATGTGTGTGTGTGTGTGTCTGTGTGTGCATGCATGTATGTATGTATATATATGTATGTATATATATATATGTATGTATGTATATATATATATTTATGTGCATACAAACAATTCTACTTTAATTATTTGCACATTAATTTATTGTTAATTCTCGATACAACTAAATTTAATGGAAGTCTTTCCTGTGTAGTAAGCTGAGCATGAGTTTGCCTCGATGCTTTTGCAAGAAATAGGATAATGTGGACATATACTAAGTTAAAACTTTATAGCTGTCTCAGACTCCCAGTCCATATTCCATAATGATGCGACTTTCTAAGCCTTTCTTTTTTTCTTCTCTCTTTAGCAAAAAACGTGCCTATTTCATGCCCCCACCCTAGTAGCTATTCATGTAGTATTCTAATTCAAGTGAGAGTTGGGGATGCGTACTCAATCCTCAACAATCTTCATACCTAATTCTCCCAATGGGTCTTTTACTCCTCACCTTGGTACCTTTAAGTCACAGATTGGTACGATATTTCTGACCAAGCAGGAGTTCTGTTGCCTTGACTTCTGGGCAGACTCGACATGTACCCTCAGTGCATCCCGCGTGGATATTCTTTTCTGGGTTGATTGTCCCTTCATTAAAGGTGCTTGAGGTAGACGTTTTCTGAGTTTTGGCGTTATCTGACTGATAGAGATCCGAAACTTCGAATATCTTCTAAACAGGCTACCAGGTGTATAACATCGTGGCTATTGTACCGCCATGGTATGAATGGTTTCTGGACTGTGCAGTAGTCTCCGATGGGCCTTTTTTTTCTTGGTTATGTTAATATTAGTTTAACGATTCCTTCCAACGTTTCTTTGTTTATGATAATCAAATCTGACATTGTGTCGATCTGAAACGTTGTATTTCTTCTATTTACTTTTACGGTTATAAATTTTCTTTTTTGACTCTAGTTTGCGTTCCCTTTTGTTGACGCTGCCTTTACAGTACTCTTGAATGTTGATCTTGGAGGTCTCAATTTTGAGTCCTGTTCAAGATTCTAGAACTGATTTCCAATTTAAATCCCCTTCTTCAACAGCGTGATTGCAGACCTAGAGATCCGGTCGAAGATGCCTCCCGCCAACTGCCGGAACCAATTGTTGACCACCACTGTCAAAATCCGAAGAAACATTTGCGAGAACCACAAGTACAATTTGTAGGGCAGACACTTAAAAGAATTGTACAATTTGTCCCTAAATTACCTTTACAAATTAAACAAAATCATGTGAGAAAAATGTATTGTGAATCTACATGGTTTATTGGAAAACTCCTGATGGTAAACAAATACAGATTTATTAAAAAAAAATAGTTGCATGTGTATGCGTGAGGAGGAGGAACTGAAAAAATCTTCGGCCAACAAATAAGTTATTCCAAGAAAAAAAATTGACGTTTGCTGATATTTTGTGATCCGGGCTTTATAAAGCATTTCCCACCATGCATTTGTATATTACCTTTGTGGAAAAATTTAATGTCTCATATTTGGCGAAATAGTGCTTGAATAGAAAAGTGAAAATCAGTTTTAATATCCTATATTCAATGTTTATTTACATGTGCTGAGACAAAATGGCAGTTAATAGGCTTCACGAGAGAGACTGCTGGATCTTTTTAATTTTAGCATGACAGCACCAGAAGCGATGATGATGATGTTTGATGAGAAAATTGAAATAATTCGGTTGGAAACAAGACTTGCTTCGAATGGTATGCGAAATTAAAAATTGATTCCAACTTACATAGAGTATGCTCTTGTATATCGCAATAATTTGGAAGTGATGAATTAAAATCACTTTTGGATGCTGACACTTTCAGGTGTCAACTACTCAATGGTATGTGAACAATTTTTACAAACCGATGCATTATGAGAGAGTCGTATTTGACTTAGTAGAGAGAAGTATTTGAGAGGCTTAAACAAGGTAAACATATACGAGATGTGAAAGATTTCGTAATTGGTTTCCAGAGGAAACGAAAAGGGGCTTCACTACAATAATCAGTAGAGAGGAAAATGTCAGCTCGATAACTGAGTGGATTTGAAGGGCGTACAAGATTAGGAATCGTTGAAGCCTGATATTGTCGTCACATTTGAAATATCAGTGTCGCAATCAAAGAATAAAACGACTTGAATGATAAAAGCACATATGTCCACATACATTTACACACTTACACACACACACACACACACACACACACACACACACACACACACATATATATATATATATATTTCATTATTTCACTATTACAGAGAGGGCTGTAACGTTACAGGCCCCTGTGTAAGGGGCCTGTACGGTTGCTGTCCATCCATTTCTGTCTCCTCCTTGGACAAATTATACTGGCCCGCATCTCCCGTGTCCATATTCGCCACAGCACTATACCGGTAAGCGCTATCATTAAAAGAACGTTCTTATTTTCATTCTGTCCTTACACAGTGGCCTGTAACGTTACAGGCCCCTGTGTAAGGGGTCTGTCTCTCTTACTTGGCTGATACAAGTACAGTTTTAGAATAGAATAGAATACCCGTGTCTAGGCATGTTAGCTGATGCCATAAGTGACTCTTGCTGATATACCTTTACCTTTGAAGAGAAGTAAATTTCACAGGTGTTGGGTCAAGTGATCATGGAATAAGTTTGTTGTCGAAGTCGCAGATTCGAAGGTGATGACGTAATAATGACATCACGATGAGGCTATCCCTTCGAAAATCTATAAAGACCGAAGTCACAGTTTCGAAGCAGATGACATCATAATGAAGTCACTATATTCGAAATTATTTCCCCTCGAAGTCACTGATTCAAAGGCGATGACGTCATCAAGTTTCACTATGAGCGAAATTCTTTTCTCTCGAAGTCACTCATTCACAGGGTCTAAAAGCGAAACTATATTAAGCTTACGCACACACACACACACACACACACACACACACACACACACACACACACACACATATATATATATATATATATAGCTCGATAATTGAGTGGATTTGAAGGGCGTACAAGATTAGAAATCGTTGATGCCAGATATTGTTGTCAGATTTGAAATATCAGTGCCGCAATCAAAGAATAAAACGTCTTGAATGATAAACGCAAACGCACGTACCCCCCATATATATATATATATATATATATATATATATATATATATATATATATATATATATAGCCAGAAGAGTGAACAAGTTCGAACTAAAATTAATTGCACAAATCCCTGCTAACTGTTAAATAAGAAATAATTTGTTGCATGTATGTTTTTTTAATGTTTTTATTTTTCAAAACACGGTCAAGATGTAGTGTCCATGTTCATAGTTGATGCTATTAAGTGTTGTTTTTATATGTTTTCATTAGTAAGGCTTCCATTTTTTTGCCTTTTATTGCATGTAGATTTTGCTATTATATTAGTGTTGTCAACAATTATGTTGCGAATAGTGTCCGGTAGGGCTCCATGAATATTTAAATGTATAGATCCAACTGAGCTATAATCAGAAAGGTATAGAGTGAGTCTGCGCGTCAAACATGTTGTGGTGTGACCTATATAATTATTTACGAATTTTGATAGATCGGGGATACAATTCTTAATGGGCATTTAAATTCGTAAATAATATTTGTCCTATTTAGTTTTGTTCTAAGAGTTGAATTATCATTTTTAAAAATAAGATTAGAGGTTTTAAAATTCGTAAATAATTATATATATGTTTACTTCAATATCCACTTTTATATATAAACAAATATATAATATTAGAAACGGTTGCAGAACAAAACAGTGCTAAAAACAACAAAGGTGAGGAGGAAACTAATTTAGTATTTTAATTCAGAAAACAAATAAAAACTTCACGACTGTAAAAGAAAAAAAAGGAAATAAAGCTTAGTAATATTGAAAACTTACGATTATTTTTATTCACTGTCAAATTATCGTTAGAAAATAGAATAATTCTGAGGATTGAATTGGAAATTTTTCTTCTGCAACTTGACGATATATTTGAGTGTCTGTATTAATTAGTGATCCAATAATCAATATTTTTTACACGATGGCAGTACAATTGACAAAGAACAAAATTAAAAAATTCACTATCAGAGCCTATAGAATCGCAATCTCTTCTAGATACGAACCAGTTTGTCTTTGCTGTACGATTTTTCAGAATATCGTTTTATCAATAATGTTAGGGCGCCTGTTGTAGGGTGCCGATTTACAATGGAATCTCGCAGGTTCAATATTTACTACTTACTGGGGCATTGTAGTAGAATAGGCAATGAAGCAAAAGGCAGAGCAGGTTAAAAGTAATGCTCTTTCCCTTTTCAGTTTTTTCTACTATTTGTTCATCGAAGAATCATTAACTTATCAAAATAAAAAATATGTCATCATTCGTCATCGAGCGAGAGATATTGGCAGACTAATAGCAAAGTTCTTTTAATAAATTATACATACATACATACATGCATACACACACAAACACACATACACACACATATATATGTAAGTATATATATATATATATATATATATATATATGTAAGTACGTAAAATTTGTATATAAATATTGTTATAAACCTTACTTTCTATTTATTGACCGAATTTAGATGAACAACTACAAACGTTAATAATTATTTTAACCCGTACGAAAGAATCAAAATTGAATCCTGCTTAAACTTTAAATGAAAAAGAAAAAGTTGAGCAGCAACTCATTTATACAGGTACCTAAAGAACAAAACAAAGAAAAAAAAACAAAACAAAATGACATCTAAGTTTTCAAATGCATTTAAAAAAATAATACATTTATCATGAATTATTTACACTGTTTATATTAGTACTATTATCATCATCTTTGTAGTTTTTATCGCAACGTTTCGGCCGTTGTGCACTCCAACCTTCTTCAAGAGTATATTTATCTGGTTAATCTACTGGGAATTTTAAACTGAACACTTTATTTAATCTAAGGGTGTAGACTGTTCTCGTGTATCAAAAAAATAAATAATGCGTCTTGCAAAAACTGGACTCATTTAAATTCAATAGAGTCGAGTGTTAAAAACAAACAAAACAAACAAAATTCGTGGCGCAGCGTATATTTGATATTTAAACAGTTATAAAAAAATCTGTAAAAATAAATCTTTTAACATCTGTTTCAAAACAAGCAATTTTATGTCTTCAAAATATTTTGTTTTCAACAGGTAATGCATTTGCCGGTTGTGGGTGATTTTAAATTAGGTACCTACCATGAGATCGCTAAAAAGAGTATAGCATGACGAAAAAGTCGCCAAATTTTTTTAATCTTTCCTAGTACAAAATTTTCGTTAAAAATTTTATTTTTTAGTCAGCAAAAAAAACCCCCCAAAAATAAACAAAAAAAAAACATGATTTGGTTTCCTTGTGCTTTTAACTAATATAATCACTAATCTTCCCAAAATTGCAATTAAAGAGTTTTCGTACAATTACTTACAGGTTGGGGGGGGGGGTAATACATATGAAAAAACATTTTGCCATAACTTTAAAAAAGGAAAACATATTTATAATAAGTTCCATCATTTGTGAATAGTTTCTGAAAGTTTCATTAAAATCCGACAACTATTTTAATTTTTTCAAGATTTTCAAAATTAATATCTGTCATACAGAAAACAAACGCGCTAAAATTGTATATGTTATTTTAGTAGTTCCGGTGATAAAGAGAGAAACAAGGGTTTTTCAATCAAAATTTAACATCTTCACAAAAGAAGGAATTTTTTTTTAAATAATTAAAAAATACTTTGATCTTTCCTCTTAATGATAACATAAACATTCAGGCACTAAAATTTGGTTTTCGTCAATTTTATTGTCTTTTTCATCAAGCTATGCTCTTTTTAGCGATCTCATGAGGTGCCTATTTTAAATACTGTTCAACCGATTTTGGTTCATTCGTTCCACTCCGATAATTCTCGAAATGTACTAGTGATGGTTGAGATTTACAATTTGTTGGATTTTGTAACGTGTAAATAGACTTGTTTGTTGATTGTATTCACAATATACTTTACATTCTAAAAAAACAAAAAGATACACAAAGTTATATCCAACTCACTAAATAAATGAATAACAGGTTACATATTATAAATTGCCACATTTTTTAAGCCTGACAACTTTTAAACATTCGTTTAAGCATCGACCACATTTAAAATCAGAATTAACCAGCATTGATTGATTAGAGAGACAATAGAGTTGACTCATACAAGACCAGAGAGGATTATGTAATAGAAAAAAGCAAGCCCCCCCCACCCCCAAAAATGGACTAAAATGAATGTTATGTTAAAATTATACACTATTATTATCTACTAATTAATTAAATGTTCCTTCTATTATTTTTTACATATATTAATTAAAAAATTCATGGAATAATCCATACTAACCTTTCACTCCTCTAGCATAATCCACTACACACCAAAAATATCTATCAAGCAATCAAAACTCTAGTTTCATCAAACGAAGTTCCTATTGGTTAAAAGCCTTAGAACTGTAGTAAATTCACGGGAAAATGCCTTTTCGCGCGCAAGCCTAGGGAGCCTACATTTTTTTCCCCCAAATCTATAAATAGGAAATTCTTGATCGCTTCAAACAGTCAGACTTTCATTCCGACTCCTGTTTCAGTTCATTTCGGACAAGTTTTTTGACCGGTGAACTTGTTGTTTTTTATTGGCGTGAAAGACTTTGACATATTTTGGATTTTTAAAAAGTATTAACACAAGTTAAGTTATCTGTCAAGTTTTTATTTTCCTTTCTTTTTATTTTCTTTTGTTTGAATTTACTTTTTTCTCTTGGCTTCGGCCAACATTTTTTATTTTTTATTTTTTTAGTCCGGTTTGACTAAAGTCCTACCGGCTTTTTATTTCTGTTTATTTGTTTCTAGTACAGTATAAGAAAAGAAAAGTTTTTGTTTTAATTTATACTCTCTCCTGTTTTATTTTTCAATTTAATTAGCGACTTCGGTCGCAATCCTTTATTTTGTTTTAGTTTCTAGTTTTTGTATTTTTCTATTTAATTTATTTCTTTAGCGGCTTCGGCCGCAAACCTTTATTTTTTTAGTTTGGTTTGACTAGTTTCAAACCAGACTTTTTATTTCTTTTCTTTTTCTTGTATTGTTAATTGTATTGAAAAAAAAAGAGGAGTTTATTGTTTTTCTTTATTTTCGGCTGCCTTCGGGCGCCATTTTTATTTTTTTGTAAAGTCTTTCGAGACTAATTTGTCTCTTATTTGATCTAGGTTATTTTCATTTTTTCTATTTTTGGTAAACTTTTAGTTTATTCAATAGCCTTTGATATTTGATTTTCGTTTTTATTTAACTTCTTGCCCTTTTTTTTGCTTTCGCCTTATCCCAGCTCTTTACGACATAAGTCCAGTTTTCCTTCTTTTTTGAAGGATGGCCGACGCAATGAGTCGGTCAGGCGTTAAGAAGGACCTCTTTGGGGCGGCTGCTAAAGCCGACCCTCCAGATAAAATGAAAAAGAAAAAACGGGGAAATCCGTCCCCCGATAAACCAGTCCAGGCCAGTGCTATCACTGAGAAGGAGGAGGTCATGCAGGTCTCCAACTCACCCAAAAATGACAAGGTGCCGAAAGAGGCACAATCCAAGACAACAGCCGAGGAATCGCCCTCTTGCTGGAAGTCCCCCCCGAGTTGTATCGTGAATATCGCGGAGTTCTTGGAAAAGGCAAAGGATTATGCCCATCTTGTAAATAAAGATGGCATCCTTAAAGACGTCCAGGAACTACAGATATTCGAACAGAGAATGGTGACCGTTTTCGCGGTCGACAGGCGTACGCGCAAAATCTGTCGTTCCACGAAAGACACAGTGATCAAATCACTTTTGTCCCTGGGGATAAAACCCCAAAGAGTTATTAAAGGTGTAAAGTTTTTTATGTGGGACGTGCTGCTGCCCACGCCAGAAGATTGCCTAGATATGGCAAAACGTGAATTGATCACGAAAGATCTTATCTTGCGAACCGAATATCTAGGTAGGCGAAGGACCAGGGTGGCGGTTTTTGAGGTTCCTCCTCAAATTTCTGGAGAGCTCCTGGCTGCATTTTTTATGCAGTATGGCCAGATTTTAGGGGCTCTCTCGGACAATTTGAACGGGGGGTGGACTTTTGACATAATGATTGATGAGGCGGCCTTCAAGTCCATCCCCAACTGTCTGGATTTTGGCAACCGGAGATTGCCAGTCATTGTGACTGGCAGAAAACCAGTATGCTGGAGGTGTGGAGTGACTGGTCATCTCTCCTCCTCCTGCCCAGGGAAGAAGGCCCCTGGAGCTCCGGTTGCTGGCGACCCAAATCCCCCTTTGGCCGACACTGAAAAATCCGCGGCGCCTGTAATGGGCCTACCTACTAAACGGACCGGTGGGGAAAATCCCTCGGTTGGGTCGATGCCCTCGTTACCCCTCAAGCCAACGCCTTCCACAAGTGTGGATAAGGAGAAGGATGAGGGGGAATGGCGTGTAGTAGGTAGGGCCAAAGGGAAGGTCCAGACAGCGGGACCTCTGTCCCAGCATAACTCCAGGGATAAAATCACCTACATCCCCATTCCCTCTACCAGCTCTGAGGGCGACGCCTCGGCGTCTTACGAAAAGTCAGCCACAGCAACGCAAAAACTTAATGAACCGAGCTGGGAGAAGATTTTAAATCTTAAAAAGTTAAAGGAAAAAATTGACGCAAAGAGGGCTAAGAATTCCAAGTCGCTGGGGGTGCCCTGCCCCTCATCCTCTGCCCCGTCTTCCCCTTCAGGTTCCATCAAAACATTTGTTAAACCACCTCCGCCCAAATCTCTGACAAACTCGCCAACAAGAGCCAATTCATCAAAAACTCCGTCCCCTTTTAAGACCCCATCTGGCATCACTCCCTCTCACACACCTACATGCACACCCACACCTACTCCCTCTCATTCTCCTCAAAAAAAGAGGGAGAGAAGCCCGGAGTTGCCTGCCGTGGCTGAGAAGCGGAAAAAGAAAATTAAACCACCATATCTCTCAGGGGAAGACATATGCCGCGTATCCGGGGAGCAAGTTGAAAGGGTCTGCGGGCAGACTAAAAACCCGAGGCCTTTGAAGATTCTATTTAATTTCCGGCACATTAATGGAGTTGATGTGGAGGTGCCGGAAAAGTTTAAAAATGCCCGTAGACTCCTGACTGTTGTCCGATCTGGCCCGGGTACGCGGGAGATTTGGGGCATGATCGAGGAGGCGAACTCGTCCCTGAAATTGGTGCCCCCAGCGGCTGTTTATGAGCCAAATTTAGACCCAACTAAAAATTGTAAAGGGAGGGTCCCTGTTTTTGTTCACCCTTCCCTGTATAGGGCTCTAAAATTAACTTATCCTGCGGACATCGGCGGTCTGTCTCATGGTGATACCGTCGACAATGAGATGGCGTCAGGATCAATGGGACAGGCTGTCGGTGTCCTCACCCCAGCAATGTTCTACTCTGATGGGCGACCCTAATCGATTCGATAATGGCACTCTGGTTAGCTAGTTTGAATGTCCGAGGCCTGAGGTCGGAGTCTCGAAGGGTGAGACTCGTTCGCGACCTTCAGAGCCTCGGTGTGAATATATGTTGTGTGCAAGAGACCCGTTTTTCTTCTCGCGATTATGAGGGCATTCTGTCTAAGGAGTTTACTCTTTATTCAGCATGTTTTGATGGACGCTCGAGGGGTGTCTCTTGGCTGGTGAGCAAGTCTTTGAAGGCTGCGTGTGCTCTTGTCTTCGCAGATCCGGCGGGCAGGCTTTGCGTGCTGGACGCTACCATAAAGGATAAGGCTTTGCGTCTCATTGGGGTTTATGGGCCCAACATCCAGGCTGAGCGACTTGCTTTGTTTCGGCAGATCGAGCCGTTTATGACGACATCACGTCGGTTAATCTTAGCGGGGGATTGGAATGCCGTCCTTGACCCCGATATAGATCGTATAGGGTCAAAATATCAACCGGGTACTAAAAACTGGGGAGTGGAACATTTTCGGGGCTTTGTCGATGGGTTTGATCTTATCGACAAGTACCGGAATGAACACCCTCAGCGGGTAGTGTGGACTTGGACAAATAGTGGCAGCTCGGCTGTAGGTGTGCTTGCGAGCTACCTCGACCGAGTTTTAATTAGGAGAGTCGATGTAGGGCTCTTAGGGTGTCCAAGTTTTCATTATATAGTTTATTCGGATCATAGGCTTGTCCGGGTCCGTGTAAACTTAGATAAGCCTAAGGTTAGGATGACTGGTTACTGGAAATTCAATTGCTCGTTATTTGGTGAGCAGGATTTCCGGGACCAGTTTTTACTAATGCTACAAAGGGAACTGTCGGGGGCTGTGGTGGGAAATGCCTGGTGGGACAAACTTAAATCTAAAATTCGAACGTTTGCTGCCGATTTTAGTCGTCGACTCAGCGTAGATAGATTAGCGGCGCAAACGGCTTTAGAACAAAGAGTCGATCGGGCTGTGAAATCCCGTGATAGTGGGGAAGTAGTCCTAGCTAAGGCAGAGTTGGCCTCCTTGCTTACCAAGAAGGATCAAGCTCTGGTAGTTAGGGCTAGGTTAAAAAGAATGTCCTCTGAGGCGACGAATATGGCCGCGGAACTGCGTGCAGAGGAAAGTAGGAATGCTTCAAGACGGCATATCGCGAGCGTCACATTGCCGGATGGGCGGACAGTGACTACAAACTCGGGCATATGCGAGGCTTTTCGGGATTACTTTCGGGATCTTTTTACCAGGGAGCCCGGTCTGAGCTCTGCTCAGTTTGACACCTATTTAGCTGACTTTCCCTGCCTTGAAGCAGCTGAAGCGGCTGGGTGCGAGGGTCCCATCACTGAGTCGGAAATCTGGGAAGCGCTGAAAAAGGTTGGCCTGGATAAGTCTCCGGGATTAGATGGTCTTCCTTACGAAGTTTACTTGAGGCAGTCGCCCGTTTTTGTTCCTTTGCTGCAGCTGATCTTCAACAACTGGATGAAGCAGGGGTCTATACCTCAACGCTTCACCAGGGGTGTGATCAAGTTGCTGCGTAAGGGCAAAAGCGGTGGGGATGGGATAGGTAACTTTCGCCCTTTAACGATGTTAAATACAGAGTTAAAGATTTTGGCTAAGGTCTTGGCTAACCGTTTGCAGCTTGTCCTGTCTAGTCTGATTGGCTCCGAGCAGACTTGTTCTGTGAAGGGCAGGACTATTCAGGACAACCTTCATATGGTGCGCCTGATCATCGAGAAAGTCGACAGTGAAGCCGCGCTGATCAATTTAGATCAGTCCAAGGCCTTTGATAGGGTTGACCATCGATTCTTGGAGGCTGTTCTTTCGGCTGCCGGTTTCGGGCCGTACTTTCGCTCCTGGATCCGGCTTATGTATGCGACTCCCGGTGCGCTGGTAGAAGTGAACGGGGTAAGATCGGAACCTTTCGTATTGTCTCGATCCATTCGTCAGGGTTGTCCGCTTTCGCCTATGCTTTACGTTCTTGCGTTGGAACCTTTCCTTCGCAAGTTAAAGGCGAATCCGGTCCTACGCGGAATCTCTTTACCTGGTGCTACCACCTCGGCCAGGTATTCTGCCTATGCTGACGACGTTTCGGTTCTTGTGTCGAGCAGAGCCGAGATTAGCGAAGTCAGCAGAGAAATCAGTGGGTATGAGATGGTGACAGGGGCCAAGATCAACCGCGATAAGTCTGTTGGCTTGCGGTTGGGTGCGTGGAAGGGGGTTTCTCTTCCCGGACCATTCAGCTGGACGGACGGGCCGATCAAGATACTCGGCGTCTGGTTCGGTCCTGATATCCAGTTGGATATGAATTGGTCGGAGGTACGAGAGAAGGCCGAGATCGCAATTAATTTGTGGTCTCGGAGGAATCTTTCCTTGAAGGGGAGGGCGGAGGTATGTGTTTCACATATCTACCCGATTCTCCTTTACCGACTCTCGGTACTTCCACTTCCGTCTACCACAGTACTTTCATTAGTACAGCTTTTGTTCTCTTTCTTGTGGAGAGGCAAAGCTCCTAGGGTATGTCGGGAGATCTGTTGCCTTCATCCCTCTGAAGGCGGTCTAGGTATGCCTAGCATTGAGATTCGTCTCGATATGCTTCGCATCGGGTTCCTGGATCGTTTGTGTCGCGATTCGGATGACGGGGGCGCCTTCTGGAAGGAAGACGCCCGTAGATCCTTTCCATCCTTGAGAAGTGTGCACTCGGGCGAGGAGGAGGCTGGCCGTTTGCCTCGTGCCGAGTGCTCCTTCTACCGTGAATGTCGTCTGGCTCTGAAACACCTCTTACGGGCGACGGTTGGCCTCCACAACGTCCAGGCGTTGTCTCGTAGGGCATTATATCAGGTGGTAGTCAGGGGGTCCGTTCATGATGATTTGATTGACGAGCTCGGTCTTACGAAGCAGGAGGCTCGCTCAATCTGGCCTTGGGCTTCCGGGTTGAAATGTCTCAACAACGATGAGGCATCCCTCACCTGGCTGGTGATACGTGGGGCCCTCTGGGTCGGCAAAAGACTTTGCGCAGCGGGTTTGGAGAAATATCCAAACTGCCGACGTTGTGAGGGGGAAGTCGAGACCCTTGGTCACGTCTTCTTTCATTGCAAGTCGGTAGCACCATTGTGTAAGTTTGTTGAAGGTCTCATGGTTCGCATGTTGCAGGGAAAGTTTTTCGTCCTCGAGGCCGCTTCTGTTTGTAGCAATGTGGCCCCGCCGTTAACAAAGTCTGAACTTTATGTGTTCCACTGCTTGCTAGGAGTTATGAGAGTCGTGATTTGGGTGACACGTCAGAAGGGATTCTATGGAGGTGAGAAGTTCACTTCTTCCCTACTAATCTTGTACTTTAAGCATCAGCTTAAAGTCAAGATTAGGACGGAAAGGTGGCGACTCTCTTCATCAGAATTCGGCAAAAGGTGGGTAAATCTTGCGCGAATGTGTAGAGTGAGAGGAGCTGACCTAGAGTGGCACTTGGACCTCGGTTAGGTGCAGGATTTCGTCCCTCATGGGTTGAACAGAAGCAACCCGTCCCGGTATTAGACTAGTTAGGTTTAGTTTGAATTTTTAGTTTCGCGTTTCTGGTTAACTTAGCTAGGGTATGTATGCTCATTAGCCCCCTCTTTTTTTTTTCTGTCCCTATTTTTCTTTAGTTTAATTCCCCCTCCCCTCCCTCGTTAGGTGGTCAGTGACGTCAGTTCTCTGGTGGTTGCGGGATGACTTTCGTTTCGTGTGTGTGTTTTTCGTAGTTGTTAGTGTGTCTAAATGAGTGTGTGCCTGTGTGAGTGATTTTGGAAGGATGACTGTGTTTTACTTTTTATAATCTCGCAATTTTTTCGTCCAGTTAACTGATGTTACTGCCACATTTAGGTACTGTGGGGTTTTTTATTACTAATCTTATTTTGTTTTGTTTTCTTGTATATATTATTATTGCATATTGTAAATAATCATTGGGGTTTTTTTAAATTGTTATCCCCCCCCCCCACAGACTTTGAATTGTACATATGGGGTCTAGTTAGAATTTCACAGAGAATTTGAGGAATTATGGTGGATGTAGTAAGAAAGGTATGGAAGAATGTGTTGTTTTGGTGCTAGGACTATTGTTGGTATGTTTGGGTCAGTGTTTGTGACTAGCTAAGTTTTATTTAAGACAGTTGATGACCGTCCTTCCCCAACCCCCTTTTTGGCCTTGTGCCACATTTTGTATATATTTTTATATACAAATAAATATCGTCAGACTTTCATTCCGACTCCTGTTTCAGTTCATTTCGGACAAGTTTTTTGACCGGTGAACTTGTTGTTTTTTATTGGCGTGAAAGACTTTGACATATTTTGGATTTTTAAAAAGTATTAACACAAGTTAAGTTATCTGTCAAGTTTTTATTTTCCTTTCTTTTTATTTTCTTTTGTTTGAATTTACTTTTTTCTCTTGGCTTCGGCCAACATTTTTTATTTTTTATTTTTTTAGTCCGGTTTGACTAAAGTCCTACCGGCTTTTTATTTCTGTTTATTTGTTTCTAGTACAGTATAAGAAAAGAAAAGTTTTTGTTTTAATTTATACTCTCTCCTGTTTTATTTTTCAATTTAATTAGCGACTTCGGTCGCAATCCTTTATTTTGTTTTAGTTTCTAGTTTTTGTATTTTTCTATTTAATTTATTTCTTTAGCGGCTTCGGCCGCAAACCTTTATTTTTTTAGTTTGGTTTGACTAGTTTCAAACCAGACTTTTTATTTCTTTTCTTTTTCTTGTATTGTTAATTGCATTGAAAAAAAAAGAGGAGTTTATTGTTTTTCTTTATTTTCGGCTGCCTTCGGGCGCCATTTTTATTTTTTTGTAAAGTCTTTCGAGACTAATTTTTGTCTCTTATTTGATCTAGGTTATTTTCATTTTTTCTATTTTTGGTAAACTTTTAGTTTATTCAATAGCCTTTGATATTTGATTTTCGTTTTTATTTAACTTCTTGCCCTTTTTTTTTTTTTGCCTTATCCCAGCTCCTTACGACATAAGTCCAGGCCTTCTTTTTGAAGGATGGCCGACGCAATGAGTCGGTCAGGGGTTAAGAAGAACCTCTTTGGGGCGGCTGCTAAAGCCGACCCTCCAGATAAAATGAAAAAGAAAAAACGGGGAAATCCGTCACCCGATAAACCAGTCCAGGCCAGTGCTATAGCTGAGAAGGAGGAGGTCATGCAGGTCTCCAACTCACCCAAAAATGACAAGGTGCCGAAAGAGGCACAATCCAAGACAACAGCCGAGGAATCGCCCTCTTGCTGGAAGTCCCCCCCGAGTTGTATCGTGAATATCGCGGAGTTCTTGGAGAAGGCAAAGGATTATGCCCATCTTGTAAATAAAGATGGCATCCTTAAAGACGTCCAGGAACTACAGATATTCGAACAGAGAATGGTGACCGTTTTCGCGGTCGACAGGCGTACGCGCAAAATCTGTCGTTCCACGAAAGACACAGTGATCAAATCACTTTTGTCCCTGGGGATAAAACCCCAAAGAGTTATTAAAGGTGTAAAGTTTTTTATGTGGGACGTGCTGCTGCCCACGCCAGAAGATTGCCTAGATATGGCAAAACGTGAATTGATCACGAAAGATCTTATCTTGCGAACCGAATATCTAGGTAGGCGAAGGACCAGGGTGGCGGTTTTTGAGGTTCCTCCTCAAATTTCTGGAGAGCTCCTGGCTGCATTTTTTATGCAGTATGGCCAGATTTTAGGGGCTCTCTCGGACAATTTGAACGGGGGGTGGACTTTTGACATAATGATTGATGAGGCGGCCTTCAAGTCCATCCCCAACTGTCTGGATTTTGGCAACCGGAGATTGCCAGTCATTGTGACTGGCAGAAAACCAGTATGCTGGAGTTGTGGAGTGACTGGTCATCTCTCCTCCTCCTGCCCAGGGAAGAAGGCCCCTGGAGCTCCGGTTGCTGGCGACCCAAATCCCCCTTTTGCCGACACTGAAAAATCCGCGGCGCCTGTAATGGGCCTACCTACTAAACGGACCGGTGGGGAAAATCCCTCGGTTGGGTCGATGCCCTCGTTACCCCTCAAGCCAACGCCTTCCACTAGTGTGGATAAGGAGAAGGATGAGGGGGAATGGCGTGTAGTAGGTAGGGCCAAAGGGAAGGTCCAGACAGCGGGACCTCTGTCCCAGCATAACTCCAGGGATAAAATCACCTACATCCCCATTCCCTCTACCAGCTCTGAGGGCGACGCCTCGGCGTCTTACGAAAAGTCAGCCACAGCAGCGCAAAAACTCAACGAGCCTAGCTGGGAGAAAATTTTAAACCTCAAAAAACTGAAGGACAAGATCGACGCTAAAAGGGCTAAGAATTCCAAGTCGCTGGGGGTGCCCTGCCCCTCATCCTCTGCCCCGTCTTCCCCTTCAGGTACCATCAAATTCGTCAGACCACCTCCGCCTAAATCTCTGACCAACTCTCCAACAAAATCCTGTTCCTCACAAACTCCTTCCCCTTTTAAGACCTCATCAGGCATCACTCCCTCTCACACACCCACATGCACACCCACACCTACTCCCTCTCATTCTCCTCAAAAAAAGAGGGAGAGAAGCCCGGAGTTGCCTGCAGTAGCCGAGAAGAGGAAGAAGAAAGTCAAACCGCCATATCTCCCAGGGGAAGACGTCTGCCGTGTATCCGGGGAGCAAGTTGAAAGGGTCTGCGGGCAGACTAAAAACCCGAGGCCGCTGAAGATTCTCTTCAACTTCCGGCACATTAATGGAGTTGATGTGGAGGTGCCGGAAAAGTTTAAAAATGCCCGTAGACTCCTGACTGTTGTCCGATCTGGCCCGGGTACGCGGGAGATTTGGGGCATGATCGAGGAGGCGAACTCGTCCCTGAAATTGGTGCCCCCAGCGGCTGTTTATGAGCCAAATTTAGACCCAACTAAAAATTGTAAAGGGAGGGTCCCTGTTTTTGTTCACCCTTCCCTGTATAGGGCTCTAAAATTAACTTATCCTGCGGACATCGGCGGTCTGTCTCATGGTGATACCGTCGACAATGAGATGGCGTCAGGATCAATGGGACAGGCTGTCGGTGTCCTCACCCCAGCAATGTTCTACTCTGATGGGCGACCCTAATCGATTCGATAATGGCACTCTGGTTAGCTAGTTTGAATGTCCGAGGCCTGAGGTCGGAGTCTCGAAGGGTGAGACTCGTTCGCGACCTTCAGAGCCTCGGTGTGAATATATGTTGTGTGCAAGAGACCCGTTTTTCTTCTCGCGATTATGAAGGCATTCTGTCTAAGGAGTTTACTCTTTATTCAGCATGTTTTGATGGACGCTCGAGGGGTGTCTCTTGGCTGGTGAGCAAGTCTTTGAAGGCTGCGTGTGCTCTTGTCTTCGCAGATCCGGCGGGCAGGCTTTGCGTGCTGGATGCTACCATAAAGGATAAGGCTTTGCGTCTCATTGGGGTTTATGGGCCCAACATCCAGGCTGAGCGACTTGCTTTGTTTCGGCAGATCGAGCCGTTTATGACGACATCACGTCGGTTAATCTTAGCGGGGGATTGGAATGCCGTCCTTTACCCCGATATAGATCGTATAGGGT
This sequence comes from Acanthosepion esculentum, assembly GCA_964036315.1. Lineage (NCBI taxonomy): Eukaryota > Metazoa > Mollusca > Cephalopoda > Sepiida > Sepiidae > Acanthosepion > Acanthosepion esculentum. Next base: position 139,528,317 of record OZ038478.1, on the reverse strand, counting down.
CAAAATATCAACCGGGTACTAAAAACTGGGGTGTGGAACATTTTCGGGGCTTTGTCGATGGGTTTGATCTTATCGACAAGTACCGGAATGAACACCCTCAGCGGGTAGTGTGGACTTGGACAAATAGTGGCAGCTCGGCTGTAGGTGTGCTTGCGAGCTACCTCGACCGAGTTTTAATTAGGAGAGTCGATGTAGGGCTCTTAGGGTGTCCAAGTTTTCATTATATAGTTTATTCGGATCATAGGCTTGTCCGGGTCCGTGTAAACTTAGATAAGCCTAAGGTTAGGATGACTGGTTACTGGAAATTCAATTGCTCGTTATTTGGCGAGCAGGATTTCCGGGACCAGTTTTTACTAATGCTACAAAGGGAACTGTCGGGGGCTGTGGTGGGAAATGCCTGGTGGGACAAACTTAAATCTAAAATTCGAACGTTTGCTGCCGATTTTAGTCGTCGACTCAGCGTAGATAGATTAGCGGCGCAAACGGCTTTAGAACAAAGAGTCGATCGGGCTGTGAAATCCCGTGATAGTGGGGAAGTAGTCCTAGCTAAGGCAGAGTTGGCCTCCTTGCTTACCAAGAAGGATCAAGCTCTGGTAGTTAGGGCTAGGTTAAAAAGAATGTCCTCTGAGGCGACGAATATGGCCGCGGAACTGCGTGCAGAGGAAAGTAGGAATGCTTCAAGACGGCATATCGCGAGCGTCACATTGCCGGATGGGCGGACAGTGACTACAAACTCGGGCATATGCGAGGCTTTTCGGGATTACTTTCGGGATCTTTTTACCAGGGAGCCCGGTCTGAGCTCTGCTCAGTTCGACACCTATTTAGCTGACTTTCCCTGCCTTGAGGCAGCTGAAGCGGCTGGGTGTAGGGTCCCATCACTGAGTCGGAAATCTGGGAAGCGCTGAAAAAGGTTGGCCTGGATAAGTCTCCGGGATTAGATGGTCTTCCTTACGAAGTTTACTTGAGGCAGTCGCCCGTTTTTGTTCCTTTGCTGCAGCTGATCTTCAACAACTGGATGAAGCAGGGGTCTATACCTCAACGCTTCACCAGGGGTGTGATCAAGTTGCTGCGTAAGGGCAAAAGCGGTGGGGATGGGATAGGTAACTTTCGCCCTTTAACGATGTTAAATACAGAGTTAAAGATTTTGGCTAAGGTCTTGGCTAACCGTTTGCAGCTTGTCCTGTCTAGTCTGATTGGCTCCGAGCAGACTTGTTCTGTGAAGGGCAGGACTATTCAGGACAACCTTCATATGGTGCGCCTGATCATCGAGAAAGTCGACAGTGAAGCCGCGCTGATCAATTTAGATCAGTCCAAGGCCTTTGATAGGGTTGACCATCGATTCTTGGAGGCTGTTCTTTCGGCTGCCGGTTTCGGGCCGTACTTTCGCTCCTGGATCCGGCTTATGTATGCGACTCCCGGTGCGCTGGTAGAAGTGAACGGGGTAAGATCGGAACCTTTCGTATTGTCTCGATCTATTCGTCAGGGTTGTCCGCTTTCGCCTATGCTTTACGTTCTTGCGTTGGAACCTTTCCTTCGCAAGTTAAAGGCGAATCCGGTCCTACGCGGAATCTCTTTACCTGGTGCTACCACCTCGGCCAGGTATTCTGCCTATGCTGACGACGTTTCGGTTCTTGTGTCGAGCAGAGCCGAGATTAACGAAGTCAGCAGAGAAATCAGTGGGTATGAGATGGTGACAGGGGCCAAGATCAACCGCGATAAGTCTGTTGGCTTGCGGTTGGGTGCGTGGAAGGGGGTTTCTCTTCCCGGACCATTCAGCTGGACGGACGGGCCGATCAAGATACTCGGCGTCTGGTTCGGTCCTGATATCCAGTTGGATATGAATTGGTCGGAGGTACGAGAGAAGGCCGAGATCGCAATTAATTTGTGGTCTCGGAGGAATCTTTCCTTGAAGGGGAGGGCGGAGGTATGTGTTTCACATATCTACCCGATTCTCCTTTACCGACTCTCGGTACTTCCACTTCCGTCTACCACAGTGCTTTCATTAGTACAGCTTTTGTTCTCTTTCTTGTGGAGAGGCAAAGCTCCTAGGGTATGTCGGGAGATCTGTTGCCTTCATCCCTCTGAAGGCGGTCTAGGTATGCCTAGCATTGAGATTCGTCTCGATATGCTTCGCATCGGGTTCCTGGATCGTTTGTGTCGCGATTCGGATGACGGGGGCGCCTTCTGGAAGGAAGACGCCCGTAGATCCTTTCCATCCCTAAGAAGTGTGCACTCGGGCGAGGAGGAGGCTGGCCGTTTGCCTCGTGCCGAGTGCTCCTTCTACCGTGAATGTCGTCTGGCTCTGAAACACCTCTTACGGGCGACGGTTGGCCTCCACAACGTCCAGGCGTTGTCTCGTAGGGCATTATATCAGGTGGTAGTCAGGGGGTCCGTTCATGATGATTTGATTGACGAGCTCGGTCTTACGAAGCAGGAGGCTCGCTCAATCTGGCCTTGGGCTTCCGGGTTGAAATGTCTCAACAACGATGAGGCATCCCTCACCTGGCTGGTGATACGTGGGGCCCTCTGGGTCGGCAAAAGACTTTGCGCAGCGGGTTTGGAGAAATATCCAAACTGCCGACGTTGTGAGGGGGAAGTCGAGACCCTTGGTCACGTCTTCTTTCATTGCAAGTCGGTAGCACCATTGTGTAAGTTTGTTGAAGGTCTCATGGTTCGCATGTTGCAGGGAAAGTTTTTCGTCCTTGAGGCCGCTTCTGTTTGTAGCAATGTGGCCCCGCCGTTAACAAAGTCTGAACTTTATGTGTTCCACTGCTTGCTAGGAGTTATGAGAGTCGTGATTTGGGTGACACGTCAGAAGGGATTCTATGGAGGTGAGAAGTTCACTTCTTCCCTACTAATCTTGTACTTTAAGCATCAGCTTAAAGTCAAGATTAGGACGGAAAGGTGGCGACTCTCTTCATCAGAATTCGGCAAAAGGTGGGTAAATCTTGCGCGAATGTGTAGAGTGAGAGGAGCTGACCTAGAGTGGCACTTGGACCTCGGTTAGGTGCAGGATTTCGTCCCTCATGGGTTGAACAGAGCAACCCGTCCCGATATTAGGCTAGTTTAGGTTTAGTTTGAATCTTTAGTTTCTCGTTTCTGGTTAACTTAGCTAGGGTATGTATGCTCATTAGCCCCCTCTTTTTTTCTGTCCCTATTTTTCTTTAGTTTAATTCCCCCTCCCCTCCCTCGTTAGGTGGTCAGTGACGTCAGTTCTCTGGTGGTTGCGGGATGACTTTCGTTTCGTGTGTGTGTTTTTCGTAGTTGTTAGTGTGTCTAAATGAGTGTGTGCCTGTGTGAGTGATTTTGGAAGGATGACTGTGTTTTACTTTTTATAATCTCGCAATTTTTTCGTCCAGTTAACTGATGTTACTGCCACATTTAGGTACTGTGGGGGTTTTATTACTAATCTTATTTTGTTTTGTTTTCTTGTAAATAGTTCATTTATTTTGTAAATATTCATTGGGGTTTTTTAAATTGTTATTCCCCCCCCCACAGACTTTGAATTGTACATATGGGGTCTAGTTAGAATTTCACAGAGAATTTGAGGAATTATGGTGGATGTAGTGAGAAAGGTATGAAAGAATGTGTTGTTTTGGTGCTAGGACTATTGTTGGTATGTTTGGGTCAGTGTTTGTGACTAGCTAAGTTTTATTTAAGACAGTTGATGACCGTCCTTCCCCAACCCCCTTTTTGGCCTTGTGCCACATTTTGTATATATTTTTATATACAAATAAATATCGTCAGACTTTCATTCCGACTCCTGTTTTAGTTCATTTCGGACAAGTTTTTTGACCGGTGAACTTGTTTTTTTTATTTTGCGAGGACTTTTGACATATTTTGGATTTTTTACCATCAGTTAAGTTATCTGTCAAGTTTTTATTTTCCTTTCTTTTTATTTTCTTTTGTTTGAATTTATTTTTTTTCTCTTGGCTTCGGCCAACATTTTATTTTTAGTCCGGTTTGACTAAAGTCCTACCGGCTTTTTATTTCTGTTTATAGTACAGTATAAGAAAAGAAAAAGTTTTGTTTTAATTTATACTCTCTCTCCTGTTTTATTTTTCAATTTAATTAGCGACTTCGGTCGCAATCCTTTATTTTGTTTTAGTTTCTAGCTTTTGTATTTTGCTATTTAATTTATTTCTTTAGCGGCTTCGGCCGCAAACCTTTATTTTTTAGTTTGGTTTGACTAGTTTCAAACCAGACTTTATTTTTCTTTTTCTTTCTCTTTCTGTATTTTATTGACCAAAAAAGAAAAGGAGTTTATTGTTTTTCTTTTATTTTCGGCTGCCTTCGGGCGCCATTTTGATATATTTTTTTTTAAAGTCCTACGAGACTATTTAGTGTATAGTTTTTCTTTTTATTTGATCTAGTTTGTTTGTTTTTTTATTTTTCTAATTTGGGTAAACTTTTAGTTTTCCCAGTTTATTTATTTAATAGTTTTTTTGTTTTAAACATTTAATTAATTGACTTTTGTTTTATAGCCGTTTTTCCCGTCTCATTGCCTCTCATCATTTGAGGCCAGCTTTTCCTTTTAGAATGGCCGACGGAATGAGTCGGTCATCTGTTAAAAAGGACCTCTTTGGGGCGGCTGCTAAAGCCGACCCACCAGAGAAAATTAAAAATAAAAAGCGGGGGAAAATTTCCCCGAATAAAATTGACCAGGCCAGTGCTAGTAGCACGGATAAGGAGGAGGCCATGCAGGTCTCCAACTCTAAGGAAAAGGTGCCCCCTTCGGCACCATCGAAGTCGCCAGCCGAGGAATCGCCCTCTTGCTGGAAGTCCCCTCCTAGTTGCATTGTGAACATCGCGGAGTTCTTGGAGAAGGCTAAGGAATACACCCATCTTGTGAATAAAGATGGTATCCTTAAAGACGCCCAAGAACTAAAGGTGTTCGAACAGAGAATGGTGACGGTCTTCGCGGTGGACAAGCGTACGCGCAAAATTTGTCGCTCCACGAAAGACACGATTATTAAATCACTTTTGTCCCTAGGGATAAAACCCCAAAGAGTTATAAAGGGCGTAAAATTTTTCATGTGGGACGTACTGCTGCCCACACCTGAAGATTGCCTCGAAATGGCAAGGAGAGAATTGATCACGAAGGATCTAATTCTTCGTACTGAGTATCAGGGAAGGCGAAGGACCAGGGTGGCCGTTTTTGAGGTTCCTCCTCAAATTTCCGGAGAGCTCCTGGCTGCATTTTTTATGCAGTACGGGCAGATTTTAGGGGCTCTCTCGGACAATTTGAACGGGGGATGGACTTTTGACATTATGATCGATGAGGCGGCCTTCAAGTCCATCCCCAACTGTCTGGATTTGGGCGACCGGAGAATGCCGGTCATCGTGACCGGTAGAAAACCAATTTGCTGGAGTTGTGTAGTGACTGGTCATCTCTCCTCCTCCTGCCCAGGGAAGAAGGCCCCTGGAGATCCGGTTGCTGGCGACCCAAATCCCCCTTTGGCCGAGACTGTAAAATCCGTGGCGCCTGTAATGGGCCTACCTACTAAACGGACCGGTGGGGAAAATCCCTCGGTTGGGTCGATGCCCTCGTTACCCCTCAAACCAACGCCTTCCACAAGTGTGGATAAGGAGAAGGATGAGGGGGAATGGCGTGTAGTAGGTAGGGCTAAAGGGAAGATCCGGACAGCGGGACCTCTGTCCCAGCATGACCCCAGGGAAAAAGTCACCTACAGCCCCATTCCCTCTACTAGCTCTGAGGGCGACGCCTCGGCCTCGTATGAAGAGACCGCCACTCCGACTCAAAAGTTAAATGAGCCTAGTTGGAAAAAAATCCTATATCTAAAGAAACTAAAACAGAAGATCGACGAAAAGCGGGCTAAGAATCGTAAGTCGCTGGGGGTGCCCTGCCCCTCATCCTCTGCCCCGTCTTCCCCTCCATCATTTGCTAAACCTCCAGCACCTAAATCATTAACTAATTCCCCAGCCAAACAAAAAAAACATTATTCAAATAAGCCTTCCCCACTCAAGACCCCTTCTGGTATGACACCATCAAACACGTCTACCCCAACTCCTACTCAGACACCGCAAAAAAAAAGAAACAGGAGTCCAGATGCTCAGGTCGTGGGGGAAAAGGGGGAAAAGAAAAAGAAATTAAAACAGCCATATAACTCAGGGGAAGACGTCTGCCGCGTATCTCGGGTCCATGTGGAAAACGTGTTGGGGCAGACGAAAAACCCCAGGCCCTTAAAAGTTCTGTGGAACTTTCAAAAGTTGAATGGGCTGGAAATAGAGGACCCCACAAACTTTAAAAATGCAAAAAGACTCTTGACGGTTGTGCGTTCGGGCCCGGGTACGCGGGAGATTTGGGGCATGATAGAGGAGGCGAATGCAGCCCTGAAATTGGTGCCCCCAGCGGCGGTATATGAACCAAATTTGGACCCTTTAAAAACTTGTAGAGGGAGGGTCCCGGTTTTCGTTCACCCTTCCATGTATAGGGCTCTTAAATTAACATATCCGGCGGACATCGGCGGCCTGTCTCATGGTGATACCGTCGATAGTGAGATGGCGTCAGGTTCAATGGGACAGGCTGTCGGTGTCCTCACCCCAGCAATGTTCTACTCTGATGGGCGACCCTAATCGATTCGATAATGGCACTCTGGTTAGCTAGTTTGAATGTCCGAGGCCTGAGGTCGGAGTCTCGAAGGGATGAGACTCGTTCGCGACCTTCAGAGCCTCGGTGTGAATATATGTTGTGTGCAAGAGACCCGTTTTTCTTCTCGCGATTATGAAGGCATTCTGTCTAAGGAGTTTACTCTTTATTCAGCATGTTTTGATGGACGCTCGAGGGGTGTCTCTTGGCTGGTGAGCAAGTCTTTGAAGGCTGCGTGTGCTCTTGTCTTCGCAGATCCGGCGGGCAGGCTTTGCGTGCTGGATGCTACCATAAAGGATAAGGCTTTGCGTCTCATTGGGGTTTATGGGCCCAACATCCAGGCTGAGCGACTTGCTTTGTTTCGGCAGATCGAGCCGTTTATGACGACATCACGTCGGTTAATCTTAGCGGGGGATTGGAATGCCGTCCTTGACCCCGATATAGATCGTATAGGGTCAAAATATCAACCGGGTACTAAAAACTGGGGAGTGGAACATTTTCGGGGCTTTGTCGATGGGTTTGATCTTATCGACAAGTACCGGAATGAACACCCTCAGCGGGTAGTGTGGACTTGGACAAATAGTGGCAGCTCGGCTGTAGGTGTGCTTGCGAGCTACCTCGACCGAGTTTTAATTAGGAGAGTCGATGTAGGGCTCTTAGGGTGTCCAAGTTTTCATTATATAGTTTATTCGGATCATAGGCTTGTCCGGGTCCGTGTAAACTTAGATAAGCCTAAGGTTAGGATGACTGGTTACTGGAAATTCAATTGCTCGTTATTTGGCGAGCAGGATTTCCGGGACCAGTTTTTACTAATGCTACAAAGGGAACTGTCGGGGGCTGTGGTGGGAAATGCCTGGTGGGACAAACTTAAATCTAAAATTCGAACGTTTGCTGCCGATTTAATCGTCGACTCAGCGTAGATAGAGTAGCGGCGCAAACGGCTTTAGAACAAAGAGTCGATCGGGCTGTGAAATCCCGTGATAGTGGGGAAGTAGTCCTAGCTAAGGCAGAGTTGGCCTCCTTGCTTACCAAGAAGGATCAAGCTCTGGTAGTTAGGGCTAGGTTAAAAAGAATGTCCTCTGAGGCGACGAATATGGCCGCGGAACTGCGTGCAGAGGAAAGTAGGAATGCTTCAAGACGGCATATCGCGAGCGTCACATTGCCGGATGGGCGGACAGTGACTACAAACTCGGGCATATGCGAGGCTTTTCGGGATTACTTTCGGGATCTTTTTACCAGGGAGCCCGGTCTGAGCTCTGCTCAGTTCGACACCTATTTAGCTGACTTTCCCTGCCTTGAGGCAGCTGAAGCGGCTGGGTGTAGGGTCCCATCACTGAGTCGGAAATCTGGGAAGCGCTGAAAAAGGTTGGCCTGGATAAGTCTCCGGGATTAGATGGTCTTCCTTACGAAGTTTACTTGAGGCAGTCGCCCGTTTTTGTTCCTTTGCTGCAGCTGATCTTCAACAACTGGATGAAGCAGGGGTCTATACCTCAACGCTTCACCAGGGGTGTGATCAAGTTGCTGCGTAAGGGCAAAAGCGGTGGGGATGGGATAGGTAACTTTCGCCCTTTAACGATGTTAAATACAGAGTTAAAGATTTTGGCTAAGGTCTTGGCTAACCGTTTGCAGCTTGTCCTGTCTAGTCTGATTGGCTCCGAGCAGACTTGTTCTGTGAAGGGCAGGACTATTCAGGACAACCTTCATATGGTGCGCCTGATCATCGAGAAAGTCGACAGTGAAGCCGCGCTGATCAATTTAGATCAGTCCAAGGCCTTTGATAGGGTTGACCATCGATTCTTGGAGGCTGTTCTTTCGGCTGCCGGTTTCGGGCCGTACTTTCGCTCCTGGATCCGGCTTATGTATGCGACTCCCGGTGCGCTGGTAGAAGTGAACGGGCTAAGATCGGAACCTTTCGTATTGTCTCGATCTATTCGTCAGGGTTGTCCGCTTTCGCCTATGCTTTACGTTCTTGCGTTGGAACCTTTCCTTCGCAAGTTAAAGGCGAATCCGGTCCTACGCGGAATCTCTTTACCTGGTGCTACCACCTCGGCCAGGTATTCTGCCTATGCTGACGACGTTTCGGTTCTTGTGTCGAGCAGAGCCGAGATTAGCGAAGTCAGCAGAGAAATCAGTGGGTATGAGATGGTGACAGGGGCCAAGATCAACCGCGATAAGTCTGTTGGCTTGCGGTTGGGTGCGTGGAAGGGGGTTTCTCTTCCCGGACCATTCAGCTGGACGGATGGGCCGATCAAGATACTCGGCGTCTGGTTCGGTCCTGATATCCAGTTGGATATGAATTGGTCGGAGGTACGAGAGAAGGCCGAGATCGCAATTAATTTGTGGTCTCGGAGGAATCTTTCCTTGAAGGGGAGGGCGGAGGTATGTGTTTCACATATCTACCCGATTCTCCTTTACCGACTCTCGGTACTTCCACTTCCGTCTACCACAGTACTTTCATTAGTACAGCTCTTGTTCTCTTTCTTGTGGAGAGGCAAAGCTCCTAGGGTATGTCGGGAGATCTGTTGCCTTCATCCCTCTGAAGGCGGTCTAGGTATGCCTAGCATTGAGATTCGTCTCGATATGCTTCGCATCGGGTTCCTGGATCGTTTGTGTCGCGATTCGGATGACGGGGGCGCCTTCTGGAAGGAAGACGCCCGTAGATCCTTTCCATCCTTGAGAAGTGTGCACTCGGGCGAGGAGGAGGCTGGCCGTTTGCCTCGTGCCGAGTGCTCCTTCTACCGTGAATGTCGTCTGGCTCTGAAACACCTCTTACGGGCGACGGTTGGCCTCCACAACGTCCAGGCGTTGTCTCGTAGGGCATTATATCAGGTGGTAGTCAGGGGGTCCGTTCATGATGATTTGATTGACGAGCTCGGTCTTACGAAGCAGGAGGCTCGCTCAATCTGGCCTTGGGCTTCCGGGTTGAAATGTCTCAACAACGATGAGGCATCCCTCACCTGGCTGGTGATACGTGGGGCCCTCTGGGTCGGCAAAAGACTTTGCGCAGCGTGTTTGGAGAAATATCCAAACTGCCGACGTTGTGAGGGGGAAGTCGAGACCCTTGGTCACGTCTTCTTTCATTGCAAGTCGGTAGCACCATTGTGTAAGTTTGTTGAAGGTCTCATGGTTCGCATGTTGCAGGGAAAGTTTTTCGTCCTTGAGGCCGCTTCTGTTTGTAGCAATGTGGCCCCGCCGTTAACAAAGTCTGAACTTTATGTGTTCCACTGCTTGCTAGGAGTTATGAGAGTCGTGATTTGGGTGACACGTCAGAAGGGATTCTATGGAGGTGAGAAGTTCACTTCTTCCCTACTAATCTTGTACTTTAAGCATCAGCTTAAAGTCAAGATTAGGACGGAAAGGCGGCGACTCTCTTCATCAGAATTCGGCAAAAGGTGGGTAAATCTTGCGCGAATGTGTAGAGTGAGAGGAGCTGACCTAGAGTGGCACTTGGACCTCGGTTAGGTGCAGGATTTCGTCCCTCATGGGTTGAACAGAAGCAACCCGTCCCGGTATTAGACTAGTTAGGTTTAGTTTGAATTTTTAGTTTCGCGTTTCTGGTTAACTTAGCTAGGGTATGTATGCTCATTAGCCCCCTCTTTTTTTTCTGTCCCTATTTTTCTTTAGTTTAATTCCCCCTCCCCTCCCTCGTTAGGTGGTCAGTGACGTCAGTTCTCTGGTGGTTGCGGGATGACTTTCGTTTCGTGTGTGTGTTTTTCGTAGTTGTTAGTGTGTCTAAATGAGTGTGTGCCTGTGTGAGTGATTTTGGAAGGATGACTGTGTTTTACTTTTTATAATCTCGCAATTTTTTCGTCCAGTTAACTGATGTTACTGCCACATTTAGGTACTGTGGGGGTTTTATTACTAATCTTATTTTGTTTTGTTTTACTTGTATATATTATTATTGCATATTGTAAATAATCATTGGGTTTTTTTTTTAAAATTGTTATCCCCCCCCCCCCACAGACTTTGAATTGTACATATGGGGTCTAGTTAGAATTTCACAGAGAATTTGAGGAATTATGGTGGATGTAGTAAGAAAGGTATGGATGAATGTGTTGTTTTGGTGCTAGGACTATTGTTGGTATGTTTGGGTCAGTGTTTGTGACTAGCTATGTTTTAATTTAAGACAGATGATGACCGTCCTTCCCCAACCCCCTTTTGGCCTTGTGCCACATTTTGTACATATGTACGAATAAATATTGTCAGACTTTCATTCCTAGAGAGATGCCAAACTGATCCACGCAAGTCAAAACTCTGACCAACCTCACCTTTGCCGCGCAAATTTTCTCTGACTCAACAATCCACAAGCACGCTCTATCTCTCTCAGTAACGCTAACTAAACATCACTTACAATAATTTAAAAGTGACATTTTACTCACTACTTAATATGTATTAGTAAACAAACAATCAAATTCTCACACAACTAAAGATACGCAACTCTTACCAACTCTGAACAATAATACAAGCAGATTTACGTACACACACTAATAATTGAACAAGCACCAAGGGCACTTTCGTACGTAACTGGACACTTGGTATAATTTTGTGAACAAATCTAAGTAACAATTGCAAACACGTTGAAACATTCACAGAAATATTCTACATAGTCAAATACATCTATTCTCATTTATCCATCAAAGTTCAACTCAATTGTATTCGTGAATTGTATATAAAGCAAAGTTATTGTTGTACATTTAATGTTTGTCTTCGCTTTCAATCTTCTTGCATGATTTGTTTCTAATATATTTCTTTAATTGTTGTGGACGAATGTTTTAGAACACCAACACTAAAAACTCTTCTGATCACTTTAAAATACATTCGCCAGTCTGCAACAAAATTCTAGTAATACCGCCCCAGATATAATTTACTTTAGTTAAAGCTTAAAAGGAATCCGATAATCCAGATACTTATTTTATTTTAAAAAGTGATTAAATTATTTTGTATTATTGATGTGTAAATGAAAATGAAATTTGGTGCTTAGATTACGGAAACAAATCGAATTTAAAATATAGTCAACCAAACTTATGTTGGTGTATATGTCAGAGACATTTTTAAATGTCTCCACATGTAAAAGAGAAATCCTTTTTTAAGTCTAATTTTAAGATTGAATAGTGAAATTTAATTTACCTTTCAATCACACCCAGTAAGAAAAAAAACGTTTGAACTTTTTAAACTACATCTTTATTTCAATTGTCTGTAAATCTTCTTGGTTACATAAATATTTAATTCATTGTTGTGCAAAACTGTTTCTTATGTTTGTTACTTATTCTATGTTTGTTGAATACGGAAATGTTCATGTGAGAGGAAATTGTTAATTTCATCACGCAGCCTACTTACTCAACAATTATTGATCCATATCATTTAATCAATTAACTCCATCTCCACATATTTCTCCACTCTCACACGTGTTTTAAAAGACTCATGTTACCTGCACGATGATGACGCAGGGCGTGTCTCTTGATAGATGCAGATAGCAATCTTTATCCATGCAGACGCCTGATAACAATCAACACGATTTTTCTATTGGGTAGTAAAATCAAAGTTAAATACGATTTTCAAGGGAAAATTTACTACAGTTTGCTTATGTCTTTTGTTTTCTTTTTGTTTGCCCTGTACTGAGTTATTGTTTTTCTCTAGCTGTTTTAAAGTCATTGCAAATTCAGAACATAGTGTATTCTCTGTGTGCATGTGAGTTTGTTGCACCGGACATTACAGCCATGTTTCACCATGGGGGTGGGAACATGATATTCCCAAGCAAGTTAGGTAGTAGCAGCAAGTACTGATGCGAATCTGATATTGAAAATATGTTATTTCTTTAAATGAATAAATAAATGTACATGTGTGAGTAGCATGATTACTTCAGATCTTGTAAAATTTGTTATCTCCCCTTGTTTTGGACTCAACAGTGTCCGTACCGTTTGGGTGCGATAATTCCCGGAGGAAATCCCTTTTGGGGGCCGGATCCGAAAACGTGTCTACATCGACCAATGGAAACCTGTCCTAGTTTCTTTTTCTTTTTAACTCTGCGTCAGCAAAATAAGACCGTTTGTTGCCCACTTTTATCACGACCGTCTTGAAGAACGGACGCCACCTTGTCTTTCTGCTGAATTTATTACAGTGCCTTTTTTCATACATCGCGTTTTTGCTACATGGCTTTTAAAACAACATCATGTACTTCCCAAAAGCACAAACTCTGCTAGAGAAAATTTTCCTCTCATTATTTTGCAAGAAGTATTTTCTTTGTTCGTGAACTCTGGGTAGGTTCCAATCCTACTTTTTTCTCCTTTTGTACGTTACTTGATGCCAAAAACTATTCTCGTGGCCGCATACAGGAAATTGTTTGCAAGCCTATTTTTTTATTTTATGTTAATTATTGTATCTTTTTATATTGTTAATTTCTTTAATACTCAACTTCGGAGATTCCTTTTAATAAATTTCTTTGCAAATCTCAAACAAGGCCTTTAGTGTGTTAAAACCTTTTACTTTCCCCCTTTTGCCGTACAGAATTTGTGGTTCAACGGTCGAATTCATCAGGAGCAAGATAAATTCCGATACTATATATATATATATATATATATATATATATATATATATATATATATAAAGACAACCTGTGCGTGTGCGCACCTACGCTCACACAGTTGCGAAGTTAATATGTCACTCGGCTAAATTTCAAATTGGGAGAAGAAAATTTTGTTACACAATTTTTCTAAGCAAAAAAATTGAGAACGATTATGTTGCGTCAGATTTGTAATCGAGGGGACAATAGTTGCATTGTAAATAAGAATTCGATGTGCTGATCCTTACTTGTGTTCGAACACACACTTGTGATCTCGATAATATGTCAGTATTTCAGTTATGAGCCAGTTTACGACACACGCACGCACGTGTATGTGTGTGTGTAACTATTTACTAATATTTACTTTAATCTGCCACAGGTGGGACATAGCAGGGAAACTGAGTTCCGTTTAGTTGAAAACTTAACATTGAAAATCATTGCTTTTACTGTGGAAGTAGACTTGTAAGTTATTTACTAATTATATATGTGAGTATCTAAACCAAAACAGGTATTATATAAGTAATAATACTTTTGCATTCTGCTACCACTTGATTGTATTATATTATTATCATTATTATTTTCGATTCAACTAATAATATTGGTCGAAAGAGATTTAAATGCATTTTATATGTAATAGTTTCTTTCGACGGTAATTTTTGTACAAACTAAACACTAAAGTGGATCACAGAAGCCTTGAATAATTCTCCAACTTCTGATTGGTTAATATATGTGAAAAACATTACAACGCCTACGCAGTTTACCGCCCAAATCTGGTTATATGTTCCGAGACTACCAAGTGATTCCCATTATTATAAATACTTTGACCCATTTTCATTCTTCTACTTTTTTCCTTACGTTCGGAGCCTTTCGCATTGTCTCGCTCCATTCGTCAAGGTTGACGCTTTCGCCGTTGCTTTACGTTCTTGCGTTGGAACCTTTCCTTCGCAAGTTAAAAGTTAATCTGGTCCTACGCGGAATTGCCCTGTCCGGTGCTACCACATCGGCCAGGTATTCTGCCTCTGCTGACAATGTTTCGGCTCTTGTATCGAGCAGAGCCAGGATTGAAGAAGTCAGCAAAGAAATCAATTGTTATGAGATGGTGACAGGAGCCGAGATCAACCGCGATAAATCTGCTGGCTTGCGGTTGGGTGTGTGGAAGAGAGTTTCTCTTCCTGGACCTTTCCACTGGACGGATGGGCCGGTCAAGATACTCGGCGTCTGGTTTGGTCTTGATCTTCGGTTGGAAATGATTTGGTCGGAGGTGCGAAGGAAGGCTGAGATCGCAATTAATTTGTGATCACGGAGGAATCTTTCCTTAAAGCGGAGGCGGAGGTATGTGTGTTTCCCACATCTACCCGATTCTCCTTTACCGACTCTCGGTTCTTCCACTTCCGTATGACACTTTGCTGGCGTTTCTGAGGCTTTTGTTCTCCTTTTTGTGGAGAGGCAAGGCCGCCAGAGTCATTCTGGCGATCTGTTGCCTTCATTCTTCTGAAGGCGGTCTGGGCATGTCGAGCATTGAGATTCGTCAATATATGCTTCGCATCAGCTTTCTAGATCGAATGTATCACGAAGCCTTGAATAATTCTCTAACTTCTGATTGGTTAATATATGTGAAAAACATTACAACGCCTACGCAGTTTACCGCCAAAATCTGGTTATATGTTCAGAGACGACAAAGTGATTAACAGTATTATAAATACTTTGACACATTTTCATTCTTCTACAGCGTATAATGAAATCATAACACCTTGTCTGAGAACAAAAACTGTAATAAGAAAGATGACTAACATATCCATATTGGGCATAGCACTATGCCGATAAGCGCTATCAGTAAAAGAACGTACTTATTTTCATTCTGTCGTTACACAGGGGCCCTTAACGTTACAGGCCCCTGTGTAAGGGGCCTGTCTCTCTTACTTCGCTGATACAAGTACAGTTTTAGAATAGAATAGAATACCAGTGTCTAGGCATGTTAGCTGATGCCATAAGTACCTCTTGCTGATATATCTTTGCCTTTGAAGAGAAGTAAATTTCACACCTGTTGGGTCACGTGATCATGGAAAAAGTTTGTTGTCGAAGTCGCAGTTTCGATGGTAGTGATGTAATAATGACGTCAGGGTGACGTTAACACTTCGAAAATCTATAAAGACCGAAGTCACAGATTCGTAGTTGATGACGTCACTGTAAAGTCACTATATTCGAAATTATTTTCTCTCGAAGTCACTCATTCACAGGGTCTGAAAGCGAACTATATTAAGCTTATGCACATGCATATATATATATATATATATATATATATTGGAATATATATATACTATTGGAAAATCAACAAAGTCCGTGACGTTTTCTGCAATATATAAGATTTGTTGCAATAGAATACAAGAGATGAAGAAAGAGTAAAAGAGAAAGAGAAGCCTTCGATCAGTGCCTTTGGAGTGAAATAAATTTGAGCGCCCTTGCGCATCATTCAAGGGAGGCAACTACCGAATTTAAAATGTTTTTTGTAAGTGAAATTAAACTATCAATGCGGCGAGAAGTTTCTAATGATATCTACGTTCCATTCTAAGAGTAAACATTCAAAGTTCTCGTCGCAGTACATGAGAGAGTTCTTATTTATTTTTCCTGTGTATTCTCTACCTATTGATAAGATCAGTTCATTGCAAATAATTTTCTTTTTGCTGTACCGACGGAGCGCTGGGTGTTATAGTGTTGGGTGGTGTCTCCTCTATGATGATAGGCGATTCGCTGCCACATGGTGAATCGGGTGAAGGATGTCTACTTTCATGTAGTTTTGTGCTGATGGTGTTGTTATTGTCTAATTCTGTATTCGGCGGCATTGGTGGTGACGATCCACGAAATTCTTCAAGTCTCTTGATTTGATAATCGTCTGGCCACAATCAATAACAGTCTTCTATCTTACAGTTTTGCAGACCTGGTTAGGGTAACTAGCATCTAGTCTGCATCCGGGCGAGTCCGGAGGTGTATATTCTGCTAATTCTGCTTCGTTTAATTCGTCTGCTAAGTTTGTTTTTTTAAATGTCAAAGTGTTCCTTTTTTTCTGGCTAGTGTAGTTCGCTCTTTGAACAGACAAAGTTTTGCTGGTCTTGGTTCCAGCTGGTCCTTTTTACTATCTATGCTGCTATGTTAGTTTTAATGTAGGCGTTCGACGTAGTATTCTCTCGTTCTGCTGCTTGACGATGTTCAACAACACGCCCACGTGTCTCGAATGTGGCACAAGGCCGTTTTATTGTCGGCTCGCCGAGCCCGTAGACTCGGCCAAAAAATGCCCGTAGAACACGTATAGAGGGGATCGGCTTGGTCAACCTCGCCGAACGAGGCTCTGTCCTTCGGCGGAGCCTCGTCCACGTTCCTCTCTGCCCACGGGCAGAGAGTTCAACCGTCTAGCCGAGTCGTCCAAAAAGGACTGACTCGAACTGTGACTCGGTACAAAATTTAATTTAATTAGCAGATTGAATTCCTTACTATTGATTAAAAGCAAAATAAAATCAACGCATGAAAATATAACATTCCTTCAGTCTGGTTTAAATAATATGGTCTGTCCTTCGTCTATTTTGTTTAAAACGAAAAAGGCCCATTTACATGTAGGACAGAACATAGAGAGGGCGTTAACCAGAACTTTTTGGATAAATTAACACTTATTCTTCTTATTACAAGACTAAATATTTACACCTTTGGATGGAATCAGTGGACAATCTTTCATATTGTGATAAAATCCGTTTTCAAGGTACGTTGGAATTGTTCAAGACCCATGTTGTAAAAGACTGTCGACTCAATTTCGCAACAAGTTACAATGTTTCATATATAAGAAATTTAGTTGCTCTGCCAATTCTGATGTTATTGGGAACGTTCTTAATTTGTCTTGTCAATATAATCTGTCACATATAGCAACGGGGGAAATTGATAGAGAATGAATAATGAAATCATAACACCTTGTCTGAGAACAGAAACTGTAATAAGAAAGATGACTCACATATCCACTTGGGTGTTTTGAATGACCCGAAAGACGTTAGCAAGGATATTGCGAGTATTAGAGGTAGATAGCAAAGCGAAAATGTTACAACAAGGCGATGTTGAGATCAGTGATAATAATGAAGAATGAGAATAAACTGAAGACAGTTCCTGTTCTTTTATTCCGAGTAAATTTCACAGCTGTTGGGTCACGTGATCATGGAAACATTTGTTGTCGAAGTCGCATATTCGTGGGTGATGACGAAATAATGACGTCACGATGACGTCAGCACCGTGAAAATCTATAAAGACGCAAGTCACAGTTTTGAAGGTGATGACGTCACCCTGAAGTCACTATGTTCGAAATTATTTTCTCTCGAAGTCACTGATTCAAAGGTGATGACGTCATCAAGTTTCACTATGAGCGAAATTCTTTTCTCTCAAAGTCACTGATTCACAGGGTCTGAAAGCGAACTATATTAAGCTTATGCACATGCATATATATATATATATATATATATATATATATATATATATATATATTGGAATATATATATACTATTGGAAAATCAACAAAGTCCGTGACGTTTTCTGCAATATATAAGATTTGTTGCAATAGAATACAAGAGATGAAGAAAGAGTAAAAGAGAAAGAGAAGCCTTCGATCAGTGCCTTTGGAGTGAAATAAATTTGAGCGCCCTTGCACATCATTCAAGGGAGGCAACTACCGAATTTAAAATTTTTTTTTGTAAGTGAAATTAAACTATCAATGCGGCGAGAAGTTTCTAATGATATCTACGTTCCATTCTAAGAGTAAACATTCTAAGTTCTCGTCGCAGTACATGAGAGAGTTCTTATTTATTTTTCCTGTGTATTCTCTACCTATTGATGAGATCAGTTCATTGCAAATAATTTTCTTTTTGCTGTACCGACGGAGCGCTGAGTGTTATAGTGTTGGGTGGTGTCTCCTCTATGATGATAGGCGATTCGCTGCCACATGGTGAATCGGGTGAAGGATGTCTACTTTCATGTAGTTTTGTGCTGATGGTGTTGTTATTGTCTAATTCTGTATTCGGCGGCATTGGTGGTGACGATCCACGAAATTCTTCAAGTCTCTTGATTTGATAATCATCTGGCCACAATCAATAACAGTCTTCTATCTTACAGTTTTGCAGACCTGGTTAGGGTAACTAGCATCTAGTCTGCATCCGGGCGAGTCCGGAGGTGTATATTCTGCTAATTCTGCTTCGTTTAATTCGTCTGCTAAGTTTTTTTTTAAATGTCAAAGTGTTCCTTTTTTTCTGGCTAGTGCAGTTCGCTGTCTTTGAACAGACAAAGTTTTGCTGGTGTTGGTTCCAGCTGGTCCTTTTTACTATCTATGGTGCTATGTTAGTTGTTAATGTAGGCGTTGATGTGTTTCTTCCAGATGGTCAGCCACATTAACCGGTTTAGTCTATTTTACCCGATTCTTTCAGTGTCTGCATGGGGCGTCTTGTTTCGTAGTAATGCATACGGTTGAGTAAAGGTCTGTTTGTCACCGAGGACGTGTCGCCACGGCTCCTCGTTCGAAGTGCTGATGCAGGGCGTTCCACGTAGTATTCTCTCGTTCTGGTGCTTGACGTTGACGTAGGTCTCTGTTCCCTCTAATATACATTTGGCTTCTTCTATGTTGTTTGGCTAAACCACATTTCGTTAGAGTAAATTAGAGTCTTGACAACGCAACTGCCGAACGTGAAATTGTCCCTTATCCTGGCACCGTATTCAACCACAATTTATTAACCCGTTTTTTTATCGAGCGGAGGATGTAGCTTTTTCCGCTGCTGCTGCTGACTCCGGTGAAGTGTAGGCTATTTATCTTAGGAGTGATTTTGCGATATACGTCGATTCGGTGAAAGTTACACCAGTCTTCGAATATAGCCAGGCTTTTCAGAATCGACCAGTAGTGGTTTTGCTGCTGCTGGGAGAATTCTGTTTTGGCCCAACATACCAACTTCTTGTCCCCGATACATTCATCTTCGAAGATCCATTTGTTGAAGATGTCCCTCTCTTCGTTGTATTCTGCTCTTGCTCTACGGTATTTTTTCGTAATCTGCTGTCGCTAAAGTATCGTCTTGTCGTCTTCCCGCCGTCGACCGCAACCGATTTGAATAACGACCGTTACCCTCTATTTATACCCTATTTGTAATGAAGATGCCACTTTTTACGCTCACGGCTGTTCGAGTTGATGTGTCAGCAAATATCTTATTGGTTCTCCCGTGGACCAATCTCTTTGGTACCCTCCCGTGACAGTTTCGGTTAGGGGGCAGTATAAGGTCTGCATCGTAATTTATGTCCTTCCCCACCGCCGCTATTGTGCATTCTTTGTTTGTTAACGGCACTTTTTGAAGGTGCTGCAAACGTTCGTAAAAGCATTCGAATTCCAGTATGTACGTTAATTCAAATGTAAAATATAACGTTCCTTATTGGCTGTTGGGCCTCAAGATGGGCGGGACATGTATTAATACCATATCTGGTGCGTCCTCTGACGTATACAATACATACGAATGATCCAGTTACGAATTGGTATGTGTCATCACGCGATGTTCCTGATGGGAGGTTGTTATTTTTTACAACTTCGTGATAATCAGAGTTAACATCGCTGATTTCGTTCATTGCAATGTCTTCCATTTTGTAATTTCTTTTTCTTTTTCGTGCTGCGTTCGTTTTGAAATCGTCTTCTGCGTCCCTCGCCACTGTCCCGAATTTCGGACCCGTAGCGACATCCACCGTCGCAGGCTGTCCGGTATCCGTTCGAGATCTGCGACATCATTAGTTCTGGTTTGCAAACCATTGACCGCATGATCGAATAGTCGTCTTGCGTCTATACGTTTGTTAATAAACTCGGTTTTTCCAAATGTCTGTGAAAGTATCCCTTTGTCTTGATTTTACTGCGTTATCCATTTCTCGCCAATCGTGTAAGTCTATCATCGGTATCTCGGTGTTGTTTGCGTTAATTTGTTTGCTGCTATTCTCCATTGTGTTTAGGAGGCTAATCGGGCAACCGTACGAGTATTTGTATTTCGGTAGTTCCGCGTCAGTACCCCTCATCGGTTGGATTTCACTAAATGTTTTATTCGGGACGTTGGTAATCCCCTGTAGATTGCCGTACCCGATGTAATTCTTCTTGTCCACGTACAATTCGAAATACGCTAGCGGGTTCGGTACGAACACTTCCTCGTTATTTTTTGTCTCCATTCTCCTGCTATGATGATATCTATTTTGAATCCCTGTCTGGTCACTCTGTATGAAGTTGCATTTCGTATAGTCGCTTCCCATTTCGGCGGCGTTACCCACGTTGTTAAGAAGTACGGTACAATGTAATCAGCTGATTCTAGTTGTGCCCACGCGTATTCGTTTATCATTTTCAAGCTTTCGAATTCTTTCGATGCAGCCTAGTTTTCGTATTTCGTGTATGTACATTTCACGCTGTTCATGTCAGTAGTTTTTATCATGTTTTTGAAAGTTCTGTTGAATGTGTGCTGCTGTACGAAGTTACTACTCGGACCCGGTAGCATCTGACCGATTACGGTTGCTGTCCATCCATTTCCGTCTCCTCCGCCCGACGAATTATTCTGGCCCGCATCACCCGTGTCCATATTCGCCACAGCACTATACCGATAAGCGCTATCAGTAATATCGTGTTCGTTGTTTCGTCGATCGCCTCTGAAGTAGTCGTCCAGTCCAAGCGCCCTTTTATCTCTATTCGCCGCTCTGGCCACTCCTCCCACAAAACCTGTTCCTTTAATGTCTTCGAGAAATTTCTTATCCGCTTCCCTAGTGCTTACCCTCGGTGCTTCGTACAATAAATCGTGTTCTTTTGCCGCTTGATCTAATTTATTTAATGCTGGCGAGTATTTTAGTCGCTTTAGATCTGTTCCGGGACCCAGAAATTGATAGCCTGGCACGGTGAATTCTATCAACTTTCGTTTCTTCGCTCTCTTTTCTAACTGTTTTGGTGGGGCCATCTGTATCTGGTTCCGGTTTTTTTAAATTATCTCCCCTTGATTTGGAATTCTTCAATATATTTTTAGAAACATCTTTTATTCATCACAGACAGATTTTTAAATAAGTATATGCACTATTTCTTCTCATTCAATGCCACGGCGCAATGATACGTTAGCCTTATCTATATCTGTCTTCGGCACTATTGAAATTAAATGTTACTTTACGAAGACAGATATATTTCATATATATTTTCATTCTCAGCTCTATGCGCCACAATTACCGTATCTCTAAAGGTTCACATAATTTAAGTATGAGTCTTCGCAAACTATCTGCCTGACTTAGCTTTTTTGATGGCAGGAATTCCATTTTTAAAATTGTAATTCAACATGATGTTCCCCTATCGCGGTAGTCCATTCGCTGTATGTGTCAGGATAACCTTTTCCCATACCGTGGATTCATTTTTTCACTGCAAAACTATTCCCAACTCATCTTTTTCTCTCTTGCTATTCCCAACTCAGCTTTATCTTTCTTGCCATTCCCAACTCATCTTTTTCTCTCTCGCTATTATTCTCATCCGATAATTCTTCTTGACGCATGTGTTATCGTTTTTACATAACCATCTTTGATCGTTTACAAAATTACGTCACCAATACTGTAGTTACCAACGTCGCTTTCGACAATTATTTCAAATTTTGGATCAATATGCGAGAGAAACATGTCCGACATTAATAATAAAAAAATATATGCGTTTTGGCATTCAGCCGTCCAATTCGTCTTTTTAGCTAAATTATTTAATGATGCTCGCAAAAAAGAATGTTCCGAATAAGAACATTGCAATAATTTGAGAAACCTACAATTGCTTTTAAAGATGACATATTTATTGAGGAGGGCAGATTTTTAATCGCACTTGTTGGGCATAGTTTTCTACCGTTTTCATTGTTGATTTGGTTCAAATATGTAACTTAATTCCGTCATGAAAACCTCGGCTATCTCATCACTCAATTTAAAGCCGTATTCGTTTATTTTCTGAATACCTCATTTATGTGCTGAATATGCTACTCTCGCTTTTTACTTTTTATTAAAATTTGCGAAGTTTACATCGCTCAACTTTACGTCCATTACTTGCTGAAAAAGGTGCTACCTTAATTCCGAAAGGTAATCTGTTAAACTTTTTAACAGTTTCGTCAACCTGGATTTGAAAATATGCGTTCTGACAAGTTCAACTTTGAAAAATACTTTCTGCCATTTAACTTTGCGATAATTTTCTTCAGGATTTGGTAGAGGGTAAATATAAGCTTGTAGACAGTCATTCACCCCGTGAGGAAATCAGCACATACATGGATGTTATTATTTTCTTTTTCGCGTGCATGGTCGAGGAGGATCAATCGCTATAATCCAGTTTGGAGATCACTCCCATATTTTCTAAGCGATCTAATTCCTTGTTTATCGTATCCAAATCTGAAAAAGACACATTCCGCTTTGGCCTGAAGATTCGTACCACATTTTTCTTTAAATGGAACTTGACATAAGTTATTTTGTGTATCTTCCTAACTCCTCAGAAAGAAACTTTCGGAAATTGATTTTTCAATTATTTCTTTAGCCTTTCATAGTTATTAATAGAGCCATCCACTTCATTACAAAGAGTGTCGGGGCAAATCCCATAAACTGAACAGTTGCAACCAATCTGTTCCGAACATAAGTTTTTACCATCACGAATCCTTTAGCCTCTACCGTTTCCCCATAAAACGATGCATCTCCTATGAACTCACCTTTAAATTTCAATATCTGCCCAGTAGAACCCCGAGAATTTGTTGGTAATGTTAATATTAGTTTAACGATTCCTTCCAACGTTTCTTTGTTGATGATAATCAAATCGGACATTGTGTCGATCTGAAACGTTGTATTTCTTCTATTTACTTTTACGGTTATGAATGTTCTTTTTTTACCCTAGTCTGCGTTCCCTTTTGTTGACGCTGCCTTGAATTTTGACTTTGGAGGTCTCAATTTTGAGTCCTGTTCAAGATTAATCAAAATTCTAGAACCGATTTCCAATGTAAGTCCCATTCTTCAACAGCGTGATTGCAAACTTAGAGATCCGGTCGAAGATGCCTCACGCCACCTGACCACCACCCTCAAAATCGGAAGAAACATGTGCGAGAACCACAAGTACAATTTTTAGAACAGACACTTAAAAGAATTGTACAGTTTGTCCCTAAATAACCTTTACAAATTAAAAAAAAAATCATGTGAGAAAAAATGAATTATAACTCTACATGGTTTATTGGAAAAATCTTGTAGGTAAACAAGTACAGATTTATTAAAACACATCAGAACACTCCCCCAATTTCTGTATTCTTTGCCTGCAAGACGTCTAGACAAAGCTCAATTACTAACCGTGTGCATCCGTAGTGGATATGTCTTGGAATGTTCTTTTGAGACCATAGAGATATTGAACGTTTGTATAATTAGTGTAGCCTTATAAGAATTCTATTGTCGTAACATCTTTTGACCAAAGTGCCCAGGTAACGGGATCTCATCTTCTAACCCACTGTTTTGGAAACGTTTAATTGTGAAACTCAGGAACAGATGCTCCAATCCAATAAGGTGGTGCACCATCCCGCAGGGAAATGACTGTTAGTTTCAAGTAAAAGATTAATGAATGCAATAAATTGTGGAAGCAGTATAGATAGTTTGGGGATACACTGTAGTTTAAAAGAACGGAAACAATTGCAATGGTTAGAACACAAGTGCTTGCACATCTAAACAATATCTTTAGTATCATATTAAATTCCTATTTTTCTTTAAACACACGCATAGTTGCATGTGTGTACGTGAGGAGGAGGAACTGAAAATTTTCCGGCCCACAAATAAGTTATTCAAGAAAAAATATTTTGTGATTTGAGTTTTAAAGAGCATATCCCACCATGCTTTTGTATGTTAGCTTTGTGGAAAGATTTAATGTCTGTTATTTGGCGGAATAGTGCTTGAATAGAAAAGTGAAAATCAGTTTTATTATTCTATATTCAATGTCTATCTACATGTGCTGAGAAAAAATGGCAGTTAATAAGCTTCACGAGAGAGACTATTGCTTCTTTTTAATTTTAGCATGACAGTACCAGAAGCGATGATGATGATGATTGGTGAGAAAATTGAAATAATTCGGTTGGAAACAAGACTTGCTTGGAATGGCATCCGAAATTAGAAATGGATTCCAACTTACATAGAGTATGCTGTTGTATATCGCAACAATTTGGAAGTGATGAATTAAAATCACTTTTAGATGCTGACACTTTCAGTTGTCAACTACTCAATGGGATGTGAACAATTTTTAAA
>OZ038478.1:139473859-139501359 GCA_964036315.1 Acanthosepion esculentum | reverse complement strand
CATGTGTGAGTAGCATGATTACTTCAGATCTTGTAAAATTTGTTATCTCCCCTTGTTTTGGACTCAACAGTGTCCGTACCGTTTGGGTGCGATAATTCCCGGAGGAAATCCCTTTTGGGGGCCGGATCCGAAAACGTGTCTACATCGACCAATGGAAACCTGTCCTAGTTTCTTTTTCTTTTTAACTCTGCGTCAGCAAAATAAGACCGTTTGTTGCCCACTTTTATCACGACCGTCTTGAAGAACGGACGCCACCTTGTCTTTCTGCTGAATTTATTACAGTGCCTTTTTTCATACATCGCGTTTTTGCTACATGGCTTTTAAAACAACATCATGTACTTCCCAAAAGCACAAACTCTGCTAGAGAAAATTTTCCTCTCATTATTTTGCAAGAAGTATTTTCTTTGTTCGTGAACTCTGGGTAGGTTCCAATCCTACTTTTTTCTCCTTTTGTACGTTACTTGATGCCAAAAACTATTCTCGTGGCCGCATACAGGAAATTGTTTGCAAGCCTATTTTTTTATTTTATGTTAATTATTGTATCTTTTTATATTGTTAATTTCTTTAATACTCAACTTCGGAGATTCCTTTTAATAAATTTCTTTGCAAATCTCAAACAAGGCCTTTAGTGTGTTAAAACCTTTTACTTTCCCCCTTTTGCCGTACAGAATTTGTGGTTCAACGGTCGAATTCATCAGGAGCAAGATAAATTCCGATACTATATATATATATATATATATATATATATATATATATATATATATATATATAAAGACAACCTGTGCGTGTGCGCACCTACGCTCACACAGTTGCGAAGTTAATATGTCACTCGGCTAAATTTCAAATTGGGAGAAGAAAATTTTGTTACACAATTTTTCTAAGCAAAAAAATTGAGAACGATTATGTTGCGTCAGATTTGTAATCGAGGGGACAATAGTTGCATTGTAAATAAGAATTCGATGTGCTGATCCTTACTTGTGTTCGAACACACACTTGTGATCTCGATAATATGTCAGTATTTCAGTTATGAGCCAGTTTACGACACACGCACGCACGTGTATGTGTGTGTGTGTAACTATTTACTAATATTTACTTTAATCTGCCACAGGTGGGACATAGCAGGGAAACTGAGTTCCGTTTAGTTGAAAACTTAACATTGAAAATCATTGCTTTTACTGTGGAAGTAGACTTGTAAGTTATTTACTAATTATATATGTGAGTATCTAAACCAAAACAGGTATTATATAAGTAATAATACTTTTGCATTCTGCTACCACTTGATTGTATTATATTATTATCATTATTATTTTCGATTCAACTAATAATATTGGTCGAAAGAGATTTAAATGCATTTTATATGTAATAGTTTCTTTCGACGGTAATTTTTGTACAAACTAAACACTAAAGTGGATCACAGAAGCCTTGAATAATTCTCCAACTTCTGATTGGTTAATATATGTGAAAAACATTACAACGCCTACGCAGTTTACCGCCCAAATCTGGTTATATGTTCCGAGACTACCAAGTGATTCCCATTATTATAAATACTTTGACCCATTTTCATTCTTCTACTTTTTTCCTTACGTTCGGAGCCTTTCGCATTGTCTCGCTCCATTCGTCAAGGTTGACGCTTTCGCCGTTGCTTTACGTTCTTGCGTTGGAACCTTTCCTTCGCAAGTTAAAAGTTAATCTGGTCCTACGCGGAATTGCCCTGTCCGGTGCTACCACATCGGCCAGGTATTCTGCCTCTGCTGACAATGTTTCGGCTCTTGTATCGAGCAGAGCCAGGATTGAAGAAGTCAGCAAAGAAATCAATTGTTATGAGATGGTGACAGGAGCCGAGATCAACCGCGATAAATCTGCTGGCTTGCGGTTGGGTGTGTGGAAGAGAGTTTCTCTTCCTGGACCTTTCCACTGGACGGATGGGCCGGTCAAGATACTCGGCGTCTGGTTTGGTCTTGATCTTCGGTTGGAAATGATTTGGTCGGAGGTGCGAAGGAAGGCTGAGATCGCAATTAATTTGTGATCACGGAGGAATCTTTCCTTAAAGCGGAGGCGGAGGTATGTGTGTTTCCCACATCTACCCGATTCTCCTTTACCGACTCTCGGTTCTTCCACTTCCGTATGACACTTTGCTGGCGTTTCTGAGGCTTTTGTTCTCCTTTTTGTGGAGAGGCAAGGCCGCCAGAGTCATTCTGGAGATCTGTTGCCCTCATTCTTCTGAAGGCGGTCTGGGCATGCCGAGCATTGAGATTCGTCAATATATGCTTCGCATCAGCTTTCTAGATCGAATGTATCACGAATCCGATGAGGTGTGCGCCTTCTTGAAGCATGACGTCCGTAAGAACTTCCCATCCCTGAGAAGTGTGCACTCGTGCGAGGAGTAGGCCCACCGTATACCCCGATCCGAATGCTCCTTATATAGCGAATGTCGTATTGCTCTGAAGCGCCACGAACGGGCGTCGGATGCTCTCTCCAACGTCCAGGCGTTGTCTCGTAGGACATTATATCAAGTGTTAGTCAGGGGATCCGTTCAGGATGAGCTGATTGACGAGCTTGGACTTACGAAGCAGGAGGCTCGCTCAGTACGGCCTTGGGCGCCCGGGTTGAAATGTCTCAATAACGATGAGGCATCACTCACCTGGCTGCTGATTCGTGGGGCCCTCTGGGTCGCCAAAAGACTTTGTTCAGCTGGCTTGGAGAAATCCCCAAACTGCCGACGCTGTAGTGGGGAGGTCGAGACCCTGGGTCACGCCTTCTTTCAGTGCAGCCAAGTAGTGCCGTTGTGCAAGTTTGTTGAAGTTCTCATAGTCCGCATGCTGCAGGGAAAGTTCTTTGTCATTGAAGCCTCTTCCGTTTGTAGCAATGTGGCACCACCGCTGACGAAGGCTGAACAATATATGTTCCACTGCTTGCTAGGTGTTATGAGAGTCGTGATTTGGATGACACGTCAGAAGGGATTCTATGGAGGCGAGAAGTTCACCTCTTCCGAACTGATCTTGTACTTTAAGCATCTGCTTAAAATCAAGATTAGGACGGAAAGGCGGCGGCTCTCTTCATCAGAATTCAGCAAAAGGTGGATGCATCTTGTGCGTTTGTGTCGTGTGAAAGGAGCTAACTTTGAGTGGCACTTTGATGCCGGTTAGGCATCAGGATATTGCTCTTCCTGGGTTGAACTAGTGGAACCCATCCCGAAACTAGGCTAGTTTAGGTTCAGTTTTTGATGTTTTAGTTTCTTTTTCTTTCGAGTTAACTTAGCCAGGGTATGTATGCTCATTGGCCGCTGTTATTTCTGTCCCTATTTTCCTTTGAGTTTATTTCCCCCATCTCCTCCCTCGTTAGGTGGTTAGTGATGTCAGTTCGCAGGTGGATGATAGTCGCCTTTCGTTTCGTGTGAGTGCTCGTTTTTGTTGTTGTGTTTGAATGAGTGCGTGTCAGTGTGTGTGCGTAGAATGAATGAAAGTTTTATACTATTTTTAGTCCCGCATTGATTTCGGCCAGTGAACTGATATTTCTGCCACATTTCGTAACATACAAGCCAATATTAAAATCCAAAATGTGTAGAGTAAATTCTTGGTTGCGAAAACCGACCACTACTAACCCACAAACCCTATCTTTACCCCACCTCTTTTCTTTCACCTTCCCTCCACAGTACCAAGCTTACGTGTACGTCCGCTGTAATTTCTACATTCGCGAATCAGGTTTCCTTTACGATGATATGAACATCTCGGTGTTCATGAAATAAAAATGGATAATTAAAGGCTCCGTCATCTTATTATCAATATATATATATATATATATATATATATATATATATATATATATGTGTGTGTGTGTGTGTGTGTGCGTGTGTGTGTGTGAAAACGTACATACGCGCGAACACATCATCTCCTAAATCCCGCAAGATCAACTAGAAATACAATATACAAGCGAACAGACACTCCAACGTCTCACTGCCATATACAGGAATTGTACACACAGACAGTAACAGATCAACACAAAAATGCCGACTAAAAATACAAACGTAGACACATGTGTGTGCGCGCACATGCACGAGCACGCTCACACACACACACACACACACACACACACACATACACACAGTAACACTACAAGACAAAGGTACGTGTGATCTACCTACCATAGAAAAACAAATACGAACACTTCCATAATTTATTTCGAAAATAATTTTTGATCAAGCTTAAATAAAAGCGAAACATGTTCAAATTTATGAACTTTTCCGACTTGTTCCTTCGCCTATCATACTCCTCGAAGTAAGTTCTTTATTATACTTCCCAATACTCAAAATAAGTGACCCCCTACCACATCATTTTCTCGCCGTACAAGCGTTAGTAACAAAGATTTTTGTTCTTATTCTTTTTGTAAAGGTTGTGCACATGGCATTGAAAGATGTTCACCTATTCAGAGGAGGAAATCTGTATTCGTCATTTCGTTGTACAGTGTGCCTACAATGCATATTGTAGATGACTGTCGTGTTGTGCCGTGTTATTGGCGTCGAAAGGGCGACAAGAAAGAGAAAGAGGAGGATGAAGCAAAAGTCAAAGAAGAAAAGAAAATGAGATAAAAAGAAAAGAACGTAGCAAAAATGGAAAAATAAACAACATTTTTTAATTCCCCCACCCCAACCAAGCAAGGCAATACAGCTACTATGATGCAAGCGGTTACTGAGTGTTAGAGAGTCTAAGGAAAAAATACGCAATTAAATAGAGAGAACATTAAAAGAACAAGAATTAAGAAGACAGTAGATAACGATAGGTATTGCATTTAGATTTTTGAAGATCAAAGTTGACTGGGGAAACTATTGGCAAAGAACTTACAGTTACATCTGGTTATTGCAACTCTAAAATGATGAGACCGTGCCGCCAATCTAGTACTGCGCTTAAATTTATAAAGTCTAGGTACCATAGCGACGAGTTCATCCGAATAATTACCATAAAAGTATTTATAGAAAAGACATAGGGAATCTACATTACGGCGGTTGAAAAGTGACAGAAGTCAAGATACCATGTCATCATGAATAACATTGCAGATTCTTCCTTGTATTTTATCAAGAATCTCTAAATATTTAGCAGGAGCACAATCTTATCCGTTGTACAATTGTGACATCAAACTTAACCGAATACACACTACGTGATATATGAGAACAGTTTTATATATATATATGCAACAGTTTGATGCGTTTACGTATGGATATCAATATATGGTGTGTGTGTGTGTGCGGTGGTAGTACGCTTGTATGTGCGTGCACAAATATCAAGTATGTAGGCGTATGTGCTTTTATTTGATATGTATGCGTATATGTGTACGCTTTGTGTGTTTGATGACATAATCAATAAAAAACCTCTGTCTGTTGAACTTCATGCTTTAATCAAGACATTAAATCCGCTTTCGTAGAAATAATCCTAGAAAAGGTAGAAATCGAACTCTCTTCTTCCTAATCAGAAAAGACCAGACTCTATAGCCTTGGTTGGCAACCAATATAGAAGGACTTCTCGCTTGAAGAGGATGTGTTGCGTCAAAGTATCTTGCACTAGACACACCTACACCTGGAGCACTTACATGTGGGGTACGGTACATATGATCGTGATCCTTCAATAATTTTTTTTCAAAGTCATCGACAAACCACTCAGTCTTCAAGAGATGACAATTCCTTACAAACCATTCTAATGTTTATGATTGATTCGTTTTCTACGGATTACCAACCCTTTGTAGATTAATTAAAGCCAGAAAATATTTTTAGATAGTAAGAAGATTTTGGGGGACATAATAATGGTTTAGTGATACAAGTCTTACTAATTAACTGATAGCTTGTAGGGAGGAGGTGAATTCATTCCTTTCCAAATGGCATTTGCGCGTAAGGGAATCGGAACTCGGATCTCCGATAAACAATTACGAGCCGTTATCATTACACCACCCGCACAACCAAACTTACAGTAATTTGTGTTCCCAAATGCTCACCTATCAGCCTCGAGGGTGCTTAACTTCGTACTGGAACCAATGTTACAACCTTATGTAAGCATTTAACCTTTAAACATGCGGTGGACTTATATATCGATGAAATAAAATGTTTTTTGTAGAGTTTCATATTTCAGTTAGGCCAATTAATAATAATAAAATTCAGGAATTCCAATGAATATTCTCCAAGATACGAACTACGAATTGGAAACACCAAAATAAAGCAATTACACAAATTTAAATATGTAGGAAATATTTTAAAGAGGACAGAAAATGTGACATCAAAATACGAAGATGCATTGGAATAGCGAAAGAGGACTTCCAAAAGCTAAGCAAAGTATTAAGAAACGGGAAAAAGAGAAACAAAGGAAAGAATACTGAATATCGGAACTCCTATATGGCAGCGAATCCTGTAAAATCTTCTCGGAGATGAAGAAGAGACTGGAGGCAACAGAAACGTAGTTGTACAGTAGGTTACTGAGAATAACATGGAGAGACCATGCGAGCAACGAAGCTTTCGGGAAAATGGAAACAAAGGAAAGAATACTGATTATCGGAAATCCTATATGGCAGTGAATCCTGGAAAATCTTCGCGGAGATGAAGAAGAGACGTGAAACAACAGAAACGTAGTTGTGCAGAAGGTTACTGAGAATATCATGGACAGAACATGCGAGCAACGAAGCTTTCGGGAAAATGGAAACAAAGGAAAGAATACTGAATATCGGAACTCCTATATGGCAGTGAATCCTGGAAAATCTTCTCGGAGATGAAGGAGAGATTTTAGGCAACAGAAACGTAGTTGTACAGAAGGTTACTGAGAATATCATGGACAGAACATGCGAGCAACGAAGCTTTCGGGAAAATGGAAACAAAGGAAAGAATACTGAATATCGGAACTCCTATATGGCAGTGAATCCTGGAAAAAACTACTCAGAGATGAAGAAGAGACTTGAGGCAACAGAAACGTAGTTGTACAGAAGGTTACTGAGAATATCATGGACAGACCATGCGAGCAACGAAGCTTTCGGGAAAATGGAAACAAAGGAAAGAATACTGGAAACAAAGGAAAGAATACTGAATATCGGAACTCCTATATGGCAGTGAATCCTGGAAAAACTACTCAGAGATGAAGAAGAGACTTGAGGCAACAGAAACGTAGTTGTACAGAAGGTTACTGAGAATATCATGGACAGAACATGCGAGCAACGAAGCTTTCGGGAAAATGGAAACAAAGGAAAGTATATTGGAAACAAAAGAAAGAATACTGAATATCGGAACTCCTATATGGCAGTGAATCCTGGAAAATCTACTAAGAGATGAAGAAGAGACTTGAGGCAACAGAAACGTAGTTGTACAGAAGGTTACTGAGAATATCATGGACAGTCCATGCGAGCAACGAAGCTTTCGGGAAAATGGAAACAAAGGAAAGAATACTGAATATCGGAACTCCTATATGGCAGTGAATCCTGGAAAATCTTCTCGGAGATGAAGAAGAGACTTGAGGCAACAGAAACGTAGTTGTACAGAAGTTTACTGAGAATATCATGGACAGGACAGGCGATCAACGAAACTTTCGGGAAAATGGAAACAAAGGAAAGAATATTGGAAACAAAAGAAAGAATACTGAATATCGGAACTCCTATATGGCAGTGAATCCTGGAAAATCTACTCAGAGATGAAGAAGAGACTTGAGGCAACAGAAACGTAGATGTACAAAAGGTTACTGAGAATATCATGGACAGAACATGCGAGCAACGAAGCTTTCGGGAAAATGGAAAAAAAGGAAAGAATACTGAATATCGGAACTCCTATATGGCAGTGAATCCTGGAAAATTTTCTCAGAGATGAAGAAGAGACTTGAGGCAACAGAAACGTAGTTGTACAGAAGGTTACTGAGAATATCATGGACAGAACATGCGAGCAACGAAGCTTGCGGGAAAATGGAAACAAAGGAAAGAATATTGGAAACAAAAGAAAGAATACTGAATATCGGAACTCCTATATGGCCGTGAATCCTGGAAAATCTACTCAGAGATGAAGAAGGGACTTGAGGCAACAGAAACATAGTTGTACAGAAGGTTACTTAGAATATCATTGAAAGAACATGCGAGCAACGAAGATTTCGGGAAAATGGAAACAAAGGAAAGAATATTGGAAACAAAAGAAAGAATACTGAATATCGGAACACCTATATGGCAGTGAATCCTGGAAAATCTTCGCAGAGATGAAGAAGAGACTTGAGGCAACAGAAACCTAGTTGTACAGAAGGTTACTGAGAATATCATTGACAGATCATGCGAGCAACGAGGCTTTCGAGAAAATGGAAGCAGGAAAGAATACTGAATATCGGAACTCCTATATGGCAGTGAATCCTGGAAAATCTACTCAGAGATGAAGAAGAGACTTGAGGCAACAGAAATGTAATTGTACAAAAGGTTACTTAGAATATCATGGACAGAACATGCGAGCAACGAAGCTTTCGGGAAAATGGAAACAAAGGAAAGTATATTGGAAACAAAAGAAAGAATACTGAATATCGGAACTCCTATATGGCAGTGAATCCTGGAAAATCTACTCAGAGATGAAGAAGAGACTTGAGGCAACAGAAACGTAGTTGTACAGAAGGTTACTGAGAATATCATGGACAGTCCATGCGAGCAACGAAGCTTTAAGGAAAATGGAAACAAAGGAAAGAATACTGAATATCGGAACTGCTATATGGCAGTGAATCCTGGAAAATCTTCTCGGAAATGAAGAAGAGACTTTATGCAACAGAAACGTAGTTGTACAGAAGTTTACTGAGAATATCATGGACAGGACATCCGATCAACGAAACTTTCGGGAAAATGGAAACAAAGGAAAGAATATTGGAAACAAAAGAAAGAATACTGAATATCGGAAATCCTATATGGCAGTGAATCCTGGAAAATCTACTCAGAGATGAAGAAGAGTCTTGAGGCAACAGAAACGTAGTTGTACAAAAGGTTACTTAGAATATCATGGACAGAACATGCGAGCAACGAAGCTTTCGGGAAAATGGAAACAAAGGAAAGTATATTGGAAACAAAAGAAAGAATACTGAATATCGGAACTCCTATATGGCAGTGAATCCTGGAAAATCTACTCAGAGATGAAGAAGAGACTTGAGGCAACAGAAACGTAGTTGTACAGAAGGTTACTGAGAATATCATTGACAGAACATGCGAGCAACGAAGCTTTCGAGAAAATGGAAACAGGAAAGAATACTGAATATCGGAACTCCTATATGGCAGTGAATCCTGGAAAATCTTCTCGGAGATGAAGGAGAGATGTTAGGCAACAGAAACGTAGTTCTACAGAAGGTTACTGAGAATATCATGGACAGAACATGCGAGCAACGAAGCTTTCGGGAAAATGGAAACAAAGGAAAGAATACTGAATATCGGAACTCCTATATGGCAGTGAATCCTGGAAAAACAACTCAGAGAAGAAGAAGAGACTTGAGGCAACAGAAACGTAGTTGTGCAGAAGGTTACTGAGAATATCATGGACAGACCATGCGAGCAACGAAGCTTTCGGGAAAATGGAAACAAAGGAAAGAATACTGAATATCGGAACTCCTATATGGCAGTGAATCCTGGAAAATCTTCTCAGAGATGAAGAAGAGACATGAGGCAACAGAAACGTAGTTGTACAGAAGGTTACTGAGAATATCATGGACAGTCCATGCGAGCAACGAAGCTTTAAGGAAAATGGAAACAAAGGAAAGAATACTGAATATCGGAACTGCTATATGGCAGTGAATCCTGGAAAATCTTCTCGGAAATGAAGAAGAGACTTTAGGCAACAGAAACGTAGTGGTACAGAAGTTTACTGAGAATATCATGGACAGGACATCCGATCAACGAAACTTTCGGGAAAATGGAAACAAAGGAAAGAATATTGGAAACAAAAGAAAGAATACTGAATATCGGAAATCCTATATGGCAGTGAATCCTGGAAAATCTACTCAGAGATGAAGAAGAGTCTTGAGGCAACAGAAACGTAGTTGTACAAAAGGTTACTTAGAATATCATGGACAGAACATGCGAGCAACGAAGCTTTCGGGAAAATGGAAACAAAGGAAAGTATATTGGAAACAAAAGAAAGAATACTGAATATCGGAACTCCTATATGGCAGTGAATCCTGGAAAATCTACTCAGAGATGAAGAAGAGACTTGAGGCAACAGAAACGTAGTTGTACAGAAGGTTACTGAGAATATCATTGACAGAACATGCGAGCAACGAAGCTTTCGAGAAAATGGAAACAGGAAAGAATACTGAATATCGGAACTCCTATATGGCAGTGAATCCTGGAAAATCTTCTCGGAGATGAAGGAGAGATGTTAGGCAACAGAAACGTAGTTGTAAAGAATGTTACTGAGAATAACATGGAGAGAACATGCGATCCATTAAGCTTTATGGAAAATGGAAACAAAGGAAACAATACTGAAAATCGGAACTCCTATATGGCAGTGATTACTGGAAAATTTCTCGGAGATGAAGAAGAGACGTGAGTCAACAGATACGTAGTTGTACAGAAGGTTACTGAGAATATCATGGAAAGACCATGAGAGCAACGAAGCTTTCGGGAAAATGGAAACAAAGGAAAGAATACTGAATATCGGAACTTCTATATGGCAGTGAATCCTGGAAAATCTACTCAAAGTTTAAGAAGAGGCTTGAGGCAACAGAAACGTAGTTGTACAGAAGGTTACTGAGAATATCATGGAGACACCATGCGAGCAACGAATCTTTCGGGAAAATGGAAACAAACGAAAGAATATTGGAAACAAAGGAAAGAATACTGAATATCGGAACTCCTATATGGCAGTGAATCCTGGAAAATCTACTCAGAGATGAAGAAGAAACGTGAGTCAACAGATACGTACTTGTACAGAAGGTTACTGAGAATATCATGGAGAGATCATGCGAGCAACGAAGCTTTCGGGAAAATGGAAACAAAGGAAAGAATACTGAATATCGGAACTCCTATATGGCAGTGAATCCTGGAAAATCTACTCAGAGATGAAGAAGAGACTTGAGGCAACACAAACGTAGTTGTACAGAAGGTTACTGAGAATATCATGGAAAGAACATGCGTGCAACGAAGCTTTCGGGAAAATGGAAACAAAGGAAAGAATACTGAATATTGGAACTCCTATATGACAGTGAATCCTGGAAAATCTACTCAGAGATGAAGAACAGACTTCAGGCAACAGAAACGTAGTTTTACAGAAGGTTACTGAGAATTGCATGGACAGACCATTCGAGCAACGAAGCTTTCGGGAAAATGGAAACAATCTAAAGAATACTGAATATCGGAACTCTTATATGGCAGTGAATCCTGGAAAATCTTCTCGGAGATGAAGAAGAGACTTGAGGCAACAGAAACGTAGTTGTACAGAAGGTTACTTAGAATATCATGGACAGATTATGCGAGCAACAGAGCTTTCGGGAAAATGGAAACAAAGGAAAGAATACTGAATATCGGAACTCCTATATGGAAGTGAATCCTGGAAAATCTACTCAGAGATAAAGAATAGACTTGAGGCAACAGAAACGTAGTTGTACAGAAGGTTACTGAGAATATCATGGAGACACCATGCGAGCAACGAATTTTTCGGGAAAATGGAAACAAAGGAAAGAATACTGAATATCGGAAATCCTATATGGCAGTGAATCCTGGAAAATCTTCTCGGAGATGAAGAAGAGACGTGAGGCAACAGAAACGTAGTTGTCCAGAAGGTTACTGAGAATAGTAGGACAGATCATGCGAGCAACGAAGCTTTAAGGAAAATGGAAACAAAGGAAAGAATACTGAATATCGGAACTCCTATATGTCAGTGAATCCTGGAAAATCCACTCAAAGATGAAGAAGAGGCTTGAGGCAACAGAAACGTAGCTGAACAGAAGGATACTGAGAATAGCATGGACAGACCATGCGAGCAACGAAGCTTTTGGGAAAAAGGAAACAAAGGAAAGAAAAATGTGAAACAAAAGAAAGAATACTGAATATCGGAATTCCTATATGGCAGTGAATCCTGGAAAATCTTCTCAGAGAGGAAGAAGAGACGTGAGGCAACAGAAACGTAGTTGTACAGAAGGTTACTGAAAATATCATTGACAGAACATGCGAGCAACGAAGCTTTCGGGAAAATGGAAACAAATGAAAGAATACTGAATATCGGAACTCTTATATGGCAATGAATCCTGGAAAATCTTCTCGTAGATGAAGAAGAGACTTGAGGCAACAGACACGTAGTTGTACATAAGGTTACTGAGAATAGCATGGACAGACCATGAGAGCAACGAAGCTTTCGGGAAAATGGAAACAAAGTAAAGAATACTGAATATCGGAACTTCTATATGGCAGGGAATCCTGGAAAATCTCGGAGATGAAGAAGAGACATGAGGCAACAGAAACCTAGTTGTAGAGAAGGTTACTGAGAATATCATGGACAGAAACTGCGAGCAACGAAGCTTTCGAGAAAATGGAAACAGGAAAGAATACTGAATATCGGAAATCCTATATGGCAGTGAATCCTGGAAAATCTTCTCGGATTTGAAGAAGAGACGTAAGGCACCAGAAACATAGCTGTACAGAATGTTACTGAGAATATCATGGAGAGACCATGCGAGCAACGAAGCTTTTGGGAAAATGGAAACAAAGGAAAGAATACTGAATATCGGAACTCCTATATGGCAGTGAATCCTGGAAAATCTACTCAAAGATGAAGAAGAGACTTGAGGCAACATATACGTAGTTGTACAGAAGGTTACTGAGAATATCTAGGACAGAACATGCGAGCAACGACGCTTTCGGGAAAATGGAAACAAAGGAAAGAATACTGAATATCGGAACTCCTATATGGCAGTTAATCCTGGAAAAACTACTCAGAGATGAAGAACAGACTTCAGGCAACAGAAACGTAGTTTTACAGAAGGTTACTGAGAATAGCATGGACAGACCATTCGAGCAACGAAGCTTTCGGGAAAATGGAAACAATCTAAAGAATACTGAATATCGGAACTCCTATATGGCAGTGAATCCTGGAAAATCTTCTCGGAGATGAAGAAGAGACTTGAGGCAACAGAAACGTAGTTGTACAGAAGGTTACTTAGAATATCATGGACAGATTATGCGAGCAACAGAGCTTTCGGGAAAATGGAAACAAAGGAAAGAATACTGAATATCGGAACTCCTATATGGAAGTGAATCCTGGAAAATCTACTCAGAGATAAAGAATAGACTTGAGGCAACAGAAACGTAGTTGTACAGAAGGTTACTGAGAATATCATGGAGACACCATGCGAGCAACGAATTTTTCGGGAAAATGGAAACAAAGGAAAGAATACTGAATATCGGAAATCCTATATGGCAGTGAATCCTGGAAAATCTTCTCGGAGATGAAGAAGAGACTTGAGGCAAGAGAAACGTAGTTGTACAGAAGGTTACTGAGAATATCTTGGACAGAACATGCGAGCAACGAAGCTTTCGGGAAAATGGAAACAAAGGAAAGAAAACTGAAAATTGGAACTCCTATATGGCAGTGAATCCTGGAAAATCTTCTTGGAGATGAAGAAGAGACTTGAGGCAACAGAAACGTAGTTGTACAGAAGGTTACTGAGAATATCATGGACAGAACATGCGAGCAACGAATCTTTCGGGAAAATGGAAACAAACGAAAGAATACTGAATATCGGAATCCTATATGGCAGTGAATCCTGGAAAGTCTTCTCGTAGATGAAGAAGAGACGTGAGGCAACAGAAACGTAGCTGAACAGAAGGATACTGAGAATATCATGGACAGAACATGCGAGCAACGAAGCTTTCGGGAAAATTGAAAGTAAGGAAAGAATACTGAATATCGGAACTCCTATATGGCAGTGAATCCTGGAAAATCTACTCAGAGATGAAGAAGAGACTTAAGGCAACAGAAACGTAGTTGTACAGAAGGTTACGGAGAATAGCATGGACAGACCATGCGAGCAACGAAGCTTTTGGGAAAAAGGAAACAAAGGAAAGAATACTGGAAACAAAGGAAAGAATACTGAATATCGGAACTCCTATATGGCAGTGAATCCTGGAAAATCTTCTCAGAGAGGAAGAAGAGACGTGAGGCAACAGAAACGTAGTTGTACAGAAGGTTACTGAAAATATCATTGACAGAACATGCGAGCCACGAAGCTTTCGGGAAAATGGAAACAAATGAAAGAATACTGAATATCGGAACTCTTATATGGCAATGAATCCTGGAAAATCTTCTCGGAGATAAAGAAGAGACGTGAGGCAACAGAAACTTAGTTGTACAGAAGGTTACTGAGAATATCATGGACAGAACATGCTAGCAACGAAGCTTTCGGGAAAATGGAAACAAAGGAAAGAATACTGAATATCGGTACTCCTATATGGCAGTGAATCCTGGAAAATCTTCTCGGAGATGAAGAACAGACTTGAGGCAACAGAAACGTATTTGTACAGAAGGTTACTGAGAATATCATGGAAAGACCATGAGAGCAACGAAGCTTTCGGGAAAATGGAAACAAAAAAAATACTAGAAACAAAGGAAAGAATACTGAATATCGGAAATCCTATATGGCAGTGAATCCTGGAAAATCTACTCAGAGATGAAGAAGAGTCTTGAGGCAACAGAAACGTAGTTGTACAGAATGTTACTGAGAATATCATGGACAGAATATGCAAGCAACGAAGCTTTCGGGAAAATTGATACAAAGGAAAGAATACTGAATATCGGAACTCCTATATGGCAGTGAATCCTGGAAAATCCACTCAGAGATGAAGAAGAGACTTGAGGCAACAGAAACGTAGTTGTACAGAAGGTTACTTAGAATATCATGGACAGACCATGCAAGCAACGAAGCTTTCGGGAAAATGGAAACTAAGGAACGAATACTGAATATCGGAACTCCTATATGGCAGTGAATCCTGGAAAATCTTCTCGGAGATGAAGAAGAGACTTTAGGCAACAGAAACGTATTTGTACAGAAGGTTACTGAGAATAGCATGGACAGACCATGAGAGCAACGAAGCTTTCGGGAAAATGGAAACAAAGTAAAGAATACTGAATATCGGAACTTCTATATGGCAGGGAATCCTGGAAAATCTCGGAGATGAACAAGAGACTTGAGGCAACAGAAACGTAGTTGTACAGAATGTTCCTGAGAATATCATTGACAGAACATGCGAGCAACGAAGCTTTCGGGAAAATGGAAACAAAGGAAAGAATACTGAATATCGGAACTTCTATATGGCAGTGAATACTGGAAAATCTGCTCGGAGATGAAGAAGAGACTTGAGGCAACAGAAACCTAGTTGTAGAGAAGGTTACTGAGAATATCATGGACAGAACCTGCGAGCAACGAAGCTTTCGAGAAAATGGAAACAGGAAAGAACACTGAATATCGGAAATCCTATATGGCAGTGAATCCTGGAAAATCTTCTCGGAGATGAAGAAGAGACTTTAGGCAACAGAAACGTATGTGTACAGAAGGTTACTGAGAATAGCATGGACAGACCATGAGAGCAACGAAGCTTTCGGGAAAATGGAAACAAAGTAAAGAATACTGAATATCGGAACTTCTATATGGCAGGGAATCCTGGAAAAACTCGGAGATGAAGAAGAGACTTGAGGCAACAGAAACGTAGTTGTACAGAAGGTTACTGAGAATATCATTGACAGAACATGCGAGCAACGAAGTTTTCGGGAAAATGTAAACAAAGGAAAGAATACTGAATATCGGAACTTCTATATGGCAGTGAATACTGGAAAATCTACTCAAAGATGAAGAAGAGACTTGAGGCAACATAAACGTAGTTGTACAGAAGGTTACTTAGAATATCATGGACAGAACATGCGAGCAACGACGCTTTCGGGAAAATGGAAACAAAGGAAAGAATACTGAATATCGGAACTCCTATATGGCAGTGAATCCTGGAAAATCTTCTCGGAGATGAAGAAGAGTCTTGAGGCAAAAGAAACGTTGTTGTACAGAAGGTTACTGAGAATATCATGGACAGAACATGCGAGCAATGAAGCTTTTTGGAAAATGGAAACAAAGGAAAGAATACTGAATATGGCAACTCCTATATGGCAGTGAATCCTGGAAAATCTCGGAGATGAAGAAGAGACTTGAGGCAACAGAAACGTAGTTGTACAGAAGGTTACTGAGAATATCATGGACAGATTATGCGAGCAACGAAGCTTTCGGGAAAATGGAAACAAAGGATAGAATACTGAGTATCGGAACTCCAATATGGCAGTGAATCCTGGAAAATCTACTCAGAGATGAAGAGACTTCAGGCAACAGAAACGTAGTTGTACAGAAATTTACTGAGAATATCATGGAGAGAACATGCGAGCAACGAAGCTTTCGGGAAAATAGAAACAAAGGAAAGAATACTGAATATCGGAACTCCTATATGGCAGTGAATCCTGGAAAATCACCTGGGAGATGAAGAAGAGACTTGAGGCAACAGAAACGTAGTTGTGCAGAAGTTTACTGAGAATATTATGGAGAGACCATGCGAGCAACGAAGCTTTCGGGAAAATGGAAACAAAAAAAAATACTAGAAACAAAGGAAGAATACTGAATATCGGAAATCCTATATGGCAGTGAATCCTGGAAAATCTACTCAGAGATGAAGAAGAGTCTTGAGGCAACAGAAACGTAGTTGTAAAGAATGTTACTGAGAATATCATGGACAGAATATGCGAGCAACGAAGCTTTCGGGACAATGGAAACAAAGGAAAGAATACTGAATATCGGAACTCCTATATGGCAGTGAATCCTGGAAAATCCACTCAGAGATGAAGAAGAGACTTTAGGCAACAGAAACGTAGTTGTACAGAAGGTTACTGAGAATATCATGGACAGACTATGCGAGCAACGAAGCTGTCGGGAAAATGGAAACAAAGGAAAGAATACTGAATATCGGAACTCTTATATGGTAATGAATTCTGGAAAATCTTCTCGGAGATGAAGTAGAGACTTGAGGCAACAGAAACGTAGTTGTACAGAAGGTTACTGAGAATATCATGTACAGACCATGCGAGCAACGAAGCTTTCGGGAAAATGGAAACTTAGGAAAGAATACTGAATATCGGAACTCCTATATGGCAGTGAATCCTGGAAAAACTCGGAGATGAAGAAGAGACTTGAGGCAACAGAAACGTAGTTGTACAGAAGGTTACTGAGAATATCATTGACAGAACATGCGAGCAACGAAGCTTTCGGGAAAATGTAAACAAAGGAAAGAATACTGAATATCGGAACTTCTATATGGCAGTGAATACTGGAAAATCTTCTCGGAGATGAAAAGAGACTTGAGGCAACAGAAACCTAGTTGTAGAGAAGGTTACTGAGAATATCATGGACAGAACCTGCGAGCAACGAAGCTTTCGAGAAAATGGAAACAGGAAATAATACTGAATATCGGAACTTCTATATGGCAGTGAATCCTGGAAAATCTACTCAAAGATGAAGAAGAGACTTGAGGCAACATAAACGTAGTTGTACAGAAGGTTACTGAGAATATCATGGACAGAACATGCGAGCAACGACGCTTTCGGGAAAATGGAAACAAAGGAAAGAATACTGAATATCGGAACTCCTATATGGCAGTGAATCCTGGAAAATCTTCTCGGAGATGAAGAAGAGTCTTGAGGCAAAAGAAACGTTGTTGTACAGAAGGTTACTGAGAATATCATGGACAGAACATGCGAGCAATGAAGCTTTTTGGAAAATGGAAACAAAGGAAAGAATACTGAATATGGCAACTCCTATATGGCAGTGAATCCTGGAAAATCTCGGAGATGAAGAAGAGACTTGAGGCAACAGAAACGTAGTTGTACAGAAGGTTACTGAGAATATCATGGACAGATTATGCGAGCAACGAAGCTTTCGGGAAAATGGAAACAAAGGATAGAATACTGAGTATCGGAACTCCAATATGGCAGTGAATCCTAAAAAATCTACTCAGAGATGAAGAGACTTCAGGCAACAGAAACGTAGTTGTACAGAAATTTACTGAGAAT
Organism: Acanthosepion esculentum; assembly: GCA_964036315.1. NCBI lineage: Eukaryota > Metazoa > Mollusca > Cephalopoda > Sepiida > Sepiidae > Acanthosepion > Acanthosepion esculentum. The sequence goes on along the minus strand of OZ038478.1, from coordinate 139,483,304 downwards.
ATCATGGAGAGAACATGCGAGCAACGAAGCTTTCGGGAAAATAGAAACAAAGGAAAGAATACTGAATATCGGAACTCCTATATGGCAGTGAATCCTGGAAAATCACCTGGGAGATGAAGAAGAGACTTGAGGCAACAGAAACGTAGTTGTGCAGAAGTTTACTGAGAATATTATGGAGAGACCATGCGAGCAACGAAGCTTTCGGGAATATGGAAACATAGGAAAGAATACTGAATATCGGAACTCCTATATGGCAGTGAATCCTGGAAAATCTACTCAGAGATGAAGAAGAGACTTGAGGCAAGAGAAACGTAGTTGTACAGAAGGTTACTGAGAATATCATGAAGAGACCATGAGAGCAACGAAGCTTTCGTAAAAATGGAAACAAAGGAAAGAATACTGAATATCGGAACTCCTATACTGCATTGAATACTGGAAAATCTTCTCGGAGATGAAGAAGAGACTTGAGGCAACAGAAACTTAGTTGAACAGAATGTTACTGAGAATATCATGGACAGACCCTGCGAGTAACGAAGCTTTCGGGAAAATGGAAACAAAGGAAAGAATACTGAATATCGGAACTCCTATATGGCAGTGAATCCTGGAAAATCTTCTCGGAGATGAAGAAGAGACTTGAGGCAACAGAAACGTAGTTGTGCAGAAGGTTACTGAGAATATCATAGAGAGACCATGCAAGCAACGAAGCTTTAGGGAAAATGGAAACAAAGGAATGAATACTGAATTTCGGAACTCCTATATGGCAGTGAATCCTGGAAAATCTACTCAGAGATGAAGAAGAGACTTGAGGCAACAGAAACGTAGTTGTACAGAAGATTACTGAGAATATCATGGACAGAACATGCGTGCAACGAAGCTTTCGGGAAAATGGAAACAAAGGAAAGAATACTGAATATCGGAACACCTATATGGCAGTGAATCCTGGAAAATCTTCTCGGAGGTGAAGAAGAGACTTGAGGCAACAGAAACGTAGTTGTGCAGAAGGTTACTGAGAATATCATGGAGAGACCATGCGAGCAACGAAGCTTTCGGGAAATGTAAACAAAGGAAAGAATACTGACTATCGGAACTCCTATATTGCTGTGCATCCTGGAAAATCTACTCAGAGATGAAGAAGAGTCTTGAGGCAACAGAAACGTAGTTGTGCAGAAGGTTACTGAGAATATCATTGACAGAACTTGCGAGCAACGAATCTTTCGGGAAAATGGAAACAAAGGAAAGAATACTGAATATCGTAACTGGCAGTGAATCCTGGAAAATCTTCTCGGAGATGAAGAAGAGACTTGTGGCAACAGAAACATAGTTGTACAGAATGTTACTGAGAATATCATGGACAGACCATGCGAGCAACGAAGCTTTCGGGAAAATGGAAACAAAGGAAAGAATACTGAATATCGGAACTCCTATATTGCTGTGCATCCTGGAAAATCTACTCAGAGATGAATAAGAGACTTGAGGCAACAGAAACGTAGTTGTACAGAAGGTTACTGAGAATATCATGGACAGAACATGCGAGCAACGAATCTTTCGTGAAAATGGAAACAAAGGAAAGAATACTGAATATCTGAACTCCTATATGGCAGTGAATCCTGGAAAATCTTCTCGGAGCTGAAGAAGAGACGTGAGGCAACAGAAACGTAGTTGTGCAGAAGGTTACTGAGAATATCATGGATAGACCATGCGAGCAACGAAGCTTTCGGGAAAATGTAAACAAAGGAAAGAATACAGAATATCGGAACTCCTATATGGCAGTGAATCCTGGAAAATATACTCAGAAATGAAGAATAGACTTGAGGCAACAGAAACGTAGTTGTACAGATGTTTACTGAGAATATCATGGACAGACCATGCGAGCAACGAAACTTTCGGGAAAATGGAAACAAAGGAAAGAATACTGAATATCGGAACACCTATATGGCAGTGAATCCTGGAAAATCTTCTCGGAGATGAAGAAGAGACGTGAGGCAACAGAAACGTAGTTGTACAGAAGGTTACTGAGAATATCATGGACAGAACATGCGAGCAACTAATCTTTCGGGAAAATGGAAACAAATGAAAGAATACTGAATATCGGAACTCCTATATGGCAGTGAATCCTGGAAAATCTTCTCGGAGATGAAGAAGAGACTTGAGGCAACAGAAACGTAGTTGTGCAGAAGGTTACTGAGAATATCATGGACAGACCATGCGAGCAACGAAGCTTTCGGGAAAGTGGAAAGAAAGGAAAGAATACTAAATATCGGAACTCCTATATGGCAGTGAATCTTGGAAAATCTACTCAGAGAAGAAGAAGAGACTTGAGGCAACAGAAAGGTAGTTGTACAGAAATTTACTGAGAATATCATGGAGAGAACATGCGAGCAACGAAGCTTTCGGGAAAAAGGAAACAAAGGAAAGAATACTGAATATCGGAACTCCTATATGGCAGTGAATCCTGGAAAATCTACTCAGAGATGAAGAAGAGACGTGAGGCAACAGAAACGTAGTTGTACAGAAGGTTACTGAGAATATCATGGACAGAACATGCGAGCAACGAAGCTTTCGGGAAAATGGAAAAGAAGGAAAAATACTGAATATCGGAACTCCTATATGGCAGTGAATCCTGGAAAATTTTCTCGGAGATGAAGAAGAGACATGAGACAACAGAAACGTAGTTGTAAGGAAGGTTACAGAGAATATCATGAAGAGACCATGAGAGCAACGAAGCTTTCGTAAAAATGGAAACAAAGGAAAGAATACTGAATATCGGAACTCCTATACTGCATTGAATACTGGAAAATCTTCTCGGAGATGAAGAAGAGACTTGAGGCAACAGAAACTTAGTTGAACAGAATGTTACTGAGAATATCATGGACAGACCCTGCGAGTAACGAAGCTTTCGGGAAAATGGAAACAAAGGAAAGAATACTGAATATCGGAACTCCTATATGGCAGTGAATCCTGGAAAATCTTCTCGGAGATGAAGAAGAGACTTGAGGCAACAGAAACGTAGTTGTGCAGAAGGTTACTGAGAATATCATAGAGAGACCATGCAAGCAACGAAGCTTTAGGGAAAATGGAAACAAAGGAATGAATACTGAATATCGGAACTCCTATATGGCAGTGAATCCTGGAAAATCTACTCAGAGATGAAGAAGAGACTTGAGGCAACAGAAACGTAGTTGTACAGAAGATTACTGAGAATATCATGGACAGAACATGCGTGCAACGAAGCTTTCGGGAAAATGGAAACAAAGGAAAGAATACTGAATATCGGAACACCTATATGGCAGTGAATCCTGGAAAATCTTCTCGGAGGTGAAGAAGAGACTTGAGGCAACAGAAACGTAGTTGTGCAGAAGGTTACTGAGAATATCATGGAGAGACCATGCGAGCAACGAAGCTTTCGGGAAATGTAAACAAAGGAAAGAATACTGACTATCGGAACTCCTATATTGCTGTGCATCCTGGAAAATCTACTCAGAGATGAAGAAGAGTCTTGAGGCAACAGAAACGTAGTTGTGCAGAAGGTTACTGAGAATATCATTGACAGAACTTGCGAGCAACGAATCTTTCGGGAAAATGGAAACAAAGCAAAGAATACTGAATATCGTAACTGGCAGTGAATCCTGGAAAATCTTCTCGGAGATGAAGAAGAGACTTGTGGCAACAGAAACATAGTTGTACAGAATGTTACTGAGAATATCATGGACAGACCATGCGAGCAACGAAGCTTTCGGGAAAATGGAAACAAAGGAAAGAATACTGAATATCGGAACTCCTATATTGCTGTGCATCCTGGAAAATCTACTCAGAGATGAATAAGAGACTTGAGGCAACAGAAACGTAGTTGTAAAGAAGGTTACTGAGAATATCATGGACAGAACATGTGAGCAACGAAGCTTTCGGGAAAATGTAAACAAAGGAAAAATACTGAATATCGGAACTCCTATATGGCAGTGAATCCTGGAAAATCTTCTCGGAGATGAAGAAGACACTTGAGGCAACAGAAACGTAGTTGTACAGAAGGTTACTGAGAATATCATGGACAGAACATGCGAGCAACGAAGCTTTCGGGAAAATGGAATCAAAATGACACTTTTTTATCCTTCCGCCGCATGCAAAGTGATAGTGTCATTGAGACGCAAGGTGTTACAGATGTCGAAAGAAATCAGATAAACCTTAGTGAAGAGAAAGGTTCGAATCAGAAAGACAGAGTTAAAACTTCTCGAGCACATAATGAGAAAAGAGGGCTTGGACAATTTAAAACTCCCACGACATATTAAAGGCAGGAGGTACGGAGAATGGGAGCGCATAAGCTACCTAACGGGCTTGTCTAAATGGTTGGTAGAACAGCGAGTACGAGAGATAGTAAAATGAACAAAACTTACTAAGAGCTATAAAAGACAAGAAGTTGTGGTGAGCTATGATCACCCTCGCGCTGAAATGATACGGCACTTAAACAATTGCACGCATATACTACATGTAGCTTAGTTTGCAAATTTGCGGACCATAGATTTTCAGGGCGGTGAACGGGTGTTCTCTCAGGTAACCCTCGTGCCTTAGACCTCAAGTGGAACTCGTACATACGATCCATCGCTAAGGATACTGGAAAAATGCTCGGTTTCCTGTACCGCTCCAATAAATACCTGACTGCTCTTTCTCTCCTCCTACCTTTACAAGAGCGAGGTCAGACCAAAATAGTGTACTGCAGTCTTTTGGGTGATGAGTTATTTTACACTCTGCAATCTTTTTATCACAGACGAACTACATTCCTTAGTTCAACCAATTGTAACTTTCACGGCTAAGACTCGCCATGCCACGCCCATTTTAGCGAATCGCCCTCATTTCCTTAGTATCCCATTAGTTAGATGTAAATTTCACCCGCCTAGATAATTCCAACGAACCGCTGCTTCATAGAACCAAATGGCAAGAGGGTGTTTCCCAGACCACTACACTCTTACCCGGTTCAAGTATTAATAGTTATCTTCATCATATGTCTCCATTAACTGTGCCTTTTACTCTGTAGCCGTCTACCTCGAGGAATTTTTGGACCGCGTACAGGTGAAATTGATGAATAATATGATCAAAATGCATGTGATTGAGTTACTAATAACAATTACACTCCCTGCATCTAAACTCAAAATGGCCTTTAAATTTACCATATTACAATAAAGATTCTGAGGACGGATTTGTAGGGACATCATAATTATAAATAAATAAAAATAAATATATAAATAATAATAATAATAATAATGAACTTCATAAATAAAACAAAACCAATAACATAAAAACTTTTTTTAAATAATTAAAAAAAAAAAAATATTCTCCCAGAATGAAACAGAAACTTTTTCTATTTGAAAACAGACTTCGCGCCAAAAACTCTGAATTCATTGTCTTTCGCGACCGACCGTAGGAAGGCCAAGGAGACCATCTCTTCTCCGTGGAACATTGCTTGTTATAATACGAAGTGACTTCTTCCTTTTATCCCATACAACCTTAAAACACTTGTAATCAAAAATACAGACACACACCAGTACACAAAAATAAATAAAATTGAATGTTTTAATTAACAATTTAACAGGCTTTTAGTGATATTTTTGTGTATGATTTTATTCCTATGAACACGAGGCTATTCCTGATGGTATTGTGTGAGTGATCCCACATATTACAGGGTCCACCCACACGATATTCCTTAAACAAAAAGCCGTGATATTTTATCTTCCAAGCAAAATCAGGTTATCTTTGGTTTGTGTTGAAGAATCGCCCCTTTTTAAACAAATGGACTCACCCAGGGTATACATATACTACTGCGACTGAATACCCGAAGAGTAGAATAACGTAGCGGCAAGAGTCACAGTCACAAGCACGTAGACCCAGTAAGAAGTCATACAGCGATGCGTCGATATCGATGACTATCTATATATTTTCTAGTAACCCGCATTCCTGGAACTACTAAACTGTATCACCAGTTTGTATTATTACGTGAATACATTTATTTTCCTATGTTCATTCTTGGCGTTTGTTATTTATTGGTACCGGATTTCACCCCGGAATCCACAACAGTTTGTATAGCAATAATAATAGCCCCAGAAATTCAAAGGGTTAATGAAGAATCCACAACAGAATTTTTATTTTATTTTAATTTTTCTCATTTAGACCTTAAAATGTATTTAACCATTGTTTAAATGAACCAACTTTCATCAAGCCTGCTTTTTTGTCACAGCAACAAACTAATATTATTAATGGGTATACTCAGTGACGGACTGGCCCGGGTGTCAGTTTACCCCAGGGCGAGTGCTCCCCTACCGTATCAAATAAAAATAAAATAAAGAAACAAACACAGTCAAATGTTTTAGTAATAAAAAGGAATAATAACTTTATAAAGTCATCGGTACACTGTCAGTTACTGAAGTCCAATATAAGTGGACATTTTCACAGCTAAGAATCATGAAGACATGGTTAAGAAGAGGAGGATTTTGAATCATGTATATTGCGATCCATTAAAAAGGAATTTTGTTTTAGATGAGCTGGACGCAGAAGGAAGCAATTATTAGCAGATTCAATCAATCATCCAGTGAACACAAGCGATTACTCTTAACAGAGTGGACCTCGTGCAATGCTCTGTTGTGCTTTTGAACTACTTGTTACAATACGTTTCTTATAATAGCGATGACAATATAAGTAATACTTCGTCGTGACGCCTGTATTGTTTAGTCTGAATACTGACCCCAAACGGCTTCTGGTATTTACCCACGCCTCCCAACAGAGCGGGATGGGGCACAAGGCCGGTTTTCTTTTGTGGGACAATTCCAACCCCGTAGGCTCGAGAAAAATTCCTCTTAGACCCCGCATACATGGGAGTCGAGTTTGTCTACCTTCCCAGGCGAGACTCTTACCCGTAGGCATATAGCCATGTCTGGGTTCCTCTCTACCCGAAGGTAGAGAGTTCGACACGCTTGTTGCAAGCCTGGTAGCGAACTGTCTGACTGCAAACGGCTTCTTCATCTCTCACCACCGAACTGAAGGTCTTTATAGTTATGCTTAGTTCATATAGTCACCGGGGTGTACTATTTACTCCACAACAATATTGTTACTGTGTAAATTATACAGTAAACTATCTAAAAATATCAAAGAAATACCTAAAATAAAAACAAAATAAATATAAAATAAATCATAACATTTTGTATTTACATTTGGTATCTACTATCAGTAATATGTACAGTGCATGTACATTGTAATAAGAAATACACATTTTTTCCACACAAATTTTAAAGTATATTTCATATATATTTAAAAAATATTCATTCGTCGTGGAAATTAAATGGTAGCATTGTAGTTGTAGGTTAACCCCTTTGTGTCCTGCAAACCAATATTTTGAAATTCAATCCACCAATGTTTACGTTCGAATGTAGTATGTGGGGGGAGTGAACTAAGACAGATACTCGGCTTCTTCAGGTCAGAAAGAAAGACAAAACTCTATGCAAAGAAAAATGCGTTTGGACTTTTACGGATTAGAAGGGGACATAAATCTCTCTCCACTTCTTTCTTTCTTTCTTTCTTTATTTCATTTTCTCAGTGAAACCAAGTAGCGTTTCCCCTTCTTTCCATGCGATCAAAGCAGGAACAGTCTATTATTGATGAGGTATTGGTAGGACGTAACGTTTCCGTTAAAAATTTAAAAAAATCTTCTTAATAACGTGTTTTCTTTTCGGGCATAAACCATGATTTCAAATGAGTCTTTTTCTAGATTACTTATATATACTTTTCTCTCTTTCCTTTTCTTTCTGTTTCCATTCAAATGTTTTAAATGTTTTCTTTGCCTAAAACCAGACGAAAATATGTTTTCTCGACTACCCTATGATCATGTAGAACTAAAATCTGACATTGTTTATATATAACCCTTCCGCATCTTTTAAATTTTTGATCAGGAATATGTAATTTTATGTTTCAAGACGAACAAATTGTATTCATGACAGTAAGAAATGAAAGAAAACATTAGATACCACAAATATTACTTAAAGGAAAAAGTGTGTTACTACAGAAGGATAATGTGCATAACATGGACCGAATATATGAGCAACAAGGAAGTTTTAGAGAAAATGCAAACAAAAGAAAAACGCTTATACTTAACATCAGAAAGAGGCATGTGAAATTTCTAGGATACGTAATGTGGAAAGCAGTCTTGGAAAATCTGATAATAACACACACATGGAGAGAAAGGGGAAATCACCGCCCTCTGTGGGATCAGGTTGAAATCATAGACAAAGAACACCATTGGAAAATCCGTAAGGAATCAGCACATATTGTAAGCCACAAGATTTGAAGATTTTAACTACTTCTGCTAGCAACAACAACACACGCACACACACACACACACACACACACACACAGACACATATATATATATATATATATATATATATAGAGAGAGAGAGAGAGGGGGGGAGAGCAGATAAGTTGGTCAATAAAACAAAGTCAAAGTAAATGGGATCGATAAAATCAGGACGAAAATCATTCATTATTATTAACTAGGTGACAAAAATGAAACACAGAGATTGAGGTTTTAAGTTCGAAATTTTCGAACGGGCCTGCGTTCTTCATCAGCAGATCCGAGAAATAAACAGAATGACGGTTGAAACTATCCATCATTAATTTTTTCACGTGGGTAGAATCCGCTTGTTGTTGGTTTCTCGCGTACGAAACTTAATGTGAAAATAACCTCAGATTTAAAAAGTTTGATTGGTGGTGAGCATAGGTGAGTAAAATGTTGAATATAGTGGGGAAAGTGTCGTAGCACCTAGAATTGGGGCGGTATTAGTGTTGAAAGACTTTAGTTTTTGTTTAGTAAGGATCAGTGTGGGAACATAGCTAGATTGTCATTAAAAGTAAAATGAAAGAGAAAAAGAAAAAAGAAAAGAGAGAGAGAGAGAGAGAGTGAGAGATGAAAAAAGGGGCAAAGAATTCTTTTAGGAAAATCATTGTTAGACAATGGGGGTGCGGAAAAATAAACTGAAAAAATAAAATAATAAACAATAATACTAAAAATAAAGATAAGGATAATATGAAAATGGTAATTGAAATAAAAACTCACAGACGGCAATAAGAATAAAATAAAATAAGAGAAAAAAGAGGGAAGAAATACGATAAAAAAAGGTTAAAGAATCTTTTGAAAAATCATTATCAGGAAATGAGCATCGCGGAAAAAATGACCTGGAATAAAAACGTAAGAAAAACTAACAATAATAATGATAATGACAATATAAGCAAGTGGGGAATGAAAAACATAACAAAAAGATATGTTGTGAACAGAAAGGGAATGTCCGATCTTGTATGTGTAAGCTTCTTTAAAGTATATCCAGGTTGTCTTCTCGCGTTTTTTTCTAATAATGTCCACTTTTATATTTACATACGCAATATTCCTTATATTGAGCATTTTAACTCATAA
>OZ038478.1:139308859-139471359 GCA_964036315.1 Acanthosepion esculentum | reverse complement strand
ACTTCAATGTTCACTTTTTTGATTTTATACGCTCTATCTTTGACATGGAGAACTTTATCCAGTAAAAATAGCTAATCTTAAATTTATAATTCCTTGTATATCACTCACACACACACACACACACACACACACATATATATATATATATATATATATATATATATATATATATATGTATATGTATATATATATATATATATATATATATATATATATATATATATATATATATATATACACTAGCCGGTTGCACGTGGAGGGCATTATGTGTATGGTATTTCTGAAGCATTCTGTATGAACACGATAACTACTGAAGATAATTTACGACCTATTTTTAACAAAAAAATGTCTGTATATATATATATATATATATATATATATATATATATATATATATATATATATATATGTATGTATGTATGTATGTATGTATTGATCGATATATGTGTGTGTGTGTGTGCATGTTTCAGTGTTTATATGTGTGGTTATATATATATGTGTGTTTGTATATAACTGGGTGTGTCCATGTGTAGGTCCTTATATATATATATATATGTGTGTGTATGGGTGTGGTCGTATGTATATTTATGTGCGTCCATGTCTGTATATGTATGTGTTTGCATATATATGTGTGTATATATATATCTGTGTGTGTGTGTGTCTCTCTCTCTATATATATATATATGGGCATAAATATGTGTGTGTGCATTGTATATATGTATGTATATATCCATATGTGTGTCTATATATGTGTATATCTCGCTCACTCACTCTTTCTATCTTTCTCTCCATATATCTATCTATCTATATAAATATATATTTATTTATTTATTTATTGTATTAATATGTTTTTATACAGACAAAGTTCATCTTGTGCAGGAAGCGTTTATATCTTCAGTAAAGAGTTAAAAGAATCGAAAGTTTGCAGCTAGTTGAACTGTAAAGAATTACAATCACTAATCATTTTCGCTCCCGTCCATTTCAGCAGTTATATTTCCCTCGGCCAGTTTATTCCATAAATATAGCACAACTTAAAACTACAATTCCTTATATATCACTCACACGTACACACATATATCTATAAATAGCATTCTGTTAGTGTCTCTGTGTGTCTGTCAGCTTGTTACCTCATCCTTAGCAAACCGTTCGTCCAATTGGCATTTTAATTCACACACAGATCGGAAATTCACGCCATTCGTACTTGACGTCTTCGGATTTTTCGATTGTTCCTCCGATTTGGGAAAAAATCGATAAAACCGATAGGGGGTCGAATATTGATAAAACCGATTGATTTCACATTCAGATCGAGTTTACTGAATTTGACGATGTTTTTCGCAACTTACTTGGGATTTTGATTAACTTTATCGGCTTTAGTCGTAACAGTTAAAAACTTTTGCCCTATGAGATCCTGTGTGACCAAATAATACCTGAGGAAATTCGATACAATCGATGGTGTTCGAGACCCGATGACGCTCGATGATTGGCACAACCGATTAGCCAGTAATACTTCGCATTTGAACCTGCTGTGTACAGCTATGGGACGAAGGTCTCGTTTCTGCTCCTGTTACGCCGCCATCCGGTTGATACGATAAGCTCCATCAACTGATCATTTCTCCTACCGCAAATCGTTTCTTATGTTTTTGTTTTCCGTTTGTCTGTTTAACTACATTTTTCCAACTACCATAAACAATTTATTCAGCTGTTTTACTTAAATACTTGCCTTCCCGATTCTGACTCACGCTTTGCGATACTAAGTTAGACACTGTACTCCTGCAATTGAGCAACCCTAACTAACCACTGCTAGCATTACTTTTTCCCCATGCCGCCAAAACGAAGGGTACGTCTTAACCTTCGGTCTGCAAGAGCGTCCATAATGAGGGCAAGAAGAGCCCGCGAGTCCCAGGAGCAGACTACAATGCGACTCTCACAGGTCGCTGATGCAGCGCCCTCACGCAAGCCTCGCAGTCACAAGAGGCGCGTGTCACCTGCTTGGATGGGAAAGCTGCCTACAGTCTTCGTTGCGATCAAGGCTCAAGAATGCACAGTCGAGAATGAACGTACATGCCTCAGAAACCGCCTCTGCATCTCGGGCTTCCGAGACTCATCATCAAAGGCTTGTTCGTAACGTAAGGAACGCTGCTGACACTGCGAAAACATGGGCAATAGAGACACTTGACCGCAGGCGCGCCCGTCAATCTAGGGACGCTGCTGTAACAGCGAGCGCTAGAGCTGTCTGAGACACCGCTCCGTAGGTCTGTGCGAAATGCTACGAATGCTGCCACCACCGTCAGGTCGAGGGCAGCTGAAACATTCGATCGCAGGCGCAATGCTACGAATGCTGCCACCACTGCCGGATCGAGGGCAGCTGAAACAATTGACCGCAGGCGCGTCTGTCAATCCAGGGACGCTGCTGCAACAGAGACCGCTAGTCAATTCTGCAACGCCCACAAATGGGCCGAGGAACCTGTCGGTCTATGCTGCTCCTCCGGAAATCTTCAACTGCCACCTCTGCATGAACCACCTACCCCGTTGAGAGGACTAATAGCCGGCTCCCATCCCAACTCCAACCACTTCCTTAAAACAATTAGACAATACTACAACTTTCAAATGACCTAATTTGGGGCTCAGGTGGTTCGAGAAGAGGGTTGGATGCTCACTTTCAAAGAACAGGGGAAGGTATATCATCGCATTGTGTCTCTTCTGCCCGAGGAGAATTCTGTTCCTAAATTCCTTCAACTGTACTTTATTACAGACAACAAACTACAGGCCGAAACCCGGATTGGTATTTTGCCGCCGTCGGGAAAAGTTCCTCGCAGGGGCGTCATACTACTACTTCAGGCCATGCTTCACGAGGTTAACAGCTACATTCGCAGTTTCAAATATGCTTTGGAAAATGCTCCCGTTCCTTCCTTCAACATTTTAATTGACACCGACATACTGCCTCATGATGAACACGAATGCCGCTACAATGCTTCTCCGTGAAACAAAGTGGCCGCTATTATACATGGGGAGCAAGGCCGCAAACGCGATATTTTCCTCAAATCAAGAGGCGGCGCACTTCACAGGATTTCAGAGACCCATCGATCATATGTCGCATTGCAGTACCCTTTACTTTTCCCTTATGGTGACGATGGCTCCCACTTCGGCATTCCCCTACATACTCCGGGTGGCCAACCTACAACATCTTCCAAATCCTTATCGTGAAATGCCTTCTACTTATACCGGTTCATGGTTAGGGATGGAATCTTCAACCTGCTTCATAGATGCAGGGAGATTTTCCACCAGTTTGCGGTTGACATGGCCACTACGATTGAATCGGAGAGGCTTTGCTTTATACGGAATCATCAGAAACACCTGCGCTCAGACTCCTACGTAGACTTACTTCGAAATGAAGTCAATCCCCGCGACCTAGTGAAGTTGTGCATTCTGCCCTCTACCCTCAATGAGTGCGGGGGGTTACATGCATGAACGCACGCAGGACGCGATGACATACGTTAGGCAATATGGGCGGCCAGACTTATTTATAATGTTTACCTGCAACCTCAAACGGGTTGAGATACCGCGTGACCTCCTACCCGGACAGGATTACACTCAAGGACATGACATTACCGCCCGCGTATTCCACTTAAAACTGGGAAAACTTATGGACATAATAGTAAAGGGGCAGATTTTCGGCCCTCTTAGATGTGACATGTACGCGGTTGGGTGGCAAAAATGGGGACTACCCCATGCCCACATACTCATTTGGCTTTCTACACAAATTGACGCCAGTCAAATTGACAGCGTCATTTCTGCCAAAATTCCGGAACCGGATGAGGACAGAGACGTATTCAAGACTGTGAGTTCCTACATGGTCCATGGGCCATGCAGTCCATGCTACGAGACACCTCCCTGATGTCAAAACGGCACACCGTGCTCTAAAGGGGTCACTAGCACATTTTTGATGAGACGCAAACCGGTGGGGACGGATATCCTTTGTACGTGCGAACGGCTCCGACCAGGGGCGGGGGAACGATGCAAGTTGAGAGGCACCGTGTTGACAACAGTTGGGTGATCCCGTACTGATTCCTTCTAAAAAAATATTCAATGCTCATATAAACGTTGAGTTTTGCAGTTTTGCAATTCCGTCCGCTCCATTAAATATATATGTAAGTAAGTTAACATGTTTAGCGTTAAGAGGGACAACTGCTGAGACGGAGTTTCGCAGTACTTGGCTGGGCGGTACCTCAGCAACAATGAGTCTTTTTGGCGCGTTTTCGGCTTCCCAATTCACCAGAGGCATTCAGCAAATATACAGCAGGCAGTGCACTTAGAGAACAGACAGTGGATTTACTTCACTGAACGAACTGCTGGTGATACTTTAGGCTCATACTGGGATGCGCTAAGGCAAAACGTACTTGCGCTACTGTGTGCACTACCCGCTACTTTAGACTCAACACCGATTCATACAATCGCATGCGCACACGGGGTTGGAGGTGTAGAGTTGAGCGGGGTCACACAATTCAGGGAATTTAGAGGGGCATTCGATGATGTTAGCGACGCGTCGATGTTGACACAACGGTTGGCACTTTCAGTTGAGATGCACAATTCCCCCCCACTACAATCTGCAGCTACTTCAAGCGTCGATTTCAATAGGCTGAAACCTGAGTTCTGGCCAGTCGGCAATAAGTTTTGAGTATTTCGCTTAATTATTGAGCAAGCGTCTTTTATAAAGAGCAGTTTCTGTGGGTGCTTCATTGTACCTCTGTCTACCAGTAACTTCTACGGTACAACATTTCAAACTTTACGGAAGGTCAAATGCTGCGTTGCAAGCTCCATTCCTTTACTGCGTTTTTCGCAAAACCGTAACATCCGCAGTAAAACCGACAACAACAGCTACTCCCAGTACTGCCAATTCACAAACCATTACGCTTAACACAATTATTGACCCTACATGCAGCAGTGATGCATTACCGAGTATGTGCGTGTAAGTCACGTGCGTTCGTCCGCTCGGTTTCCGGGCGTGTGAGGAAGGGTTCTTACCATAGGAAATGAAATTAAATCATTCTCAGTCCAATAAATCCGGACTTATGCCCGAAAAAAGGAATGGACACAAATTCACACTAGGTCAAGGGCTTTCCAACAAGACTAAGCAAGCCGTACTTAAGTAGGGTCGGGTAGGTGAAGGTGTGCAAACTGGAGTAGAGCAGCTTTGCCTACCACCGATGCCGATATGTTAAACGAGTCCTACGGTAAAAACGCAACCAGTATTTTACATTGCTAGAATTAAAAATCTTGACTGATTATGAACGAGTGGCAGTCTTCGGGTAAACACGGAACAGCCACACAGCAGCCACCTATTGCAACCGGTTGCCCTTGATCTGATTGACTTTGATAACAGTAAGAATCCCTGCCTATCAGTGACCTCAACAACTGCGGATACGTGCATAAATTCAATAATTCAAACCCCAAAGCAATTTAACTGCATAAAACGCCGAGCATTGCTATTATATATATATATATATATATATATTAATGAGTATGTATATAGTACATATACGTATTGTACATGTTTATCTTTCACATATCTCTCATATATATATATATATATATATATATATATATATATATATATATATATATATATATATATATATATATATAATGTATATCACTTACAGATAACCTCACGCACACACATACACAGACACACACACTCTCACACACACACACACACAGATATATATATATATATATATATATATATATATATATATATATATATATATATATATCACACACTACGTCTAGCATTAAACAACCTGTCTCCATAGTGTGTTGCATTCAATGTTCACTTTTATTATATTTTCATACGCTCTATCTCTGATATGGTGAATTTTATCCCATAGATGTAGCTCATCTTAAAACTATAATTCCTTATATATCACTCACTGACACACACACGCACATATATAGACACACACACATATGTATATGTATATATATGTATTATACCCAAATATATCTATCTATCACACATTTATATTTTTCACATATCTCCCCCGTATATATATATATGTATATATATATATATATATATATATATATATATATATATATATATATATATATATATATATATATATATATCACTGATACACACACACATAAAAAAAGTGATTTATTGTATTTAATTTCTTTCTTTTATAAGTAAAACTACACTTACCAAAGAAATTGCCGTTATTTACGGTAGTGCGTAGTGATTTTCTGTAAGGAAATTCTGTTAAGAAGTATATATATATATATATATATATATATAGTTTTGTGTGTACACGCCTATATGTATGTATGTACGTATGTTGTTGTGTATGTGTGTATACGTATGTTTCTTTGAACATAGAAATTATAGGTCCTTGCTAGATTAAATAATCGTTATTTTTATGTTTATATTAGATTTGTAACCTGTAGTCGATACTCTCACTAATTTTTATTTATCATTCCCGGAGTTGTTTTTCTGTTTTCTTTTTGAATTTGTAGGTCTACTGAATTAGATCTTATTTACGATTCCAATGTAATAAATTATCACCATGGAGTACTAGTGTTTAAGCCTTTTTATTATATCCTTACTCCGTCCTGGACATTGAGTTCTACCTGGATTCTATCCTCTTGGAATTATTTTTATATATATATATATTGTTACGCCCGAGGTTTCGTTGGGACTACGATAGCCGGGACGCAACGAGAAAATATAAAAAATTAAGAGATCTCAAGGTTTGATATAAAAATAAAGAAAAGAACATTGGGAGGGTAATTCTCCAATTCCGGACGTTGGTAAACGCAGAGAGAAAATGAACCATCCGCAGACACAGAACAACAGAAGACGACACGAGAATATATAATACGAAGATTTTATTTATAGAATATACAAAGTGTGAAAGTAAGAAAAAGAAAACTAAATAATACAAGGGGAGGGTAGATAAGTTACCAATTAAACGGATACTAATGCGGCGAAATACATATGAATAGAGTGATAACAGATTATAAGATATAACAAAAAAACATGCAGAAACTTACATAAGTTTGGAATCGACGTCGATTGATTATTATCAGGTTACAGTTTGATCGAAAGGATCTTCATACAATTCTCTGAAAGTAAAGGATGGGATTGTCAGTGTTCTAATATGAGTTTTTGATTGGCGACGTCCAATCCTTGTTGTTGGCGAGAAGAAGACACAGAAAAATCACGATATATATAGCCGGTATAGCCGACTTCGTTTGAGGATGTTGTTCTAGATTCTCTCGTCGGTCCTATGGTTTTTGGTGGCATCTAATTCTTCTGGAATCAAACAACGAAGTCTGGTTTTGGTGACAACTGCTTTTTCTAACGGCAAACAGCTAAGACTGGTCTTGGTGACGTCCGCTGCCTCCGAGGGCCAGCAACTAAGGGAGACCGTTGCCACCTCAGCACGTGCGAAAGGAAACTGTTACGAGTTGAGTCCCGTGTTGGGCCATGAATAAAGTATGCGTTTTTCATGGACCCTGTTAATGTCATTCGCACTTATCTGTCAAACAGCGTTTGTTTGGCCTACACCCATGGATCCTCTTAATGTCATTCGCACTTATCTGTCAAACAGCATTTGTTTGGCGTACGCATCAGAGGCCAGATGGTAATGGTGGGGTGGAAGGGAAGGTTCTTTTTCGAGAACTAGCTCTGACTCATCTGGGCATAAAAAAAATATATATATATCTCACAATCTGCATATTCAAGAAATAAAAAGTTATTAAGATTCCTATGTTTCGTAGAAAATACACAATATACTTAAAACATGCTTATAAAATCTAAGGTGAGGGTACAACTATTGGGCTAACGTAACAATATATATATCTATATCTATCTATCTATCTATATATGTATGTATGTATGTATGTTTGTATATATATTTATATATTTTATATATATGTATGTATATATATATATATATATATATATATATATATATATATGTATGTATGTGTATATTAACCATGAATATTATCAATATCTATATCTATATCCATATATATATATATATATATATATATATATATATATATATATATATATATATATAAAGAAAATAAATTTTGTATTAGCTTAAGTTTGTCGCTTTTTTGTCCTGTTGTTGACCTGTCAAATTTACGTCTTTTATTTTTAAACGTTTGTGGGCCTCCTGTGACTTATTTTTACTTGAGCGCACAGGCTATATTCCTCTATTAAGGGCCTGCAACAAAACTTCTAGAATATTTCACTTGAATAATCTAGAGTATTAAGGCAATTTAAAAGATTTACAATTTGAAATTTGCATTGTACGAATACTTTTTCACGCATTCAAATGGACAAATGGGATTTATTTCTATTAAATCAGCATATTTTCTGTTTCCTATGATTATTTAGTTATTATGCAACTGTATACAGTTAATTATGTGAAAATTATGTTCATTCGTTAGTTGGAAACACAATAAATTAATAATTTGTATGCGTACGGATATTTGTTTCCTCCCACTGTGTTTTTCTGATGACTGGAAAAACCAAATGGTTTTTACTCGTTAGCTCTACATTTTGGTGTAGCGGACATCAGTTTAAAAAAAAGGACTATTTATAGCCCAGATTCCAATAATGTTGAAATTAATTCTGAATGCTTCCCGCAAAAAAATCATGCATGCTTTTGAATTCCTGCTTTACTCAAACACCTCCTTTTTTATATTATGATAATGCATGAATGAAAATAATAATAACAGTCTTTTGGACTATAATCACTTTACATAGACTGCATCAAAACTTTCTGATAGAAATTGGTGTTTGTCAGTGGCATAATTTTGGTAATGTTACCGATGAGGAAGGTGAAAGGTTATGGAAGAATGGAACATAGGACTACTGGCTGACTACTCGTGGAACTTAAAACGCGACACATCTACTAAGCAGTCACGAAAATCAAATACGCCAAAGTTCTTGCTATGACTACCAATTGCTTTCAGTATTTCAATTTTAATCACTTATTCTTTTATATTTCTTTCATATTTTAGAATTTATGTTTTATTTCACAGATTGTTTTTAACCTTTAAAGGATCAGGTATCTTTCATTTCATATAAACCGTATATGTGAGCAGCAACGAGATCTTAGGGAAAATGAAAACAAAATGGGGACTTATATATAACATCAAGAAGAGATAGTTGAAATTCCTATAGCACATAATGCGGAAAGAGGGCTTGGAAAATATAATACTAACAGGATGGATTCAAAGCAAGAGGGACAGATGAAGACAATGCATGAATCCAAGTAGACTTTGTATAGCAAGATGTTTACGACGGAAAATACAAACAGATTAAGTTAAAGATCGTCGTACAAAACTCTTTCTGGCTGTCATTTCTCTCTGTCTTTATCGCAACTGAAACTATTCGTTAAATATATTACTTTGAAACCTGGTTCAGTTATTGAATAGTTCTCCTATTAAGTTGCCTTCGGTTCCCCTTGGGAAAAAGAAACGTCTAGTTTTCAATATTTCTGCCCATCCTTTTGAAAACATTTTAGGCTTAAATTTGGAAATTTGCTTACTGGCTTTTATTAATTACCCAATAATTGTAAAACATTCTTTAGTTCCGCTATTTCAGACACTTGCTCTGAGTACCTTGACATCTTCAGTTCGTAGCTCACGTCTTGCTAAAGGCCATACAATTGACAGTCATTTTT
This sequence comes from Acanthosepion esculentum, assembly GCA_964036315.1. Taxonomy (NCBI): domain Eukaryota; kingdom Metazoa; phylum Mollusca; class Cephalopoda; order Sepiida; family Sepiidae; genus Acanthosepion; species Acanthosepion esculentum. The sequence continues at coordinate 139,461,652 of OZ038478.1, read as the reverse complement.
CTTGCTTCCATTTTCTATTTACCTGAAGATTCCTTTGTGCCCGGATGCAGAAGTCTCATCTGCGTGGATGATTGTAAATATTACTTAACAAAAACGCATTATCGAAGTTTTTAACAAACACTTTTATTACATGCATTCGTATAATCCTTTGTCTTGAATTATACTTGTCAGTACTGTCAGGTCTTTTACGTGTTTTTGAATAGTACTTACATACATGTTCAGTCCTCGGAAACTCAACCCTAAAGGGAAATGAAACTCCATTCCTCTTCAAAGATCTCGGAGGAATGTGAACCGGATGATAGGCGAACGTAAGTAATTCTATTGAGGAATGAAACAAATAAGCCCAACAGGAGAATGATCAACAAAACAACCTGAACAAATTCAACACAAGTGTAACTGCAGAATAATGAACGAATGTCCATAAAACGGCGACTGTTTGCAGAACAATGTGATAGACCAAGAATATGTAAAATCATCAGACAACGGAGAAATATACATAGGAGTAACTGAATGACCCTGGTAACAAAGAAACGAGGTACAGAAACATTTACAAATAGTAAATACGCGAAAAGCGAAATGCTTTCTAAACATATCTGAGGGATTATAAACAATAAACAAATCACACCAAACATATGGAAATAAGAAAAGGAACATCAGCCTACAACAATCAATAAAAACAAAATGTGAACTATATATATATATATATATATATATATATATATATATATATATATATATATATAGTGCTGCGCAAAATTAATATAATATGAAAAAATGTTTTTCTTTTCAGATAATCAACGAATCTTATTTAAACTATACATTCATTAAGAAAATCCATTATTAAGCGAATTACGACAATTTCAATGTTTGTTCTCAAGCTGGAATAAAAAAAAATTACCATGGGCAAAAGTAAGTGAACCTTAAAACATTTAATATTTGGTGAATCTTTCTTTTGAGGGCACGAAGTCGGCCAGTCTTTTTCTATAATTTTAAGCAGTCTCTGGCAATAGTAAACATCAATTTTTGACTATTCTTCTTGGCAAAACTCCCACAATTGTTTGATATTACTTGGATTTCTTGCATGTACTGCCTTTCAGTTGAACCCTAGGATGTCAATTGGATATAGATCAGGACTCTTAGGCTATTCCAAGAATTGAAATCGAACTTTCAAACCGATGACGATATACTTTTGTTCAAAATTGCTTGGTCTCTTGCAGAGACCATTTTCCCGCCAGTACATACTATTTTCTCTGTTGCTGCTGCAGCAATGCAACCCCAAATCCCGATGCTGTTACTACCAGATGTTTAAATGGTAGAACGAAATTCTTCTCTTCAAAATCCATATAAGGAGCTCACCAGACATACCGCCTATGCTACCTCGCAAAAGGCTCTAGTTTGGTCTCATCCAACGATAAGACCTTTTGCCAGAAGCTTTCTAGATTATTAATATTAACTTTTGTATGGTTGAGCTGAGTTTGTGATTTTCATAAGTAGTGGCTATTTCTAGGGATTCTGTCAAGAAGAACGGCATCGATGGAGGCATTGTTTCATGAAGAACGGCATCGTTCAGGTTTCCTCAGACGTATGCATATTGATTACAAATTGGCCAGGGAGCATTAGAGAAGAGCAGAGATCAATACTTTGTGCAACTAGAGGACTACTTAAGCTTGCAGTTATTTTTCGTGGACAGGCATAACTTGACTGCGATACCACCATATGAAAGGTCTTCCATTTATAAATAATTTGTTGCACAGTAGAGTTGTACATTTCAAAACATTTTTATAGCCTTCTTCATCATGAAAGTGGCTTCAATTATGCGATTTTTTAAGACTTCAGGAAGTTCTTTTCTTCTTGGAATAACTTAAAAACATAGTTTTTACCTGCAAGCCTTTGCATACACAATGTGTCATATTGATTGACTGTAGTATAAACATCTTACCAAACAAATGAGCACATGTCATTTTCATTTTTACACGTGTACAAAAAATATTCGCTATGGCAACAGTGTAAAACAAAAATATAGTTTATAAATGTAAATGTTCACTGACTTTTGCACATCTTAATTTGAATTAATATTTTTATATCAGCTTTATAAAAAACATAATTTAATAAAGTTTTTTCCTAATTAATACACAGTGTAATTTAGATTTGTTGATTATATCATAAAAAGAAACAATTTTTCTTAATATTAACTTAGGATCTCACTTACTTTCGCGCAGCCCTGTATATATATATATATATATATATATATATATATATATATATATATATATATATATATATATATATATATATATATATATATATCATAGAAACCGGGTGCGATGGATAATTTGCCGTCTAAATTCTGTAAAACTGAAAATACCATTCCATTTTAACAGATATATTTACCAAAATTGCAAAATAATATCTTTAAATACTAAAGAGTAAAGTTATTCAATAGAATCGCGATTGGCTTCAAACACAGCCTCCAGACAACTTCAGAATTTCATACATCGATTCAAGATGGTCTCATTATTTAAGTTGGTGAATACTGCCATAATCCTTACCTTAAGTTCATCTTTGGTGTTACAATTAGTTTCGTTGGTCTCTCATGCAACGAGAGACGCAGATAATTTTAAATTTCTTTGAAAATCTTTAAAAGAATTTTTTTTTTCTGTTCAAGTTCATCTTTTTCTTTTCCTCTGCAATGCCTTTGTCTCTGACTATCCCAGACTATGACAATATATAAGCTTCCAATAATGGTGATATATTGGAAGAGCCTGGACGCAAATTTATCATTCTTGGTAGATTTAATATTGTGACAATGTAGGATAGTCAGGGGCAAAGGTGATGGAGAGAAAAAGAAAAAAGAATACAAATTAATTTGGCTAGATAGAAAAAAATGTTCAAAAAATATTCTTCCAAACAATTTTGAAACTACGTGTGTTTAACCTAGGAAGGGTTGCTGAATAAGGAATAACCAAAATGGAGTTTGGAAATCAAATGGAAATCTTTATAACATCTACAAAATAAAATACTGGCCAGCGGCGTGAAGTAGGTAAACCACTGCTAGTTGTGGATTACTTAAACAGCATATTAACCCCACTTATTTATTTATGAGGATTAAGACATACGCATTAGTGTTCATAGGTACGACATATAACACCCCCAAGTTTTAGATTTACTCTGCACAGAATCAATATCTTTTCCGTTTCGGGTTTATGTCGATTCTCTCTGTGTCCCTTCTTTTCCTCTTAATTTATCTTTTTTTAATTTTTGTCAGGAGCTTTCCGAGGAATGGGCACATCGAATATGTCGTAAAGAACTTCCATTGGCTCAACATCCATTGGAGTATCCTTCTCTTCATCAATATACCTATATTTGTGTGATTCAAGTGCCTTTTGTGTAACATTTTCGCCCCTTTGACTAAATATACCATCCTACCAATTCTTTTGACGATTGTTCCAACTTCGCAATAATTTTCTCCGTCTGATACATTTGATCAGAAAACTTTACCCCCACTCCGTAAAATTTATCTCCAGTTTTTTGTACCGTATGTTTGACATTCTTCTTACTGGGTATGAGCTTATCCAAGACCGAGCTTATTTTCCGCGCTGACAAAATTTCTGGGGGAGTCATGGCCGAAGGCGCATTTTCATTTGGTGTAAGCCGATACACTTGTAGAAACTGTTGCAATGCTGTATCCCTGGACCCCCGTTGATTTTTTTTAGGGATCTCTTAAAAGTATCCACAAAACGCTATGCCTGGCCGTTGCTTCTAGGGTGGTAAGGGAAAATTGTTATGTGCAGGTAGCCAACTACCGGGCTGAAGGACCATTAAGAGCACACGTTCACATTTACCTCTCTGAGTGATCATCCCGGTATCTATGGACGAGACTAAACTCGCTGATCAGATCAATCAAGCTACGACCGACCGACCGAGCGACTGACCGACCGACCGCTAGCTCCCAATCTCCTGTTTAAGTCGTGATCCAGGACAGCATTCCAGTCCACCATTAAGATTAGGCGCATTGAAATCACCAGGAACGGCCCCAAACGTCGAAAAAACGAAACCCGCTCCTACTGGTCGTTGGGCGCATAAACCACAACGACTCGGAACGAACCACTTTTCACGACAATGTCGGCCACGATCAACCGGTCCTCGGCATCCGCATGAACAGGTCCTACTTCGCGTCCAGGGTACGGCTACCCAATAAAGAAGCCCCCCTCTTGCATATCAGTCCTCGTATGATGACTAGACGACATACCGTTAGACAGCACACACCCATCGATGTTGCAAACAGAGTTTGTTTCTCGGATTGCGGCGACATCCATTCCGAAAGACAAGAGGTCACGGAACAGGCGAGCAGCCTTACCCCCATTCCTTCAACCCCTTCAAATTCAGGCTGGTTATATTGATTGTCATTTTTAAAGTCTGAAATGAGAAAAATAAGAGTTAACCTGTTCACATCCCGTGTGGAAATCTGCTTTGGTAAGGACTCCGGCGGATTGTCTTCGGCTCTCTGTACCCATCTCTGACGTCATCCGTCCTTCCAGGACAATTCCGTCGACGTCCGAAGGATAGGTTAGTTTAACTGACCTATATAACGAGGGATGGATTAACAAAGGGACCCTCTTAGAACAAAAATGCCTTATTTTTTTCCTACGCAGGGATTCCAATTCCAACATCCAAATGTTGGGAAATGTTTCTTTGGCTTCAAACAGGTGACTCCAAACTTTGAGGTAGCTCCCAGTGTCCTTCCCCCAATTATTATCACCTGGGGCATTTGGGATTTCGCGGGGCTACCCAATAGAATTTCTATCTACTGTAGACATCTTAAAAGGAAAGCCTAATTCTTCACTGTTAACTTTACAAATCCTATCTGGGCCGGGGAACATTTTTTCTTTTTCACTTTGGAAAGGTGGGGAGAGGAAGAAGTGGAGTTGGTGTAGAGATCGAACTGAGGGAAGAGGTTGATGGAGAGGAGGACGGAACACGGGAAGTGGAAGAAGGAAGGTTCCTTGCTTTGGTTACTTCAACAGGGATGCAGGGACGGATAGGGGCCTGGTTTGTCACTGACTTTACCGCCCTACTACGCCTGAAGAGCGTTTGAGATGTCGCGTCTTCCTCTTCTTCTTCCTCTCTGTTCCCCTTCAGGGATAATGCACGGGGTGGAAGCATTTTTTAAACCTCCATTGGTGTGTCAGGTTGCTTTTGCTTCCTTTGTTGCTGTTGTAGTTGTTGCAGTTTCGTTGTTGCAGTTGTTCTGGCAGTTTTTCTTTTCACCTTGCACCACCCTTGACCGCTCCTGTGGCGCTGATTCCTGCTTTAGTGAAGACACGTCTTGCTTTTGAGGAGAAGGCATATTTGTCGGCTTCGCCGCTTCTTGTCAACCTCCTTCCAGGTACCACTGGGGTCCTTCACAGCTATTCCTTCCTTTGCTTGTGCTGCAACTACTACTGCTGCTGTTGCTGCTGGACGAGTTGAGGATGTTTGGCGAGGCACTCCTTGCCCACGTGTCTCGAGGCACTACATGACCTACAGCAGTGTGCCTGGCCTTCCACCTCACCACCAACACCCTCTTTTCTCTGCATAACAGAATGTTTTGGATTTCCCCAAAACTCTTCCGCATCAGCGTGACATGTAACTCCATATCTCCGGTTGCTCTTCCAGATTTCACTATGATGTCTTTCACCTCCTCTATCTCAGCGTATTTCGAAAATAAGGCCCCCATTCTGTCCTCGCAGATATCAACGGGAACCGCATGGACTGTAATTCTTGTCCTACGGGTGCCGATGTAGTCTGTCTTCAGTTTTATATTTTTCGTCTCTTAGACTCTTCCGGCAAGCCGTTTTGCGTTTTGCGCTACAAAAACGAGGATGTCCCACATGGCATTCGATTTCCTGGCTACATTTTTGGGACTAATGTTCAGGGTTTTTAAGGCCTCTTCCAGATACTCCCTGCTGACCCAAATTAATTTCCGACTTTTTTACATCGGTGCTTAACATCGTTTGTACAATCGTCGGCCATGATGGCCCGAAATTACTACGGCCAAACAAATGAAAGAAAGTTCCCCTCGTAAATGAAAAAGAAAAAGTTGGATAAAGAAAAAACTAAAAAAAAAAACGGGCAAAGTCTACAAGCAAGAACTAATTAAATACGAAAAAAAAAAAACAATGAAATCGAGAGGAGGATAAAACAAAAAAAGACGATATTTGCCTCCCACTGACAATAGTGTCCAAGGCATTTATGAGGATTGGGTTGTACCCAGTAGGGTTCATAGGTACGTTATATAACAACCTGCGTCAATAAGCCCATTCAGCATTAAACGCGTCACAAAGAAACTTTTCCAGTTTCTGATATTTTTCTAAATATATATATATATATATATATATATGTGTGTGTGTGTGTGTGTGTGTGTGTGTGTGTGTGTGTAATTTATAAGTAAAGATTACATCCAAATATTTTAATTCAACTCATGCAAAAAATTGTCAATATACATCCAACATTTCTTAAATCCCAAGAACTTAAATTCTAAAAACAAACCAAAAAATTATTTAGAAATGAATATAACATGAATCGACATTTAAATTGCAAGACTAGTAGATATACACAACATCAAAGCGGTATCCATTTCTCAATCAGAGAAACTCTCAGAATCCCAAATGTTGATGAGCGTTCATTAGATAGATCAACTGAAATTTGCTCTCTGAAGAATATCTCCCCTTGCCAAATTGATAGATTTCTTTCGGCTATAAGAGCCATTTCGATGATGTAAAAAGTCTCTATTCCTGTTGAGAGGAACATAATTTGGTTAGGATACTTCGATATGGGCTGGTTAATAATTTCCCTTTTTGACAAAATTACAAACCAAAAACACATCAAATCAAACATGTGTAGGGAAACGCTTACTGGATTAGATGACTTTGACATAGACAAGATCACCGAAATAATAAATGAAATCTACAACAGCGGGGATATACCGGAATACCTCAGAAGATCTACCTTCATAGCCATGTCTAAGAAGTCAAGCACAAATGAATGTGAAATCCGCTGAACATTAAACCTAATGAACCACGTGACAAAACTCATCAGCCGTATTCTCATGAATAGAGCACGCAGCAGAATCAGGCCAGAGATAGGACAAGAACAGTGCGGGTTCGTTAAAGACACCGGAACAAGGAACGCGATATTCATGCTCAGAATGTTATCAGAAAGAGCGATAAAGATGCAGAAGGACGTGTACCTATGTTTCATAGATTATGCGAAGGCCTTCGACAAATTACGCCACATGAATCTGATGGAACCGCTTAGCGACCACGGTGTATTCAGGAAAGATATAAGAATAATCAAAAACCTATACTGGTAGCAAACAACACGTATACGCATAGGGAACGTGTTCAGTTAATATACAAAAATAGAAAGGGGCGTAGGCACGGATGCGTCTTCTCACCCAACCTGTTCAAACTGTACAGCGAGTTAATTCTGAGAGAATTGGGAATCCTATCGGGATTTAGCTTCGGCAGCCACAATCTTAACAACATAAGATACGCAGATAACACAGTACTGATTGCAGATATGCAAAGAAATTACAAAACCTCATACAGAAGGTAGCAACGAAGAGTGAGAAGAAGGGTCTAAGCATAAACTACAAAATGGAAGAATGCATAGTCATCAGTAAAAGGATGAGCCCGAAATACGATTTACAGGTCGGGAACACTAGAATCAAGCAGACGCGGAAGTTCAAATATCTGGGAAGCATTGTGACACAGGACGGTAAGTGCGACACTGAGATCCGTAGATGTATTGGGATGGCCAAGGACGAATTCCAAAAGCTGGACATACTATCGCGAAACAGGAGGATTTCTTTGGTAACAAAGAATAGAATACTGAAATGTTAAGTGACATCTGTCGTTCTAAAGAACGGCAGCGAATGTTGGACGATTTCCTCAAACATGAAGAAGCGAACCAAGGCGACGGAGATGTGGTTCTACAGGAGGATGCTAAGGATATCATGGACCGAGTGGTGGGGTCTTAGAGAGGATGCAAACAAGGAGGGGACTTATAATTAACACCAGGAAGAGGCAGCTGAAGTTTCTGGGACACATAATGAGTAAGGAGGGCCTGGGGAATCTAAAACTCACGGGTCGAATAGAGGGAAAGAGAGACAAGGGAGAACAACGCATGGCATGCCGAGCGGGCTTAAGCAAGTGGTTGACAGAACGTGGTCTGGGTAAGGTAGCAGAAGGGAGGAACTTGTTGAGAGATGCAAGGGATAGAGGGAGGTGGAAAGGGCATGGCACATAAAAAGAAAAAGTAGCGCTAAAATATTTTTAGAATAATACGAAATAAAATTAAAAACACGCAGATACACATATTTTCTCATAATTGGCAATCATTAAAGTGTTAAATACATTATTTTTTGTACATACATATTTTCTACGGAATTTCTCGGACATTCAGGCCAGTAAATGTAATTTATACCGTTTATTATAAACAAAGCATTTACTTAAATATGCGTATGTATAAAAAATAAGGTATAAACAAAAAATATATTAAAAATAATTGTTAGAATTTTAGAATACATATATATATATATATATATATATATATAATTAAAATAATTGTTGGACTTAGTTAATTTTAGAGTATATATAAATATATATATATATATATATATATATATATATATATATATATATATTGGGTAGGTGAAGTGTACTTAAAAAGGAGGGGGGAATCACAGTTAAATTAATGGAAATATTACCACCTTCATATAAGTTAATCTTCCCAACTGACCATAGATTTCCGATCGGATTCAAATCAGAAACTTGATGGTGGGCATTCCATTATTTTCTTCCCTGTAAATATTTTATACTGAAAGAATTCAGGGATAAGCTGAGATACATGAGAAGTAGCATTGCTGTGCATCAATGCAGACTTCACTTTGATCCTGCGAGACTGGGACTTGTACCATGGAAAGAAGGTCTTGTTCATAAAATCACAATAGATAGCACTGTTCAGTTTAACTCCACTATCAACTTTGAATGGTGCAGTAATGGTTTGATCGAAAATTCCATCCCATATCACAATACCGCCTACTTGTTGCCTTCTTTTAGTCTAGGGCACGTCTGAATTGGGTAAAATCAATCGTTTGGCCCATCAATCAGGTCCACCAAATGTCAGTCGAGAAAAGTCAAATTTTCATGTATTTCTTAGACCAATTTTGACGATTTAAAATATTTACTTTCGTGAGAGGAGCTTTACAGATCACATTTCACAAAGTATTCTACACATTTTGTCCTTGTTCACTCCCTCAACTCCAGCATTTTCACAGATCTGAGCGCTGATCAAAAGTGGCTGTTTCGTTTTAACTCGCTTCTTCTACGTTCATCTTGAGGAAACAAGTTTTTGAAGTATTTTTCCATTGCTTCAAATTCTCAATTTAGTTATAATTCCAACAGCCTTCTTCATCATTCGATGATCGCTGTAATTTTCTGTCTTTCACCAGTTGGCAGATCCTTCTATTTATCCATGTTTCAACATATATTATGGTCAAAAAGAAAAAAATAGTTTTATTACATTTCAGAGGTCTTAAGCTAATATTAATTTAATCTGTATACTAACTACAGTCAGTTCATTTTCGTAAATTCCAAATACCTCAAAAACTGATCATTAAAATGGCAAATATTTTAATAAAGGTGGAAATAGACAGGTTTATATTTGGCAAATATTGGCTTAGAACGTTTAGAGTTACTGAGGTTTAACTGATATTTATTTGATTTGCATAATAACTTCAGACAGGCTGTAGTGCTTAGATAGCAAAGTAAGTACTTATTTATCTACCTTCATTGATCAATTATTTCAGTTTTCTTGTTTAAGAGTTTATTTTGGTTTTCCTCCAAGCACAGTTTACAAATTTACAGTTTACATACACACACACACACAAACACACACACATATATATATATATATATATATATATATATATATATATATATATGAAGACAACATCGAGAACAAAAACTACTACTTAATATACAAAAATGAAATACTAGATAAATGATAACATATAAACAAACATGTACTTTATTACCTAAACATTAATTAAATATATTTATGTGCATGTGTTTGTGTATATGTATGTTGATATGTGTAGGTCATTATATATATACATCTATATATATATATCTATATCTCTCTCTCTATAAATATAATATATATATATATATATATATATATATATATATATATATATATATATATATATATATATAATATATATGCGTGTATGTGTGTAATATGTATTTGGAGAAAATGTTCGATAAAGTGGAAAAATACATGTACACGAATAAGCGATGCTGAGAATTTTAAATTTTGAATTTTTCCTTTTCTGTTTTATGGGTGCAGATATAAAAATATTTATCATAAGCATTAATAAAATTAATATATAACATATACAGATGTACATGTGTTTGTTTGCATGCGCTTAAATATATATATATATATATATATATATATATATATATATATATATATATATATATATATATATATAAAAAGTGTGTGGGGGCGATTGTGCGTGAGTTCATGAATGTAAGTATATTCATTCACATTCAAACAACAATAAATAAAATTAAATTATAAATATAACATCATATAATTATTAAGAATATTGGCGAAGTGAAGGCATATATAAATATTTACCTTGCCATTTAAGCATGAATGAAAATATTAAGTAAAGACGGAAGACAGCTTAATTTCACAAACTAAAAAGAGAATATTCGAGAATTACTAAGAGCGAAGACTGTGTACCGCACCAGATGTAACATTACTACATTTATTTTTGACACATAGAATTGAGAAAGAGAGAATCAATCGGGGCAGAGTAGAGACATGGAAAACGATGAAAAGGCAAAATACAAGCGCGCATGCAAGAAAACGCATGCACAATTGGAGGAATGCAATTGCACAGAAGAAGAAAAAATCAATATTAAACCAAGAAAATGTACATGAATTATTTTTAACGATATAAAAATAAAAAATCCCCCCCAAAAAACAGTCAATAGCTGATATCTCCTGCTGAATGGACTGAGCTATTGATAGCAAGTCCTTTTACAAAACTCCAGATTCTGAATGCAACATCAATCAGCAAAATGACAAATTTATATATATATATATATATATATATATATATATATATATATATATATATATATATATATATATATATACATACACATATATATATATATATATATATATATATATATATATATATATATATAGATAGATAGATAGATAGATATATAGATAGATAGATAGATAGATAGATAGTTGGATAGATAGATATCGGATTTTCCGCAGGCGCATAAAGAATATTAATTTTGAAACGTGTACATCCATTACGCTTGAAGGACTTCAGATCTCCAGAGATAAATATTTCATGATGGGATAAATGTACGATAGGAAGAGTAAAATCTCATCGATGTTAAACCACACATACTGAAGTCTCTTTTCTGGCATGAACACTTGAAGATAACTTTCCATCAGATGCAAAAGGAAAATAACCGGAAGCAAATTAATCGAAAATTATTTACACCGAATGGGAGCGGCATGTCAATTTCAAATTCAAGCCAATTCTGTAGTGTTTTTTTATATTTATTAGCCACATAAACTTCACTTCCTGCCAAATTAAAAAAGCAGTTTGTATTTACTCTTTCTTTTTCTTTTCTTTCTTTCTTCATTCCTTTCTTTATTTCACATTTCGTTTCATTTGTCGTGTTCGCGAGTGAAAATCTCTTTTCCCATTCGTTTCGTTTCGTTTCTTTCTTACTCAGGTTTCCTGATATTTCTTTCTTTCTTCCTTATTTCACTTTTTCTTTCATTTTTCTTTATTTATTATTATTGATAAAAATTACTGTTGACAAATGACAGAGATTTGGAAATAAATTGAACAAAATTAGAATTGTATACAAATGAACTCAGGCCAATCATGCAAGCTTAGTAGTCGAAGGTTTATACGTTATATCAGGAGATTAGTGAATTAAGAGCCAATAAAAGGAATCGGGAATTTTGTTAATGAAGTAAAAAATGTATATGCCGTGAATGTTTACATTACAACAAACTTTCCTTTGTCCGTGTAATGAAAGCTTTACTGAATTCGAAACAGAGTCTCGTTAAAATTGGAGCAGGAGAACACAGATAAGATAGCATTTCATAATTTTGAACAGCATATTGGGGTCACATGAAACATAGGACCAAATAAACAAATAAAATCCAACATTTGTTCATGTCTAATTGAATCCAATGAGTTTGGCAGAATAGCGATGAAGAATACAGGCAAAATATTTGTTTATCAATATTAAGTCTCAATACTAAGCAAATAGAATATAATACTACTTCAACTAATCCGAAACATATTAATCTCCTATATCGTAGTCAAATGCATACTAATTATAAACAAGATGAAAATATACTAAAAAAATTAGTAAATACTAATATATCTACAGCAGATCCTAGCAAAAAATTAAGTTAATCATATACTATACTAAATCTAGTATATCGAACTGAATTATTTGCAATGATTCGTCCCCCCACCGCTTTAGCGATTTGCAAAAATCTAACATAGTTTACAAATTCAAGTGCCCTTTAGTAGATTGTATCTCCAACGGATTAAATAATAATTATATTAGTCACACCACAAACTCGCTTTCACGACGCTTGACACTACATTTGAATGATAACTCTAACATTTTTTGGCATTTAAAACAACATGCCTGACCGCATAAACAATTAAGGAAAATCCTCGTTGAAACCACAACTGTAATTGAACATGAAAACAACAAAGAAAAACTAAAAATTCTTGAAGCTATATACATAAAACTGTTGAAACCTAACCTGAACAAAATCAACTATGAAATCTCCACAAATATTCTTAAATCCTTATAATTGATGACAGAAGCCATTGATTTATACCAACGGCTTCTCATACTTAATACTTCTCGTTTTCACTCTCGCGTGGTCATGATTGACGTAATAAGCTGCGTTTGGGATTTTCGCCTCCGGCGTCTCGTATGCACGATTTTGTCGTTGCTTAGAAATCTTCCGTATAAACATAAACAGACTATCATTATTGTTTTGTCCGTGCATTGTTTAATATATTGAAATGTAATTTTCATCTTTTGTAATGGCTTATGTAAGACGAAAGCTTAGATAGGATTAAAACAAATGTATCAATATTGCGAATTCTTTCTTCTTTTAGTGAGAATGTTATTAAATTTATCAGACGATATGAAATGAATTTACATAAAATATGTAGACAAAACTTGTCTATATTATTTAATGAAAGATGCATCAATATATATATATATATATATATATATATATATATATATATATATATATATAGTTGACCTTTCTGCAACAACTGTTTCTACAAAGATGGTTTCGTCTAATAGCTGATGGAACAGTGTTTCCTTCGCATAACACTGGTTTCTAATGGATTCTTTCACCAGATTGATCAGTATCGCAGTATGCATCATATATTAATGCTCATACGTAGACTATGTCCAGATTAGGATACTGCTAATATTAGCATTTGCCTATAAAGAAAGAAAACATTTTCTTTAGGAAAACAAGTCCAGTAGCTGTTATCGCTTTTTTCAGTAGTAATGTGGTTCTCCTTCCGATCCATCGATTTGATGTGGCGCTGAATGTTAACATCTGGATTATGTCATTATTTTCTCTTAAAATTACATGTGCAATCCATTTTAGTTGTTGCTGCTGTCGGTAGTTACCGACTGATGTAACTTATGTTATTTGGTAGAGTAATTTGTTTGTAAATCTTGTAGATTATCGTAAAGCCTTTGATAGTGTACCACCCATTTGGATCCTTGTTTCTTGTTTAGGATGGGATTCCTGAAACGCTCTCTCCCTCTCTCTCTCTCTCTCTCTCTCTCTCTCTGGCCTCTGTAGTAGTGCTGCCATGTTTCTCCCGTGATGTGTGCAGTCTGTGGCATTACTTCTTCATTATGAGGGTAAACGGTTGACAGTTTCCTGGTTGCTGTTTCCGACTGGTAGTTAGGAGCCCTAACTCTTGTGTAACGTCTTGAGCGGCCGCTCTGATCAACAGTTGTATAATACCGGGGTGTCTGTAGTGCCATGTCGCGCATGGAAAGGTGTCCCTGCAGTCACCTCCGGTGGGCAACTCTGAGGCCACATTCTGATGCATGTTGTGCCAACTTCTCTCTGCCCACGTCACGGTCGATAACCGTCTGCTTCTTTTACTTTAGGCCTTTTCATCTTCCAACCATAATTCCACACGATGATTTACAAAGATCGAAAAAGTAAACCTAAACCAGCCCTACAAAACTCACCTAAACCCTTCCACATTTCATTCTCCAACATCCGTGGCATTAGATCCAATTTCTGCAGTGTGGAATCTTTCCTCACTGCAAACTGGCCGGATATACTGGCTCTGTGTGAGACTAACTTTGACTCGTCTTTCCCCTCCTCTGATCTCTCGATTCCCGGCTACATTCCTCTCCCCAGAAAAGACACTCAAACCCACATACATGGCCTTGGTGTTTACGTCAAGGACTATCTCCCACTGTCTAGAGAGTTGTCTCTTGAATAGCCAGACCATTCGTACATGTGTCTCCGGTTATCTCATCTCGATGTTGTAAGCTATCTCTTCTTCCTTTATCGCTCTCCATCCTCTCAAGACTGTGGAATAATCAATAGCATTTCTGACAGCATAGACAAGTCTCTCTCTCTCCCTCTCTTTCTCTCTCTATCTCTCTCTCTCTCTCTCTCTCTCTGCTCACATATTAGTGTTTGGCGATTTTAACGCCCATCATGCCTAGTGGCTTAAGAATGCTACTACTGACTCTGCAGGCATTCAAACACTTAAGTTTTCAGTTTCTCAATCCCTCACGCAGATAGTTCACTCCCCCCGGCGTTTTGCCTACAGCCGGGACGGTAAGGCCTCTCTTCTCGTTCTGTGTTTTAAATCCATCCTCGAGTGTTGCAGCGCCAGGCAGCTCTGCCCTCTTGCTAACTCCGATTATGCTGTAGTGTCTGTCAACATCTCCTTCAACTCCACCCCCTGCCAAAAACCTCCTACCACTACAACCTCGTTCTGCTATCAACGAGCTGACTGTGACTCGTTCCATGATTTCCCCCGCGATGTCCCCTGGGTTGTTGTCTTTACGCTCCCCTTTCTAGAATGTGCTTCTGAGTTCTCCTCCTGGGTTAAAGCTGGAATCGACGCTTTCATCTCCTCAAGGAAATTTAAGGTCAAATCACGATTCTCCCCTTGGTTGTCCGCTGCTTGCTCAGCCACCATTGCCCATAGGAACCACTTCTTCCACCTATTCCGTAGCGACATGTCCGACTGCAATAGACGTCTCTTCGCCTCTGCCCGTGACGAGAGTAAGCGTGTCCTCAACGAAGCTAAGGCACTATTTGCTGCTCGAATGAAGGAACGTATTGCATCTCGCAAATTCGGCTCCAGGGATTATTGGTATCTCTTCAAGAGCGTACTTAACAATAGCAAACCCTCTATACCTCTTTTGTTCAACCATTTTGTGGTCCTGACCTCCTTTGCCGACAATGTTGAATGATTTGCTAGGAAATTTTCATTCAATTCAACGCTCGACTCTTCCGGAGTACACATACCTGATTTCCCTCGTAGAACTGATGCCCTATTGAGCTGGTTGCACATAACCTCGTCCTTGGTACTGGGATTATCTCTAATTTAGACCCCCAGAAGGCTAGTGATGGATATGGGATAACAGCCATTGTCTTGAAGAAATGCGCGCCTGAACTGGCACCAGCCCTCTCCAAAATATACAACTACTGCCTCAAGGAATCTTGTTTTCCAGACCGCTGGAAATCCTCATCGATATTTCCAGTCTTTAAGAACTCTGGCGGCACCCCTGACACTTCTAATTACCTATCACTCTCCTACCACACTTCGGCAATTGTTCGAAGCCTTAATCAATACCGAAGTGCTTAACCACCTTACATCCCATGATCTGCTCTCAGACAAGCAATATGGTTTCCGCTTTGCCCGATCTACAGCTGATGTGCTTACGGCCATCACTGAAATTGTCTACCAAGCTCTTCAAAATAACGGAGAAGCTCCAAAGCGTTTGATAAGGTTGGGCATGCCGGCCTTCTTCGCAAGCTCCAGGGTTATTGTATTACAGGTCGATTGTTTGACCTAATACAATAATTCCTGTCAAACAGTGAAATGATGATCGTTCTCAACGAATTCCTCCCCACCTATTATCCCTCGAACGCCGGTGTTCCTCAAGGGTCCATCCTTGGCCCTACTCTGTTCCTTATCTTCATCAACGATTTTCCTGAGGCCATAGATTCCCAAGTAGGCATCTACGCGGATGACACTACAATTTACTCCTGCCTCAAAAGCAAATCTAGTGTCGCTGACAAAACTAACCTGGCCGTTCGTCTCGAAAAGAACCTCCAATCGGTTGTGAACTGGGGCAGGAATTGGCTGGTTAACTTTAACGCCTCACAAACAAAACTGATCTCTATTAATCACCACAGAGATCCTTCCCTGACCCCCATTAGTATGTCTGACGCTCAACTTCTCGGGAGCACCTCTCTGCGGCTGCTCGGTCTCACGTTGTCTGCTGACCTGAGATTGAACAAACACATTGAGTCAATTGCTTCATCAACCGCAAGGACAGTTTTTCTCCCGGAATCGATCCTTCAAATCTACAAATCAACCATTCGCCCTTGCATGGCGTATTGCTGCCATATATGGTCAAAAGCCTCGTGTATCTTAATAAGATCCAGAGACGGATATGCAATGTAATTGGGCCTGACCTGGCATCTCATCTGCAGTCGCTCTCTCACAGACGTGCCGTCGCCACTCTCTGTCTTTTTTACAAATACTTTCATGGTAATTGCTCCGATGCGCTGCTTGCGCGGGTTCCCAGACTTCATGAATTCAAGCGTCCTACGAGGCTGTCATCCCGCTCTTACACTTACACTGTTGAGACTGTTAAATGTAGCCGTCTCTTCTACTCCAATAGCTTCAGATAAGTTGGTTTCTTGGCTCGATCTTTTTATGTAGGGACCTCCACCTTTTTGGCATAAACTTTCGATACCTAAGGTTTAAAATGAAATTTTTAAAATGAAAAATCTTTGTTGAATATTTCATTTTAGCTTCAAGTGAAAGTTTCATAATTAAATTTATTATTTCCATTAAGTAAAATATTCTGGTGTATTTCAGATAGAAATTATGCAGATTGGAATGTCAAATTTAATTTTTATTTCTTAAATTCTTTTCTTAAAAGCGGTCATTTTATTTATTTTAAGAAATTTGTAAACAAGATTTTCTATTTAAAAATTCATTTAAAACAATAGATAGAAATTATACGGATTGGAATGTCACATTTAATTTTGATTTCAAAAATTTTTTTCTTAAAAGCGGTTATTTTCTTTATTTTAAGAAATTTGTAAACAAGATTTCTATTTAAAAAATAGATAGAAATTATACAGTTTGGAATGTCAAATTTAATTTTGATTTCTTAAATTCTTTTCTTAAAAGCTGTCATTTTCTTTATTTTAAGAAATTTGTAAACAAGATTTTCTATTTTGAAATTCATTTTAAAAAATAGATAGAAATTGTACAGATTGGAATGTCAAATTTAATTTTGAATTCGTAAATTCTTTTCTTAAAAGCTGTCATTGTCTTTATTTTAAGAAATTTGTAAACAAGATTTTCTATTTTAAAATTCATTTAAAAAAAAAGAGAGAAATTATACAGATTGGAATGTCAAAATTTAATTTTGATTTCTTAAATTCTTTCCTTAAAAGCGGTCATTTCCTTTATTTTAAGAAATTTGTAAACATGATTTTCTATTTTAAAATTCATTTTACAAAAAAGAGAGAAATTATACAGATTGGAATGTCAAATTAAATTTTGATTTCTTAAATTCTTTTCTTAAAAGCGGTCAATTTATTTATTTTAAGAAATTTGTAAACATGATTTTCTATTTTAAAATTCATTTTACAAAAAAGAGAGAAATTATACAGATTGGAATGTCAAATTTAATTTTGATTTCTTAAATTCTTTTCTTAAAAGCGGTCAATTTATTTATTTTAAGAAATTTGTAAACAAGATTTTCTATTTTAAAATTCATTTTACAAAAAAGAGAGAAATTATACAGATTGGAATGTCAAATTAAATTTTGATTTCTTAAATTCTTTTCTTAAAAGCGGTCAATTTATTTATTTTAAGAAATTTGTAAACATGATTTTCTATTTTAAAATTCATTTTACAAAAAAGAGAGAAATTATACAGATTGGAATGTCAAATTTAATTTGGATTTCTTAAATTCTTTTCTTAAAAGCGGTCATTTTCTTTATTTTAAGAAATTTTTAAACAAGATTTTCAATTTTAATATTAATTTTAAAAAATAGATAGAAATTATACAGATTGGAATGTCAAATTAAATTTTGATTTCTTAAATTCTTTTCTTAAAAGCGGTCATTTTCTTTATTTTAAGAAATTTGTAAACAAGATTTTCTATTTTAAAATTTAATTTGAAAAATAGATAGAAATTATACAGATTGGAATGTCAAATTTAATTTTGATTTCTTAAATTCTTTTCTTAAAAGCGGTCAATTTATTTATTTTAAGAAATTTGTAAACAAAATGTTCTATTTTAAAATTCCTTTTAAAAAATAGATAGAAATTATACAGATTGGAATGACAAATTTAATTTTCATTTCTTAAATTATTTATTTAAGCGGTCATTTTCTTTATTTTAAGAAATTTGTAAACTAGATTTTTTATTTAAAATTCATTTTAAAATATAGATAGAAATTATACAGATTGGAAGGTCAAAGTTAAATTTGATTTCGTAAATTCTTTTCTTAACATCGGTCATTTTCTTTATTTTAAGAAATTTGTAAATAAGATTTTTTATTTCAAAATTCATTTTAAAAAATAGATAGAAATTATACAGATTGGAATGTCAAATTTAATTTTGATTTCTTAAATTATCAGCGACCACAACTCGATTACTCTGCGTAACACTTTATTACAAGTTCCTAACGTTTGTGTACGTTTACCCCATTTAGGACGCATTTAGTCCGACTACAAGTTCTATTGTGGAAATTACTCCACAGCACACACACACACACACACACACACACACACACACACACACACACACACACACACACACACACATATATATATATATATATATATATATATATATATATATATATATATACTTGGAATTGCGTTATTTCTTATCTTCATCATCGACCTTCCCGATGTCATAAGTTGCCAATCGGTATTTATGATGATGAAAGAACTATTTACTCCTGTATTAATAGTAAGTCCGAGAAGTACTACACAGTAACTAGCAGCGGGTATCGAAAATCAATTCAATAAATGAGTATTTCCTATTATTTAGTGGATACATGTGTTTCCGCTGTTACCTCTAATTTCAGAGGTCCTAATAAAGAAAAATCTGTCTCAGAAAAATCGAAACAGCATTCCTGTAGTTTACTTCTGGTTAAAGGGCGGGTTCGATTCCGGTCGGAGGAGGAATTTTATATTTAGTAGAACTTCTCATTTCCGGCCAGTTTAATAAATTAAAACAAGCAGGTTTAACAACACAAACATACGTACCCAGTATAAAAAAGTTTATATTAATAAGAACTAGTGTCAGATATAAAAAAAACCTTTTCGAAACTTTGGTTATGCATATTGTTGCTTTTCATATTTTTTCAACTGCTATCAGAAGCTAAGCGAAGTAATAATCAAGATTAAAGTAAGGAAACCATTAAATGTATTCCATAGAAAGTAGCGTAGATTCAACCAAAAAATATGTTTGCAAAACTGTTTAGTTCTCTTGAAATAAATTATTTTTAAAAAATCATTTCAGCTCAATCAACGCGATAATGACACTAAGACAAAACAGGGGGTAAAGTAGAACGAGAAGATCTTCGTGAGGAGAATTAGTTCAACTAGAACTGTCTTAAAATCCCACAACAATTGGTTTTCAAAGATACCTGGAAATTACAGAATTCTGGATGTCAACGAACATGAAAGAAATAAGAAAATTTATTTAGTAGTATAGAAAGCCAACAAATTCAAAAGGGAATTTTAAGTGGGTGAAGAAGTGCAAATAGGCCACAATGATCTACTGCAGCGGCAAAGAATATAAAAAAGAAAGCAAATGCCTTGTACCAAATACAGAAACTTTGGCAAGATAAGATTATTTATACTCAATACTCTGCCCATACCAGACAAGCTGATGTAGACAAGCCTCGTAACCTTCAGTGGTAACGTAGTGCATGGTGAAAAGCTGAAACCGAAGAAATTGCCAAGCAAACATACTAACTAAAATTTTCCAATCACACACACTAAAAATTTGTCAACCCGAATGGCAGATATTGTTATAAATATTCAGAAACATTTGGCCATTTTGCATCCGGTTATACGATGTTAACACCCACTGAATGTAAAACTAGTCATGATAGATTTGGCCAGTATCTGCACTAGGAAATATGCAACTTTTACTGGAGGAAAGTGCAAGAAATGTATATGAACATCATCCAGGCCCGGTTCCAGGGCTAGGATCTCTAATAATTTTATGGGATATTGCAATACACACAGACAGGACAATCAAAGCTAATCGACCAGACATCGTTATCGTGACCACAAGAACAGAATGGGCTTTCTTATTAACATGACAGTGCCTGTCAAGTGTAATGTATCTTTGAAGATCTTGCGAAATATCAAAATACAAGGATCACGAATTGAAAATCTCAAAAATTGTGGCAAATTATGTGGCAATAATTCTAGTTGTAGTTGAATCCCTATGATTAAATGGAAAAGGTACCGATAGCCGCATTGAAGGGTTTCTTGTTAGGCCATGCCTAAAAGAAATACAAACAAGTGTACTTTCAACTTCAGCTCACACATTACGAAGATCTTTATCTGTATAATATGTGTATGATATTAGCTTTTGTATTTTTTACAAAACTCATCAGTGGAAAATGTCATGAAGTTGTTTCTGAACTTAGGTCTCTGTTTGGGACCCAGAAAAAAATGTGCATACAACGCAAATCCAAGGAAATAATAAGAATAAAAATAAGAGTATACAAAAGCTTAGTGAAGAGAAAATATAGCTATTTTTCACAGTGATAAACAATAAATAGACAACAGAAAATGTTTCTGTAACTCGCCTACATAACATTTGTGCATACCATTCTCGCTGGTAAAAATACCAAAAGCTGATTATCTGGTTCACTTTACCTCACTATGAACATTTGAAATAGACCACCAGTTTAGCGCCTTCAGTTGTTAGATATGTAAGTGTGTAGTATAAAACGCCACGATCAATTTATAATCAATGTTATTATTTTTAATTTTATTTGATTTTCATGTTTATCTATTTAATATAATAGTTTGTATTATCTCATGTTTATTAAGAGATACTTGCTGATCATCTTTAATTGAAAATTTTCCATTTTTTTAAATTCTCTATTTCGATTCATATGTTCACACAGAAATCGGGAGGTGTATAACGCAAATTGTCTTCGAGAAATTAAGCAAATTATTAAGACCGAAGAACATACAGAAATAAATAATGGAATGTTAAAATGCTATGACATAACTAAGTTGTCCCTCACCAGAATTTTGTATATAAATGATGAAGGAAAAATGTGTTAACTGTGCTTATCATTTGCTCGATCTGCTACTAAGAAAGTTGGTTCACTGAATGTTCGCTGACATATGTTCATCTTACATATTTATACGTTTACCATTCTTGCTCGCTGGTTTGGTGATCCCATATAATTTGTTGATAAAATCCAAGGAAGAATCTGCAATGTTATTGGTTCTGATGTAGCATCTCGGATTCAATCACTTTCTCACCACCGAAATGTATTTACAGGGTAACGTTTCTATCAATTCTTTCATGGTAATTGTTTTTATTGCTACATAGACTCTATGAAATGGCGATATGTAACCGTATATTTTATGATAACAGTATATTCTATCCTACTTCTCGCTTGTGGATCTCTCTTCCGGATTATTTCTTCCCAGTAAAATTCTATCTTCAAAAATCAAATGCAATGTCAATCGCTATCTTTTGTCTTGTGTTCTTTTAGTGTTCACTCTCCTTAATGGTGTTTTTTCCACATTCACTAATATTCACTAACCCTTAATCTCCTTGTCCCTATATTGCCTTGCATGGAGAAAATTGATTAAAAAGCTTCATCGAATCCATATAATTTTAGCAAGAAATGTGCCCATTCTACGCGAATTTTATGTGCACACCTTAAATCTAAAATTCGTTGTGCATTTCAGAAGAAAATTCAATCCCGGCTCCTGAGAAACATTAAATTAACCGAAGAGATGCAAGAAATTGAAAATGGTAAATAATTCAAAGTGTGCCTGAGTGTGTACGTTTGGATATGGAGCGGAAGTAAGTGTGCGAGGAAACATACAAAAAATTTTGAAACCGAAAGCGAAAAATGATTCGCTGTTGCAGTAATTGCCATGTTGAGAAAATATTGGCTACCCTTTAGATTTTGGGGTCATAAAGTTCGGCTCTTGTGATGCGAATGTTACAAATATATACATACAATAGATACTGTAAACAGCCAGAATATAATTACGTATTGATTCTACGTTCTCGCACGTTAGAACTTACCACCTCGAGCTACATCCGCAATCAATGCAGCCACGTGCTCAATTATACCTACGTTTGCCAATTCGCCCCCACTCAATACTCTAAAGATATAAACGATTGTTAAATAATACTTTTTTGCTAAGGAGTTGCTCTGCTTAAATCATTTAATCTACTTTCTTTTAAGATCGTCATTCAAAATTCTGGTTCTTAGCTGGTCTTGAATACCTAGGTTTGGTACTGGTGTGAAAAACATAATTATCTCGATCTTTTGCCTCCAGAATAAAACATGAAATTCGGTCGGTTCATCAGTCATTTTTATCCCGATATCTTCTGCAATGTACCGTGTACGTTCAGGACGTGGACGATCATGGTTCTGTACAATATTCTGCTTTTTTTGTAAATTTTATATTTTCTCAATCTATCCCAAAATCCTTGTTCTATTAACCATTTACTGATGCTCTTTACGTAGGTTGTTCTCTTCTTTCCATTGCCTTTAATATGTCCTGTTAGCGGAAACCTTTATAAGCGCTTATTCCTCATTATTTACACAAGGCATTTCAACTGTCTCTTTCTCATATCAAGTATAACTGTACCTTTTGTTTCTACTTTCTCTAAAACTTAGTCATTGCTCAGATGGTCACTTCATTCTATTCTCAGCATCCTTTTGTAGAACGACATATTTGTTGCCTCAAGTCTCTTCTTCATCCGATCAGATTGTCCAGCCTTTACTGTCATATAGGAGGATCAACATTATATGAGTTTTACACTTTTTAACTAATTCTTAGCTTTTGGAAGGCATCTTTCCCTAACACAATGGCCCTTTTGGTGTCGCATTTTTCATTCCCTACAAAAAATCTTTTTACATATTTAATACTATATATTATTTAAAAAAATACAATAAAATATTAGATAGACAGAATTTATCGGTTGTATTTAACAAAATTTTTTGGATGATTTCTTGATTTCTTAAAACTATTTTTTATCCGCCCTTTGTTAGGTTTTGTTTTTCATCTTTATGGCTTGCTAACGAGCCGTCTCACTCGTAACTCGGAGTGAGATATTCAGTTTAGTCGCCGACATTTCGACTGAAATACTTTCCGAAAAGGGGAGTTTTTTTATTTAAATTAAGATTTAAAGTATAAGTCCCATTGCTCCTTACTAAAACAATGTGCGATTATCCATCATTGTGGAAAAAGCGATTCTTTGTACTTACAATTTGGGAATGGCGACATTACGTTTCAATAAAATAAGACAAAGAAAGGGAAAAAATAGAAAACGAGATATATTTCTTCACCTTTGCCCTCTTTTTTATCTAGCATAATAAAGCCTCATTACTTGCCAAAAAACGAATAATTTACACGTCCTATTTATGTTTATGACGATATTTTGTTAATTTACAAATAACCTGACTAGTCTGAAAATTAGTCTTAAAGTTAAGAATTATGTTCGAAAATATATTAATGAATAAATACAATAGTACAAAAACAAAAGCCAACTCAGTATTGTGGAAGAAGCGATTCTATTTACTTACACATGGGACCATGTCTTCAATTCATGCTATACTCGAATCAAATGGTCATTTAGGGAATAGCCAGTAAAACTTGGCAATATTATATTTTAATAAATCAAATAAATGTTGTATGGACCATTATATACTAATATAATAATGGCTAAACAACTAAAATATGTGATTATTAACAATTTTTTTATCTATATTTTAAGGTGAAGGGTAGGCAATGACGTCATCGTAACGTTTATGTATTTCATTGTTTTAACAGGTTTTTATTGTTGGGAAAATTTATAATATGAAATATTTCTTGTAAACAGGTTACATGTATCATATAAAGATATAGAGGTTCTAGTTATTTTTAATATTTTCCATTTTACCTTTGAAATTTTGTAAACTCCTTTTAAGTGCCAAAAATATTTCGAAAGGGACGTTCTGTTACGATAGGCATTGTTGTTGAAAAATGATAGTGTTCCTTTAAAACTCAGTGGTATCAACACATATCATCTTTTACATCGCTACATAAGTTTTTGTGTAGCGATGTAAAATGTTTTTATTGTAATGTATTATAATAAATATATATATATATATATATATATATATATATATATATATATATATATATATATGTATGCATGTAAACAACACTCTGGGACCCAAGATATGATCATCTTGCTGGAAGTGCTATATAACATACACGAGTCTTTAATAATGACTAGCTGAGTCTTGTCGAGCGATTAAAATTAATTTCTCGTTCATTGTGCCTGTTTCTACTGCATAAAGGATTTAAAATTAATAGGAAATAATCAAAATGATGTCAAAGTGTCGTTATTGTTGTAAGGAATTACAAAAATTTATAGTAATACCATGTTGCAATATGAAACAAACTTCAGTGTCTATGCTTCCCTGATCACTAAAATCTTAACATTTTAAGACGAGGGTCAACTGTTATCTACCGTACATATCCTCATAATACTCAACCCTTGACCCCACCCCCTATATCCCCTTATAACATTCCTATTCAGTAATACTCTACCTTGAATAACAATTGAATAATTACAACACTCCTTCTCCCACTTGTCTATTTGCTGGACCTTTTCTTTCTTTCGGTGACGTTTGATCCAATTTAACGCGGTTTACGAAACGGAAAACGTAACGCCATTTTCAACTAATTAACACTCTCTTCTTCTGGACTGAAATAGATAAAGTGTGAAACCACATCTCAAAAGGCGACTCAGAGTCCTTTATCTTCATTCTGCAACGATGCAACTCGAACAAACTAAGAATTTGTAAGTACGATATTCAATCGACAATAATAGCAAATTCTCTCAAACATTCATTCGACACTCGGTAGAAATTCCACATCAGTTCAACTTTGCCACAACGTTGCTTCTATTTAATTTTGTGCACGAAATTTATCCACGCATAGCAAACAAAAAAGCTCGTTTTCAGACAAAACTACGGTCGGGAAACAGTGCGACGGGACGACAAAGCTAATTCAACGTGGAGCATTGGATAAAGACAAATTTTAATAGCAAACGCTGAACACTCACCGACGTTTCTTCCAGGACATGCTCCGACTCTGACCCACTAGAGAAAAATATACAGCACCCTGATGATAGCACAAGCACATTTCGTCGAATCACGCATTTCAGCCACACTTCCGACAGCTTTTCTTTTCAGTTCACAAGGACAATATTCAAAACTTCTTTTTACATATTAAATTTTTCGTTTCCTACAACTTTCAATCTGTGGTGGTTATTATCGGAGTTAGCTCCTCCTTAATTCCCGAATTGTCAATAGGAGTCATTCTTCACATACTATAAATACTGGGCGAATCCACGCCTCGTTCTCTTTTTCATTTCTTCATTTCAGCGACTACAATATAAGTCCTCATAAAAGATCCGCGTCTTCCCATTTGTGGGAGACGCCATGAACATGATACACACATACACGTACGTACGAACATTCACCAAAGAACAGACACCAATATTTACATACACACACACATACAAACAAATTTTATTGTCCATTGTAAAATTATTTTGTTTAATACATATATTTGTTTATATATATATATATATATATATATATATATATATATATATATATATATATATATATATATATATCGGTATTGTTTGTCTTTTTTACATCTTCGGTTGGACAACTTGAGTCCGGCATTGTTCTTGTAGTTGGACCTCCTTTTATTTGCAGGGGATAAACGCACGTGTCCCTAATACAATAAAAACACGCAACACACACACCGGTCCTCTACAACCTATTGTTTTGAAGTATTGCCATCAATGCTGGGATGGTAGAAAGAAAAGTCGATTTAATCGGATTCTCGTGGATGTCATGTCTTATGTTAATGCTTTTTTGATTCTTATAATAAAAGAATTCGTTGAAAGGTCGATTTTGAAACTTTCTCAGTTACTTTTTAATGCCAACCATTTAAAATCATTTTGGGCCGGACATCAGAGATCAGATTCAGATGTAATTAAGGAAAATGCGCAAAATACATGTCAAGTTTGGTGGAATATGGTTCATGGACAACGATGAGAGTTGATTTACAAGTAAAATCGGGGAACCCTTAAGGATTGGTAGACCAAAATCTTCGTTGATAATATCGGTGTCTGGTGATAAAATAAGAGGACTGTCTAAAGTCTGTGATAGCTAATAAAGGTTTTCCATTGATCAACACGTTGACTGCTAGCGGTTAAATACGAAATCAGATTTCAAATACCAACTAGTTTGGATATTGAACAATTCAGTTACTTTTCAAATGCTTCGTTTATGTATTATATTTTCAATAACTGTTTTGTATAAAAAGTTTATCTTTAGTTAGCAGGAACATTTTTCATTCCCGCCTTAGACTTAGTTAAAAACAATGAAAAAACGCGTAGCTGTAGCCTTGATGGCAAGACAACAAAAAAGAGATCACTTGTGGTTAAAATTATTAGAAGAGAAGCCCTTAGGGAACAGTCAAATAGATTAAACGCTGGGTCAACCGACACACACTCACTAGTCGTGTAATACTTCACGTTAAATCATTTTTGCCAGTGTCTACAACAGTCGTGAAAAAAGGAATTCTAATCAAACTCTACGACAAAAGGGTACCCAGTGTTAATTATAACTCTGGAAGTAAAAAAAAGAGACTCTTCAAAACAATAGGAATTCTACAAGTTCAATTCAGTGGTTGGTAAGAAAGTTGGTGAACCTTGTTGTTTTTCCCCATTCCAACAAGTTAGTAAAAGAACTATACAAATCAAATTGTTTTCGCTAATAGGGTAAAGTAAAAAATTACCCCCTCTCTCGCTTTTAATTTTTTCAGTAAAAGTATCGTACAGGTCAAAGAGACTTATTGTTGGATAAGAGGGTAAAGAGAAAAAAAATTCCCCCGTCTCATTTCTTAATTTTATGTACCACTGCAGTAAAATGGACGAGCAATGCGAGAGTTGGTGAAACACCAACAGGAACAACAACTACTGTTGGAACAGAAATATCAAGAAAGACAAGAGCAATTTCAACGAGAAAAAGCAGAATTCCAGAAGGAATTTGATGAATCACACCTAGAAATTCAGGTAAGACAACAGAAACTTGAAGAAATCCTCTTTCAAACACTATATTAATAAAAAAAGCACAGAATTTTTTGTCATGGGCTGATTTCTGTACAGGGCTGAACAGATCCGTAAAGGATCAACATTATCCCCTTCGCTAAGCTCAGATTGACTTAAGCGATCCATATCTACAAATACTCGTGGATGAGGAATGCTCGAAGCTCCTTTGGATAAAGACCCACAAGGGTTTATACAAATTTTTTCAATAGGCCATGGGCCTGATGTTAAATGAACTCGATTTTGCGGTGACCTATCTTGATGACGTCCTAATGAAAAGCGCGAGCACCGAGGAACACAAATCGCACGTCTGGCAGGTGTTCATGAGACTCCAGGATTACGGATTCACGGGAAGTGCGAATTTTTCTTAGAGAGGATTAAGTACTTGGGGCAAATAATTGACAAAGACGGAAGACGTGCCGACCCAAATATGAATTATTGAGAAAAGATAAAGAGCGGGAATGGACAACCAAATGCCAGGAAGCATCTGAGAAAATAAAGGAGGTCCTAACATCAGATCTGTTCCTGACTCATTATGATCAAAACCATGAAATCATTGTAGCCAGCGATGCTAGCTCCTATGACATCGGGGCGTGCATTGTACACAAGTTAAAGGATGGATCGGTAAGGCCAATCGCCCCTGCATCTAGTACGCTATTGCCATCCGAAAGGGGTTAGTCACAAATAGAAAAAGACGCCTTAGGAATCATTTTTGCGGCGACTAAATTTCATAGATTTATTCATGGAAGGTACTTTTTGTTGCAGGCAGACCATTGTCCACACCTTACTATCTTTGGATCAAAAATGTTCTGCTAAAACAAACTGCTAATAGACTGCAAATATCGGGAACCATTCTCCTCAATTATAACTACAAAATGGAGTTTTTTCCATCCATTAAAATTTCTCATGCCGTCTGGTTGTCTAGATTGATACCTAAGTATCCTGAACCCCTGGAAGACAGTCATTGCTGCCATAAGAACAAAGGTCGAAATAAAAAGTAACTTGTACAATACTGTCACGGAGCTTCCTATAAAAATTGACGGGATAATAGACAAAGCGTCCGGTGATGAGTACATAAAGGAAGTAAAGGACAAACTAAATAGTAAAGACCAGAATATCTCAGAAATTTACTCACTCTGCAACGACATACTAATGTACGGAGACAGTGTAGTAATCGCATCTATACTACAGAAAAGAACATTAATGGAATTCTATGTTGGACATTCGGGAACTTCAATAATGAAGAGTCTTATGAGGAGTTATGTCTACTGGACCAACATGGACAAGGATATTGAAAACACTGTATGAACGGGCAAACGGTGGGATTTGGCTGCTAAAGCACCCCTCATAAGATTCAATCTCTGGCCTAAAACTGGCCGTCTTTGGTTGAGGATACACATTGATTTTGCTGGTCCACTTGAAATATTCAAGGTGACAGTAAAGTATTTGTACGAGCTATTTACCCGTTTCGGAGTTGTTGACTATATCGTAATAGACAATGACACACAGTTTACATCCTGTGAATTTAGGGAATTTTGTCAGTCATTCTTGATCGAACATGTTACCACGGCTCCATATCACCCAAGAAGTAATTGACAGATTGAAAAATTCCTTCTGAGTGAAACAAAAGCGGGGAATAGGAATAAAGTGCTTAAAAAGCGCTTTTAAGATCGGTGAAAAAATATTTTTGGTGAATTCAGGAATAATAAAGCTCACTGGGAGATAGGAACAAGAGACAGAGAAAATGGTAACATGATTTATATGGTTCAGGGACCGAAGTTTATACACAAATGTCATTTAAAGCAAATTAGAAAACAATATGAAAGCGAAGTCGACAGGGATCCCATAAAAGATGACACTAGGGACGTTGTCTTTGACACGTTTGAGGTTCCAATACCGCAATCAGTGCCAGAGCTCAGAAGACCCAAAAGAAAAAGGAAACTTACGGAAACTTTCGAAATTAATCCGAAAAGAAAAAGCTATTGAACATCTTTCATTCCCTACCATGTCTACAGAAAAAGAAAAGAATGAGTAAAAAAAAACATCTCCTCACTTATGATCTTTGAATTAGTAGAAAAGCACAATACGCATTGGATTATTGGAAATTATTAACATTATAATTTACCATTAAACTTATCTATTCTTTCATTATTTAGGAATAGTGAATAGAGACCTTAATAAAAAGAGACTGTTGTTAACACGTAAACTGTTTGTCGTAAAACTAAAAAAAGATTGTGAATGTAATTCATGTATATAGCTTTTTCAGAAGAGTGGTTGTTTCTGGTTTTGTTTTTTTGTTGTTGTGAAAAAGGGTTTATTTATTTGGTTAAATAAAAATTATTGTGTGGTAATTATAAAAAAAGACTCCACACGGAGTCATGCTGAAAAGCCGGTGTTGTGGTGGCCACCATTTAAAGAGTCTCTATTGGATATTTCTACCTACTATAAGATTAGTAGGAGAGAAGGCCTTGGGGGAACAGTCGCATAGATTGTTCAATACTATCGAACTCTCTACCTTGAGTAGAGAGGAACCCGGATGAGGCGTTTATGCGGATTCAAAGGGAATATCTTTGGTTCTGAGAACCTACGGTAAACTCTGTGTTGTGCTGCATACATCTTTCGTGAGGGGTGCTGTTATAAATTAAGAGTCAAACAGATTGTTCAATACTGTCAAACTCTCTGCCTTGAGCAGAGAGGAACGCGGACGTGGTTTTGCTGAATGTCAAGGTTTCGTCCGGGTTCACATATTTTAGAATAATCATGCACGTAGATTTTTGTGATTCAGTTAGTTATTATTTCAATGAAGTTTTTTCCATATTCGTTGTGTACGATTCCTTTCGCTAATTTCTATTTCAATTTGGGCTAAAAAGCTTTCCTTTTGTGGACATATTTTAAAAAAATCAGATGTGTATGAATTATTTCAAACTGTGACAGCATAAGGAAGTGTAAGGCCCGATAAATCAGAATATGTGCTATTGTCTTTTGATATAAATAACTATGCAAGAGACGATGACTTACACCGTAGATGAGACTGTTGTGTACTTTATATACGTGATATTAGTCGGTGTTCGAGTATAAATTTGAATGTTGATTTCTAACGCTGGTAAGCTGTTTCTGTTTGAGAGATTGGTGTTGCAGTCTTTTGACTGCATATCTTCCATCATTTCATCACCTCCAACGTATTAAATTATAAACAATAGTCTTCTCATAGTCTGTCTCTACCAGTAACCCCTTGCGTCTTAGTGACCTTGTTTGGAGTGAAATGATCAAAAAACATGCCTAATAGAACATTCCGGATTAAATGATTCATACACTTCAGACTGATGGTTCCTTGGCGTCTGTCTCCCACAATAACTGAGCTACAAATGCACTACAACTGCGCCACACCAAGCTGAGCTAGGAGACTAGTGGGAGCGAGAAAAAAAAAACAAAACAAGCTGCCTACAATGAATTACGGGCTCTCTAAAAATTTAGTGTTAACAAAACATCTCATATGACTAACGCATAGTTAATAATGTTTTGATTGTGATATAAATACTTCCATGAAATCGCTATAAAAAGAGGTAGCATGATGAAAAAGACGCCAAACTTGACAAAAACAAAACTTTATCGTCTAAATGTTTGTTATTATGAAGACGAAAGACCAAAGATTTTTTTAATTATTTTTAAAAATTTTTACTTTCTTTTAGAACATTCTAATTTTGATTAAAAAAATCTTGTTTCTCTTTGTATCACCATAACTACTAAAATAACATATACAATTTTTAGCACGTTCTTTTTTTGTATGACACATTAATTTAGAAAATCTTGCAAAAATAAAAATAATTGTCGGAAGTTAATGAAACTTTCAGAAACTATTCATAGATGATGGAAATTATTATAAATATGTTTTTTATTAAAGTCATGACAGAATTGTTTTAAATTTATTACCCCCATAACAAATTTTATGAAAACTCTAGAAATTCGATAGAATCGGGTTTAGTGATTACAATAGTTAAAAGCACAAGGCTTTGAGGGATGCAAATCATGTTTTTTTTTAATTGAACCACCACACCTAAAAATCAGCTCTGAATTGTAACATACAAAACACTATAAAACAATGATATTATTTAATATCAAATGCTTTTATTTGCTTTTAGTTGCTTTTATGAATATGAACAATATTTTCTGAAAGCAAAACATTTTTCGATGAAAAATTAATTTTTAATACAATTATTTGTTATTTCTTTAATTATAATAGATTTCTACATTTATGTTGTTAAAATATTTTAAAATTAATTAGAAGCCTCATCAGGTTTCGTAAGTGTCCTTATGAGATAGATCATTTTTAGCGCGTTGTAAACTGTATCGTTTTGACTAATCAGAATATCCGCAGTAATTAATAAATATAATTTTGTGTTTATAATCGCGCTGAAATTATAAATTACGTAAGGCCAACCAGAATACAATTAATTTGCGTTATTTGAGTTAAGCATTGTTCTCCGCTGTTAAAGCCTTTACATGCGAAGCACGTGTGGAGAAGTTTATTTGATTTTTCAATTTCAACTGAGAAGGGTACCTAAAAAACATTTTGATTCGAGCACTTATAAACTATTTAGAGACAATTAAAGTAATTTTTCAGGACAATTTTGAAATGATGCTTAAAAATTTTAGTCTAGAGCCCTGATTTAGTAAAATAGTAAAGATGTGATTCATACTAAGCTGGACGAATAGAGTAGAAACACCGGTGGATAGTAATAACATAACCTTTGTTGAACAGGTACAGATATAGTCTGCGCTGTAATTATTGTTTCATGAATTTCACTAATAGCCAGAACTTGCTGGGCCACATTACTTGGAAATTTGTAGGCATTATATATTACATGTTACATATCAAGCTCGTATTTCTGGAACATTGTAATATTAGTGTTAAAAATACCCGTCAACAAAGAAAGAAACAAAAAACCACCAACATTTATTTTAAGCATTTCACCCCAAGCAAAGTGGGAGTACCACTAGCAGGCAGGGGGTTGCAGAGAGTGAAAGTGAGAGTGAAAAAACTGCGTAGAGCGGAGACGGAGGAGAGGATAAAGGAAGACCGTGAATCAAGGCAACGGGAGATGACGATTGGCGTTGCATTTAAATTTTGAAGATTGCAGTATAAGGGAAGCAAGTAAGAAGGGAGCTCCACTGGCGATAAGTGCGAGAAAAGAAACTGCTGGAGTGGAAGTGGCGGTTACATTTAAGTATTTCAACAGTAATAGGGTGAGACCTAGATGCCAATCTAGTAGCTTGCTTAAAGTCATGCAGTCAGCGCATCAGGGAAAAGAGCTCGTCAGAACAGTTGCCATGAAAGTATTTGTAGAAATGACAGAGGGAAACCACATCACGTCGTTGAGAGAGTGACTGAAGTGGAGATGTCAAGTCAGGACCGATTACTTTGCAGATCTTTTTTCTTAGATAAAACGAAACAGTTATTTGAATCACACAGTATAGCAATGTAATGAATGTACCTAAGATTAAAACTGACAAATTTTCTTTTACAACCAACACTAAAGTAACGTACTTTCAAATGCATTTAAAAACTGACTTCACACTAAAAGACTTAATATAATCGAAACTACTTCAGACAATCCAGAACAAACCTTCAAAACGACGTGCGAGATAGTCAGTACCATTAGGATCCGTCAAGAATACACCTCCAAGTAAAATAAAAATAAAATAAAA
Organism: Acanthosepion esculentum; assembly: GCA_964036315.1. Lineage (NCBI taxonomy): Eukaryota > Metazoa > Mollusca > Cephalopoda > Sepiida > Sepiidae > Acanthosepion > Acanthosepion esculentum. The sequence goes on along the minus strand of OZ038478.1, from coordinate 139,428,143 downwards.
ATGAGCTTGGTAATGGTCAACGAGACCAGCTTATTCATTTATATCAAGCGGCCATAATTGTGGTGTACATAACATGAATCGAACAAAGTACAAATGCCGTCTAAAGCGTCTCGAAAAAAGACAACAAAAACAAGCGCGATCTTCAGGATATTTCATTGGTTAATATATTAATAACTTTTACATTTAATTATAGTTCTCAACTGCCACTAATCAATACATATTTATCCAAATTTATCAGTTTGCCTACAGAATAGATTCAGTTAATGAATAATTTACCGTAAATATGAACTTTTTTTGCTTGATTTGTTTTAAGAGATACGTATGACACAATTAAGGATGTATAGTAACATTTTACAAAAAATTGAAATTTTAAAACATTTTTCACAGGCCACATTACGTAAATCGGTCGGTTCAAATTAGACGCCTTGTGGTGCATAATGTTACAGGCTTTTTCGCTCTAGGTTGCACTGTTATGGTTTGGGTAACAATTTGGCTTTCCAGTGTAAAGTTGCTATTCCCACGTCCAACCGATTTTGAATCCAGAAATGTCCTTCTAGGCTAATTGCCAACTAAAGTTATAGAACTTAGCCTGTACTTTTAGTTACGTAAGTACATCAATAAATTCGTAAATCTCATGACGGATAAATCATTTATTTAATGCAAAACAATCTCGCTGCTTACCAATGTACTTAAGTAAGTTGTGAAGATTCTTTAAAATATATCGGGTCCAATTCAGTGCTTCCTTGGATTTATCTGAGTGTTATACAATAAACATAACCGCGACCACCTCGAATTCTTTTACCAACTAGACAAATATCTTCACATTTTGTTTAGTTTCTTGTTCGGGTTGATATGCACAAGAAATGGAAAAGGCCCTGTGTACGTTCAGAAGTAGACAAAAGGCTACGACGACAAATGAAAACGCGAATTCTGTTGCTAATATATTTCAGGGATTCACTTGGCACGGCGTGTGTAGGTGAAACTTGAGAGGACATTGTTGCTATTTCTGTCACGACAGAGACTAACGGATCTGCTCTTCCCTGTGGTCGATCTGTGCACAAATACCCTCATGAAAAGTAGGAATCCATCTCTTCTTCCTCAAGCTATGGTCTAAATAGTACTACTTCCATCTGAAAATTAGTAGTATCGCCAAAATTTGTTAATACAGACATCTCCCCATTGGCGCGTTTTCGATTAGTGTGCTAAAATCTGATATAAAAAAACGATTAATATGTACGTAACACTTTATAAGCGCGCGAAAACATTCTTCAGTTTAACCATAGTAATTGAAAATTAATTTTTCATAATTAACGATGTACAAATTAACGGCACTAATCGAGGGACTCCTGTACAACATTCACTTACCACAAAAAAGCCCCCGTAAAAATCAAATAAAAGTACAAAAAAACGAACATTTCTAGATTTTGTCTGTCGAATTAGCAGATATTAAATAAAGAAGCCAAAAATACAAACATGAATTGGACTTTATCGACACCCACTTAATAATTTCTGCCTGAATTTATCTTTTTGAACTCGCTTTATAAGAAGCAAAATGAGATCGTTTGCTGGGAAATATCAGGCCATAATAAAGACAGTCAACACAGTAACTATTTAAAGCAGTTCATGGAAACCTTTCCTTGGTGTGATAATTAAAGATATGGTCTCTTCGATTAATTACAACTGAATAGTAAGGTCGAACTTAAATAGGTGCCCCTTGTAGCTTTTTGCCATATCTAAGCAATGATTAGTCAAGAATTATTTTTAAAAGGTCATAAAATGTAAATGAAACGGTAAAAACTGACAATTCGGTTCATTTCAGTCGAAGTAACTCAAACAGCGGAACAGGTCTGGCTTATTTTTATACTTTTTAAAATTATATCTGCCAAGTCAATTCAAGAATTGGGCGAGCAGTTTTCTAAAGGTATGTGGGTGTAACAAATACCCAATGTAGTTGAATGTACCTTCCTTGGCATAGTTCACTACCACTTCAAATAAGGGAAGATAGAGCGGTTTAGCCATGGTTGGCAGTTTGCCTAGATGTAGGATCACGCTTATGATTTTTTTCAGGCGTTGCCGGTTTCGCTAAGTCTTGTGTTAGCCACGCAAAAAGACTTAAGCCCGACCGGGCTGGGGAAATTGGCGGATGTGTTAACGCCTTTAATACAAAGCAGTACTAGAACAAGCATGTGCAACCACATCTACACAAAAGAATGCCTACTAAAGCTTCAACAACACTACCGTATTGTCTTAAACCTTTTCAAAAGAGACAACTACGGAAGATATGTAGGGCACACATTTACAATGTGGACGCAGTGCAGACATGTAAACACTGGTGCAAATGACCAAACCAAAAAAAGAGACTTAATACCATAGCCATTTCGCGTCCAACTTCGCCAGCTCCAAGTTAACCGGGAAACTAATTGGGTGGCCGGTGACTCCCTCACTCCCACATCAGCAATATTGGAGACAAACAAGTTCTCATTTATTATAGATACCGGTGCCAGCCTATCTATAATTCCACATGGCCACGTTAAGGGTTTATCTACGCATCCAACACCAGTGAATTTGACGACAGTTACTGGGTCTGAAATAAGCTGCCTGTACAGCGTAAGGCCGAAATAAGTTTAGCGACCCTTAGAAGATCTTTTCTTTGGACGTTTGTAGTAGAGGACATCCAATATCCTCTACTAGGATTCGATTTCTTCAATAACCTCGCACTACTAATAGATTGTCAATAGAAAACGATCGTCGACCCCAACAACAGAGTGTTCAAAGAAATTGAAAATATTTAACGACTAATAATACCGAGATAATTGAAGGCTTGATAAAAAGAAGTATCACAATATTGTATCCCCACATACCAACCCAGAAGCACGTATGCAGGAGTATACCACAGAATTGACACAGGTTTTTCTTCTGACAGCCGCCTGGCCTTAGCAAAGGCCAGGTGGCTGTCAGAAGAAAAACCCCTGGCAGTGAAGAAGTAATTTTCCAAGTTACAAAAATGATGGAAGCTTCAGATGCTTCGGTGATTACCGCGCATTAAACAGAATCACGGAAATTGCTAAATACCCTATCCCGAATGTTAACTCAATTGCTGATAAACTAGCCAACAAAACTAGATTTAGCAAAATTGGCCTGGTATCAGCATCCCAGCAAATTAAAATGCACCAAGATAACATAAAAACAGCACTTATTTCTCCTCTCAGTTTACATGAATATGAATGCATGCCTTTTGGATTAAAGAATACAGCATGCACCTTCCAAAGGTAAATGGACAATATTTTTCAACATGTTGACTGTGTATTTACACACAGTGATGATATTCTCATTTTCAGCGATGATTCGCCATCACGCACAAAAGACATTGAAACTCTTGTAAAAATATTACATGATAAGAATTTAAAAAATTCAATAGAAAAGTCAACTTTTGATATTTTTAGGTTTTTCCTTCTTTCTGTTTTTATTTTCTTGCTACAAATTAAATTTTATCTGATGACTTTGCTGTAAAGTGCAATAGAGAAAATTGCCAAACAAGGCACACAGTCTGTACTTGTTCTTCTAACAAGTAAGTAATGTTAATTCTATGGTAGCTTTCTGTTTGTATTTGTTTAATTTCAACTTGTTCCTGTCCTGATTTTCAAACTTTAAATTGTAAAGTATAAATTTAACTCAGATAATCTTCGTTTTTCTGGTAAATAATATTGTGATATTTTCCTTAATATGTGTCATATATTCTAGATTTGTTATTAAACGCATGAACATTTTGAAATTTCAGGTTCCTAGTGAAGAGAGAAAATAAAGGATCAGAAAGGCAGTTTCGAACTTAGACCTATCGACAAAGATGCTTTCAAAAATACAAAAAAACAACACGGCTGAAACAGAGAGATTAGAGAAGTAGATTGAAAGACATCAACAAAATTCTTCACATGTTCTTCCTGCACATATAATATTTTTTCATGAACCTCTTCCAGTAAAGAAACAGCCGATGGAAGTTTAGAGTCAGGGAGGTAGTCTAAAAGAACTTGCAGTCCTTTAAAAGTCCCTAGATATTCCATGGAACTTATTATAGGTGATGTATCATCTAACCTCGGGGCTTCCCTTGTTAATGCCTTTCTATTAGACCTACACCATATGAGCCTTCTTCATCCAAGCATTAATGTAAGAGATATTATACTAGACAAATCAAAAATAGATAGGGAAAAGGCAAGAGTGAAAGTAACTAGGCACCAGAAACCTGTACAGGACTATGAAAATCTTGTTTGCATTGGAGTTGATTACAAGGAGCTTACAAATGGTGAAAGGAAAAGAAAGGGACCAGTGCACCACTTGACAATCACCAGAGAGATAAGCACTGAAAGTAAATATCTCGCTCCCAGTGTGATTACCCAACATTGGAGAAACTGGTCTCCTTCTAGTAGAGGATGTTGCTGTTGTTCTATAACAACAGTGTAAATACTGTTAAAGCAATTCTGGTGGACAATATCAGTACAAACACTAGTTGTGAAACATAGCTGTTTACAGCTCTGGAGCTCTGGAGAGAAAGCTTAAAAGGAAATTACACACCATTGGCTGCTCACTTCACCAAAATGAACTTCCATTTAGAGCCATCTTTAAATTTATGTAATGAAACTACAACAAGCCTTATTACTTTCACTGACCTTCTAGAAAAACTTTGTGGAAGTAATTACCAGAATTTTCCCCAGGTAGAATTTCCTATTATTACTGGCCCTCTGAATATTTTTTTATCTTAGTGCAGAGGCAATGGATTATCTAAGGGGTGACCATCAACTACTTTTAGAATATGTTGTAGGCATTTCTCGAGGGAAAGTGAACCTTAGGTTTACTGCCTGGAAGATTAATCGAGATGGCTAACTTTAGCTATCATTTTAATGTGCTTGTGGATCAGAGGTGTCTATCCACCAGAGCTCTCAGATAAATTACACACCCTTATTAAATTTATAATTGAAGTGTATCCAGTTAGTTGGTTTCAGATCAAAAGGACAATACATTCTTTAACCAACAACTTTATATCTTCAATATGATCCAGAGAGTAAAGCAACAGTCAGCCGAAATCCAGAATGTTGCATTAAAATAATTTACAGTACGATTCTTTTGCTTTGCTTCCGGAAAATATTATGTTGCTAATATTCAAGTCGAGTGAATTGGATGTGAGGGAAGAGGCCATACAGGAAGATTTTGTCCATTAGGTAAGTAAACATTTATTTATACCTAATTAGTTGTGTCAATTTACAAGAATAATTTTAAGTTTCATTCAAATTACATCGAAAATATAAACAAGTATATTTAAAATTTTCTAATATAAACTTTGGTGGGGTCGGTCAGAAGTAGAAAACTTCCTATGAAAAGATTGAAGGAAATTCCTGCCATCAATTTTGAAGCCACAGATTGGTCAACTTTGATTGACCTCACACAAACTAGGGTCTGTGAAACTGCGTTTGCAGAAAGTTTTTAAGACAATGAACTCCTAGAATCTTCAGGGAATGGAACGAATTTGGAATTTCAAAATTTACCTGCACATTCACAAGGCATCGAAAGAGCTGTCAAATTAAAAACCGAAGCTTTACAAATTGTTTAAGGACAAGAAGCAAGGCGCAAGTCAATTTGTAACCAAATCATTGTGCTACCAAATAAAATTTTAATTTACTTTGAAGGGGTAATTTATTTATATTATGACATAACTTTATATAGTGCAGTAGGTTTTTGTTGAATAAACAATTCAAATTTAAAACATTTGTTCCTATAATTTGTGCCCAGTAGTATTATTGTATAATACACTTTTATCTATATATTTTGTAATTTATGACCAAAGAATTATAAGAGACTTAGTAAGTGATTAGCCTTTTTGCAATCTTTCACAATTTTTACAGTTGTCGTTTATCAAAAACAGTAACAGCTTTGTTAGTGGTGATTCATATGTTTTTGGATATGACTGGCGTGATAAAGTAAAAAAAAGAAAAGAAGGTGTATGTAGTTGTGAAATAACTTATTGTAATGCACACATGTATTTCTTACGGAAGGAGAATGAGAGAGAGATAGAGAGAGAGAGAGAAAGAGAAAGAGAAAGTGAAGGTTAAACTATATGCTTATGGGTATGAATTAAATTAAAATACAAGTCGTGAATAATAGCTCATATATTTTAACGGTAGGAGACCTCGGACATAAACGTGTTATATATATATATATATATATATATATATATATATATATATATATATATATATAATGAGAGAAAGAACAGATGGAATAAAAATCCAGAGTTCGTAGAATTTATTTTTAAAAAGAGTTCTCTACAAAAATAGAACAAAATATTATCATAATAAAACATTTTAAATTGCTACACAAAAACTTTCATGTTTCGGTTCTGAGGTGTTACCTGATCAGGCGATGGCAAATAGCTAACGATAAAACGATTCACTACGGAAATTTAAAAAACAAATCGTTACCTCTCTTCGTAAGTTAAAATGGGGCATAAATCAAAGTTTGAAATATATTTATGAGTATGTCAAGATTAACCAATGATCGTCACGTCTAGGCTAACTCAAAAAATATGGTCAGAGGGTTGAGGTGGGTGGGTCATCATTACATGTCATGAAGATCGCTGCTTAGACATGTCATTCATCGATGCCAGGGAACAATTATCGCGACAAATGGAATATTGGTGCATCCAAATATGATTTTGCAATTTGAAGTGGACATAAATTCATCAGAAACGCATTAAAAATTATTTTAAACAACTTAATACTCAGGAAGCGTCTTGAAGGGGTCTTTGGATAAAATGAAATGTGGAAAAAACTATCTATATAAGTTATTCTTTCTTTCTTTTTATGTACCATGTCATTTCAAGATGTAGGCGATCATGACTCTCCACCTCCCTCTATTCATTGCAGCTCTCAACAATCTCCTTCCTTCCTTCTGATACCTCCCCTAGACCACGTCCTCTCAACCACTTGCTTAGGCCCGCTAGGTATGTCACGTGTTGTTTTCTCTTGTCTCTATTTCCCTCATTTCAAGCCGTGAGTATCAGATTCTCCAGACCCTCCTTCCTCATTATGTGTCCCAGAAACTTCAGCTGCCTCTTTCTGATCTTAAGTATAAGCCTCCTCCTTGTTTCTAACCTCTCTAAGACCCCATAGTTGCTCACACGCTCGGTTCATGATATCCTTAGCATGCTTCTGTAGAACCACATCTCTGTCGCCTTGAGTCTCATCTTTATCTTGGAGGAAATAGTCCAGGACAGATGTCAGATAGCAGCTCAGTATTCTTTTCTTTGATACCAAAGAGATCCTTTTGTCTCGCAATACTCTGCTCAGCTTTTGGAATATGTCCTTGGCTATCCCAATACGTCTACGGATCTCAGTATCGCACTTACCGCCCTCTGTCAAGACGATTCCCAGATATTTAACATTCCGTGTCTGCTTGATTCTAGTGTTTCCGACCCACAGACCGCATTTCCGGCTCATCTTTTTACTGATGTCCACGCATTCTGTTTTCCTGTAGTTTATGCTTCTCACTCTCCGTTGCTACCTTCTGCAGGAGATTTTGTAATTTCTTTTCCGTGTCTGTTATCAGTACTGTGTCATCTGCGTATCTTATGTTGTTATGATTGTGGCTGCCGATACTAAATCCCGGTACGGTTTCCAATTCTCTCAGAATTACCTCACTGTATAGGTTGAACAGATCGGGTGAGAAGACACATCCTTGCCTTACGCCCCTTTCTATTTTTGTATATTCACGGAACTCGTTCCCCTATGCGCATGCATGTTGTTTACTGGCAGTATAGGTTGTTTTATTATACTGATATCTTTCCTGAATACCTGAGGTTACTAAGAAGATCCATCAGATTCTTGTGGCGTAATTTGTCGAAGGTCTTCGCATAATCTATGAAACATAGGTACACGTCTTTCTGCCTCTGTATCGCTCTTTCTGATAACATTCTGAGCATGAATATCGCATTTCTTTTTTCGGTGTCTTTAACGAACCCGCACTGAACTTGTCCGATGTTTGTCCGATTCTGCTGCGCGCTCTATTCAACAGAATACAGATGAGGATTTTTCTTACGTGGCTCACTAGGCTTATTGTTTGGGGGAGTTCGCATTCGGTTGTGTCTGGTTTCTTAGGCATAGCTATGAAGATAGATCCACTGAGGTCTTCCGGTATATCCCCGCTGTTGTAGATTTCATGTCTTATTTCGGTGATCTTGTCTAAGCCAAAGTCATTTAAGGCTGTCAGCATTTCCGTTAAAATCCCGTCTGACCCAGCTGCCTCGTCTGTTCAATTTAGCCAGTGCGTCTTTTGCTCGGTTTCAGAATTCCAGGTCCGTCTACAGTTCTGTGCATTGATGCTTGTTCCCTTACGCTGTGGAAGAGTTCTCTAATCTACATGTTCCAGCTTTGAAGATTTTTTTCCTTCTCTAATATGAGTGACCCATCCTTTGATTTTAGCCTGTTGACGAGTATGCTTCTGTCCTGTTGTCTTATTTGTTTGAGCATATCTCTTTTGTTGGAAGTGCCCAATCTTTCTATTTCTGCACATTTTTCATTTAGCCATTCTTCTTTAGCTTGCCTGCATTTGGTCCTTATTTCATTGTGTAATTTTCTGTACTCCGTCCCGTATCTTGGCAGGACTTTCTATCTCCTTTCCACCATGTCGATAATCTCATTAGTTATCCAATCGTTTTTCCCTCTTCGTCCTGTTTCCTTTAGGGTGATATCTTTTGCTAATGTCACTAAAGCGTCTCGTAGTGCGTCCCATATTGAGTTGCCATTATGTCTCTTGTATCTTCTCTTGTCCATATATTTTTCTTTTAGTTTAGTATCGCTCAGAAGTTTGTTGTATTGCAGTTTGGGTGCTGCATTAGGCGTTTTCAATTTCCGCAGTTTCACTCTTAGTTTACATATAAGAGGGCGATGATCGGCACTTGGGTTGGTCTTGCATTTCTGAATATTTTGTTGATGGTTATATAATCAATTTGGTTTTTAGTTTCTCCTCCTGGACTCCACTATGTCCATAGTCGTCACGGATGTTCTTGGAACCATATGTTGGCTATTAGTTGGTCATTGGCTGTGCACCACGGGATCCATTCTTCTGCGCGTTCGTTGCGGGTTCCTAGTCCGAATCATCCTGCTATATCCCTTGACCTTTCCCTGCGTACTTTGGCGTTTAGTTCTCCAATGGTGACTTCCTCTGATTTGCATAGACCCTTGGCATTGTTCAGCATCGTGTAGAAAGATTCTATGTCCTCCGCCGTTCGGTGCGTACACTAATATAATAGTCACGTTGAAAGGCTTCCTTTCCATCTTCACTACCATAATTCTTTCGGAAAATTGGTGGTATCCTAGAATGCATTTCATAAATCTAGTATTAATCCTACTCCTTTGTCGTTCTTCTCGCCGTCTACATAAACTATGTTGAGTTTGTCGCTAACAAAATCTCCGTTGTTTGGTTATCTGATTTCACATACACCTAGAGTGCTGTTGTTAAGTCTGTTCATCTCTTGTTTAACATTATCAAACTGTCCTCAGTTTTTCAATGTTCAGACGTTCCTTGTCCCGACAGTTATTTTGTGATGGAAGCGAGCAGTTGCACGATAACGGTCCGGTGACACCTGCCGCTCATGTCGTTCCTTTCCGGGCGAGGGATAGGTTCCAAGGACTCTTATCCCTCTTACGCCGTTTATGCTAGCAGTCGCTGGATCACGGTCAGGTGACACCTGTTGCGCCTGTCGGTCCTTACCGGGAGAGGAGCTAATTCCCATAGACATAACCCCCTGTTTCCCGTTGCCTTCTCCACTGTGGTTTATGGAGACACCATCTCTAGTTAGCTGGCCGTTGACTCAGAAGGTTCCTCCGCCATTTGTTTTGTTTTTAATCCTACTGGCCTGATAACGAGCCGTCTCACTCGTAACTCGGAGTGGGATATTCAGTTTAGTCGCCGACATTTCGACTGAAATACTTTCTGAAAAGGGGAGGTTTTTTTAAAAAATTAAGATTTAAAGTATAAGTCCCATTGCTCCTTACTAAAACAATATTCGATTATCCATCATTGTGGAAAAAGCGATGCTTTGTACTTACACATGGGACCTCGTGTTCAATTCTTGCTATACTCGAATCAAAATGGTCATTTAGTAAAATGTTGCGGCTGACTTTAATGAGAGGCGGCGTCTCCATTTTCAAAGTTGTAGTGGAGGGTGTGGTAAAATCTGACATGTTGTCGTTATCGTCCCCTCCCCAACATTTGGGAATGGCGCCATTACGTTTCAATAAAATAAGTCAAAGAAAGGGAAAAAATACAAAACGAGATATATTTCTTCACCTTTCCCGTCTTCTTTTATGTAGCATAATAAAGCCTCACTAGTTGCCAGAAAACAAATAATTTACACGTCCGATGTATGTTTATGACGATTTTTTGTTAATTTACAAATAACCTGACTAGTCTGAAAATATATTAATACATAAATACAACAGTACAAAAACAAAAGCCAACTCGGCATTGTGGAAAAAGCGATTCTATTTACTTACACATGGGACCTTGTCTTCATTTCAGGCTATACTCGAATCAAATGGTCATTTAGTGAATAGCCAGTAAAACTTGGCAATATTATATTTTGATAAATCAAATAAATGTTGTATGGGCCATTATATACTAATATAATAATGGCGAAACAATTACAATATGTGATTATTAACAATTTTTTTTATCTATATTTTAAGGTGAAGGGTAGGCAATGGCGGCTAGTACCGTTTATATATTTCATTGATTTAACAGGTTTTTATTGTTGGGAAAATTTATAATATGAAATATTTCTTGTAAACAGGTTACATGGATCATATAAAGATTTAGAGGTTCTAGTTATTTTTAATATTTTCCATTTTACGTTTTGAATTTTTTAAACTCCTTAATTAGTGCCAAAAATATTTCGAAAGGGACGTTTTGTTACGATAGGCATTGTTGTTGAAAAATGATATGTGTTCCTTTAAAACTCAGTGGTATCAACACATATCATCTATTACATCGCTACATAAGTTTTTGTGTAGCGATGTAAAATGTTTTTATTGTAATGTATCATAATAAAATATTATAATATATATATATATATATATATATATATATATATATATATATATATATATATATATATATATATATATATATGTATGTATGCATGTAAACAACACTCTGGGACCCAGATATGATCGTCTGGAAGTGCTCTATAACATACATGTGTCTTTAATTATGACCAGCTGAGTCTTGTCGAGCGATTAAAATTAATTTATCGTTTATTGTGCCTGTTTCTACTGTATAAAGGATTTAAAATTAATACGAAATAATCATAATGATGTCAGCCTGTGGTTATTGTTGTAAGGAATATCAAAAATGTATAGTAATACAATGTTGCAATATGAAACAACCTCCAGAGTCTATGCTTCCCTGATCACTACAATCTTAACATTTTAACACGAGGGTCAACTGTTATCTATCGTACATATCCTCATAATATTCAACCCTTGACCCCACCCCCTATATTCCCTTTATAACATTCCTATACAGTAATACTCTAGTTTAAATAACAATTGAATAATTACAACACTCCTTCTCGCACTTGTCTATTTGCTGGACCTTTTCTTTCTTTCGGTGACGTTTGATCCAATTTAACGCGGTTTACGAAACGGGAAACGTAACGCCATTAACACTCTCTTCTTCTGGACTGAAATAGATAAAGTGTGAAACCACATCTCAAAAGGCGACTCAGAGTCCTTTATCTTCATTCTGCAACGATGCAACTCGAACAAACTAAGAATTTGCAAGTACGATATTCAATCGACAGTAATAGCAAATTCTCTCAAACATGCATTCGACACTCGGTAGAAATTCTACATCAGTTCAACTTTGCCACAACGTTGCTTCTATTTAATTTTGTGCACCAAATTTATCCACGCATAGCAAACAAAAAAGCTCGTTTTCAGACAAAACTACGGCCAGGAAACAGTGCGACTGGACGAAAAAGCCAATTCAAAGTGGAGCATTGGAAAAAGACAAATTTTAATAGCAAACGCTGAACACTAGCGACGTTTCTTCCAGGAAAAATATTAGAGAAAAATATACAGCACCCTGATGATAGCACAAGTACATTTCGTCGAATCACGCTTCCCAACCACACTTTCGACAGCTTTTCTTTTCAGTTCACAAGGGCAATATTCAAAACTTCCATGAAGTTTTTACATATTAAAACTTTTCGTTTCTTACAACTTTCAATCGGTGGGGGGTATTATCGTAGTTAGCTCTTCCTTAATTCCCAAATTGTCATTAGGGGACATTCTCCACATACTATAAATACTGGGCGACTTCACGCCTCGTTCTCTTTTTCATTTCTTCATTTCAGTAACTACAATGAAAGTTATCTTAGAAGTTCCGCGTCTTCTCATTTGTGGGAGACGCCATAAACATTATACAGACACCAATGTTTACACACACACACACACACACACACACAAATGTTATTGTCCATTGTAAAATTGTTTTGTTTAATACATATATTTGTTTATATATATATCGGTCTTGTTTGTCTTCTTTACATCTTCGGTTGGACAACTTGAGTCCGGCATTGTCCTTTTCGTTGGACCTCCTTTTATTTCCAGGAAATAAACGCACGTGTCCCTAATACAACAAAAACACGCAACACACACACCGGTCCTCTACAACCTATTGTTTTGAAGTATTGCTATCAATGCTGGGTGGTAGAAAGAAAAGTCGCTTTAATCGGATTCTCGTGGAAGTCATGTCTTATGTTAATGCTTTTTTGATTATTATAAAAAAAAGAATTCGTTGAAAGGTCAATTTTGAAATTTTCTCAGTTACTTTTTAATGCCAACCATTTAAAAGCAGTTTGGGCCGGACATCAGAAATCAGATTCAGATGTAATTAAGGAAAATGCGCATTCCTAATTTGGAAAATTAAAGTTAATGAGGCAGATTTTATGAATAGGACAATGGGGTTTATACTAAATTAAAACTTAGTGTAGTGAAAGTGTAAAATACAAATAAAATATAATTCCTGTACCCCAGAACATGCATCTACTGTCAGCCTAGACACGATGCCAACTATCTCCCGATCTTATCTTTTTGTTGTTTTTGTTGTTCTTGTATGTTTTATATGTAATAGGAGAATGTATGCTTTGCTACTGCCCGGTGAATACACACCTCTCTATTGGACAAGAGTAGAGGCTCACACCTTGTTTCTTGTTTAGGATGGGGTTCCTGGAACGCTCTCTCTCTCTCTCTCTCTCTCTCTCTCTCTCTGGCCTCTGTACTAGGGCTGCCGTGTTTCTCCCGTGATATGTGCAGTCTGTGGTATTACTTCTTCATTATGAGACTACACGGTTGACAGTTTCCTAGTTGCTGTTTCCGACTGGTAGTTAGGAGCCCTAACGCTTGCGTAACGTCTTGAGCGGTCGATCTGATCAAGAGTTGTATAATACCGGGGTGTCTGTAGTACCATGTCGCGCATGGAAAGGTGTCCCTGCAGTCACCTCCGGTGGACAACCCTCAGACCACATGATGCTGGCTGTGCCAACTACTCTCTGCCCACGTCACGGTCGATAACCGTCGGCTTCGTTTACTTCAGGCCTTTTCATCTTCCAACCATAATTCCACACGATGATTAAAAAAGATCGAAAAAGTAAACCTAAACCAGCCCTTCAAAAATCACCTAAACCCTTCAATATTTCATTCTCCAAAATCCATGGCATTAGATCCAATTTCTGCAGTGTGGAATCTTTCCTCACTGCAAACTGCCCAGATATACTGGCTCTGTGTGAGACCAAGGTTGACTCGTCTTTTCCCTCTGATCTCTCGATTCCCGGCTGCATTCCTCTCCTCAGAATAGACATTCAAACTCTTTCTTGTGCTCCGCCACGAGATAGGCAGCCATCGTTTGCAAATGCAACATCAACGTATTTTTGTTTTTGTTTTACCATTACTGATGGCCTCTTGTACCAAAGTTTTTGTGTTACAAGATTTTAAATAGTCGCAACTGTTTTAAAAGCTAGCAATGACGATATGGATGTGCGTGTTGTAGACGGTACAAGTGGACTGAATGCGAACGGTAGTATAGCCGGATTGACAGAATAAATTTTATGATATCGCAATGAATAATTAATATATCGCTACAAATAGAAGGTGAAAGAACAAAGGATCAGAAAATGGAGAAATGTGTGTGTATATATATATATATATATATATATATATATATATATATATATATATATATGCACGCACTCAAGCATATAACACACACACAGCCATATCGACATTGCTAGCACACACGGCAACCTAATCGATTGATATCCATATGGATCGGATATGTGAGCAGCCACCAAACCGATTCATATCTATAAAAACCGAATATGTGAGCAGACACCAAACCGATTCATATCCATATGGACCGGATATGTGAGCAGCCACCAAACCGATTCCAATCCAAATGGATAAGAGATGTGAGCAGCCATCAAACCGATTCCTATCCATATGGACCGGATAAGTGAGCAGCAACCAAACCAATTCATATCCATATGATTCGGATATGTGAGCAGCAACATAACCGTTTCATATCCATATGGACCGGATATGTGAGCAGCCACCAAAGCGATTCATATCCATATTGACCGGATATGTGAACAGCCACCAAATCGATTCATATCCATATTGACCGGATATGTGAGCCGCCACCAAACCGATTCATATCCATATGGACCGGATATGCGAGCAGCCACCTAAACGATTCATATCAATATGGACGGGATATGTGAGCAGCAACCTAACCGATTCATATCCACATGGAACGGATATTTGAGCAGCAACCTAACCGATTCATATCCATATGGACCGGATATGTGAGCCGCAACCTAACGGATTCATATCAATATGGACCAAATATTTCAGCAGCAACCTAACTGATTCATATCCATATGGCCCGGTATTTGAGCAGCCACCTAACCGATTCATATCCATATGGACCGGATATGTGAGCAGCAACATGACCGATTCCTATCCATATGGACCGGATATGTGAGCAGCAACCTGAGTGATTCATATCCATATGGACCAGATATGTGAGCAGCAACCTGACCGATTCATATCCATATTAACCGGATATGTAAGCAGCAACCTTACCGATTCATATCAATATGGACCGGATATGTGAGCAGCAACCTAACCGATTCATATCCATATGGACCGGATATGTCAGAAGCAACCTAACCGATTCATATCTATATGGATCGGATATGTGAGAAGCAACCTAACCGATTCATATCCATATGGACCGGATATGTGAGCAGCAACCTAACCGATTCATATCCATATGGACCGGATATGTGAGCAGCAACCTAACCGATTCATATCCATATGGATCGGATATGTCAGAAGCAACCTAACCGATTCATATCCATATGGACCAGATATGTCAGAAGCAACCTAACCGATTCATATCCATATGGATCGGATATTTGAGCAGCAAACTGACCGATTCCTATCCACAAGGACCGGATATGTGAGCAGAAACCTAACCAATTCATATCGACATGGATCGGATATGTGAGCAGCCACCAAATCGATTCATATCTATAAAGACCGGATATGTGAGCAGCCACCTAACCGATTCATATCCATATGGACCACATATGTTTGATCCAACTTAAACGATTCATATCCATATGGACCGGATATGTGAGCAGCAAACTAACCGATTCATATCGATATGGACCGGATATGTGAGCAGCAACCTGACCGATTCATATCCACATGGAACGTATATTGGAGCAGCAACCTAAGAAATTCATATCCATATGGATCGGATATGTCAGCAGCCACCAAAACTATTCATATCCATATGGACCGGATATGTGAGCACCAACAATACATATTCATATCCATATAGAGCAGATATGTGAGCAGCAATCTTCCCGATTCATATCCATATGGACCGAATATGTGAGCAGAAACCTGACCGATTCATATCCACATGGACCGGATATGTGAGCAGCCACCAAACCGATTCATATCCATATGGACCGGATATGCGAGCAGACACCAAACCGATTCCTATCAAAATGGATCGGATATGTGAGCAGCAACGTAACCAATTCATATCCAAATGGACCAGATATGTGAGCAACCACCAAACCGATTCATATCAATATGGATCAAATATGTGAGAAGCAACAAATTCTGATCCATATGGATCTGACATGTGAGCAGAAACTTAAGCAATTCTTATCCACAGTGACCGTATATGCGAACAGCAACCTAACAAATTCATATCCATATGGATCGGATATGTGAGCAGCCACCAAACCTATTCATATCTATATGGACCGGATATGTGAGCAGCAACGTAATCTATTCATATCCAAAAGAACCGGATATTTGAGCTGCAACCTAACCAATTCATATCCATATGGACCGGATATGTGAGCAGCAAACTAACCGATTCATATCGATATGGACCGGATATGTGAGCAGCAACCTGACCGATTCATATCCACATGGAACGTATATTGGAGCAGCAACCTAAGAAATTCATATCCATATGGATCGGATATATCAGCAGCCACCCAAACTATTCATATCTATATGGACCGGATATGTGAGCACCAACAATACATATTCATATCCATATAGAGCGGATATGTGAGCAGCAATCTTCCCGATTCATATCCATATGGACCGAATATGTGAGCAGAAACCTGACCGATTCATATCCACATGGACCGGATATGTGACCAGCAACTAAACCGATTCATATCTATAAGGAACGCATATGTGAGCAGCAACCTCACCGATTCATATCCATATGGAGCAGATATGTGAGCAGCAACCTAACCGATTCATATCCATATGGAGCAGATATGTGACGAGCAACCTAAATGATTCATATCAAAATGGACCTGATATGTGAGCAGCAACACAACCGATTCGTATCCATATGGACCGGAAATGTGAGCAGCCACCAAACCGATTCATATCCATATGGACCGGATATGTGAGCAGCAACCTAACCGATTCATATCCATATGGACCACATATCTTTGCAACAATTTAACGATTCATATCCATATGGACTGGATAGGTGAGCAGCAACCTGAACGATTCATATCCATATGGACCACATATATTTGCAGAACTTAAACAATTCATATCCATATAAATCGGATATGTGAGCAGCAACCTGACCGATTCATATCCATATAGACCGGATATTTGTGAGCAGCAACCTAAGCGATTCATATCCATATGGACCGGATATGTTTACAGCATCTTAAACGATTCATATCCATATGGAACGGATATGTGAGAAGCAACCTAACCGATTCATAACCATATTGATCGGATATGTGAGCAGCTAAAACTGACCGATTCATATCCACATGTAACGGATATGTGAGCAGAAACCTAACCTAACCAATTCATATCCACATGGTCCGGATATGTGAGCAGAAACCTAACTGATTCATGACCATATTGATCGGATATGTGAGCAGCAATTCAAACGATTCGTATCCATATGGACCGGATATGTGAGCCGCCACCAAAACGATTCATATCCATATTGACCAGATATGTGAGCAGCCACCAAACCGATTCATATCCATATTGAGCGGATTTGAGAGCAGCCACCAAACCGATCCATATCCATATGGAGCGGATATGTCAGCAGCCACCTAAACGATTCATATCCATATGGACCACATATGTTTGCAGCAACTTAAAAGATTCATATCCATATTAACCGTATATGTGAGCAACAACCTAACCGATTGATATCCAAATGGATCACATATGTTTGCAGCAACCTAACCGATTCCTATCCATATAGTCCGGATATGTGAGCAGCAACCTAACCGATTCATATTCATATAGACCGGATATGTGAGCAGCAACCTGACCGATTCATATCCATATGGACCGGATATGTGAGCTGCAACCTAATCGGTTCATATCTATATGGCCCAGATATGTGAGCAGCAACAAAACCGATTCATATCCACATGGACCGGATATGTGAGCAGCCACCTAACCGATTCATAGCCATATGTACCGGATATGTGAGCAGCAACCAAACCGATTCATATCTCTCAGGAACGGATATGTGAGTAGCGACCTAACCGATTCATATACATATGGAACGGATATGTGAGCAGCAATCAAACTGATTAACATCCATATGAAGCGGATATGTGAGCAGCAACCTTAACCGATTCATATCAATATGGACCGGATATGTGAGCAGCAACCTGACCGATTCATATACATATGGACCGGATATGTGTGCAGCAACCTGACCGATTGATATCCATATGGACCGGATATGTGAGCAGCAACAAAAGCCTATTCATATCCATATGGATCGGATATGTGAGCAGCTACCTAACCGATTCATATCGATATGGAGAGGATATGTCAGCAGCAACCTGAACGATTCATATCGATATGGACCGTATATGTGAGCAGCTACCAAACCGATTCATATCCTTATGGATCGGATATGTGAGCAGCAACCTAACCGATTCATATCAATATAGACCGGATATGTGAGCAGCAAACTGACCGATTCATATCCATATGGACCGGATATGTGTGCAGAAAACTGACCGATTCAACTGATTCATAACCTTATGGATCGGATATGTCAGCAGCAATTCAAACGATTCGTATCCATATGGACCGGATATGTGAGCGGCCACCAAAACTATTCATATCCATATTGACCAGATATGTGAGCAGCCACCAAACCGATTCATATCCATATGGAGCGGATATGTCAGCAGCCACCTAAACGATTCATATCCATATGGACCACATATGTTTGCAGCAACTTAAAAGATTCATATCCATATAAACCGTATATGTGAGCAGCAACCTGACAAATTCATATACATATGGAACGGATATGTGTGGAGCAACCTGATCGATTGATATCCATATGGACCGGATATGTGAGCAGCAACAAAAGCCTATTCATATCCATATGGATCGATATGTGAGCAGCAACCTAACCGATTCATATCCATATGGACCGGATATGTGAGCAACAACCTGACCGATTCATATACATATGGACCGGATATGTGTGCAGCAACATGACCGATTCATATCCATATGGACCGGATATGTGAGCAGCCACCAAACCGATTCATATCTATCAAGAACGGATATGTGAGTAGCAACCTAACCGATTCATATCGATATGGACCGGATATGTGAGCATCAACCTGACCGATTCATATACATATGGACCGGATATGTGTGCAGCAACCTGACCGATTCATATCCATATAGACAAGATATGTGAGTAGCAACCTAACCGATTCATATCCATATGGCCCGGATATGTGAGCAGCAACCAACTCGATTCATATCCACATGGACCGGATATGTGAGCAGCAACCTAACCGATTCATATCCATATGGATCGGATATGTGAGCAGCAACCTTACCGATTCATATCCATATTGAACGGACATGTAAGCAGCAACCTAAACGATTCATATCCATAGAGAACGGATATGTGACCAGCAACTTAACCGATTTATATCCATATGGACCGGATATGTGAGTAACCACCTAACCGATTTATATCCATATGGACCGTATATGGGAGCAGCCACCAAACCGATTCCTATACATATGGTCGGGATATGTGAGCAGCAACCTGAACGATTCATATCCATATGGACAAGATATGTGAGCAGCAACCTGACCGATTCATATCCATATGGACTGGATATGTGAGCAGCAACCTAACCGATTCATATCGATATGGACCGGATATGTTTGCAGCATCTTAAAGGATTCATATCCATATGTAACGGATATGTGAGAAGCAACCTAACCGATTCATACCCATATGGATCGGATATATGAGCAGCTAAAACTGAACGATTCATATCCACTTGTACCGGATATGTGAGAAGAAACCTAACCAATTCATATCCACATGGTACGGATATGTGAGCAGCAACATAACTGATTCATAACTTTATGGATGGGATATGTGAGCAGCAACTCACACGATTCGTATCCATATGGACCGGATTATGAGCGGCCACCAAAACGATTCATATCCATATTGACCAGATATGTGAGCAGCCACCAAACCGATTCATATCCATATTGAGCGGATATGGGAGCAGCCACCAAACAAATCCATATCCATATGGAGCGGATATGTCAGCAGCCACCTAAACGATTCATATCTATATGGACCACATATGTTTGCAGCAACTTAAAAGATTCATATCCATATGAACCGGTTATGTGAGCAGCAACCTAACGGATTCTTATCCATATGGAACGGATATGTGTGTAGCAACCTGACCGATTCATATCAATATGGACCGGATATGTGAGCAGAAACCTGACCGATTCATATACATATGGACCGGATATGTCAGCAGCAATCTAACCGATTCATATCAATATGGACCGGATATGTGAGCAGCCATCAAACCGATTCATATCCATATAGATCGGATATGTGAGCAGCAACCTAAACGATTCATATCCACATGGACCGTATATGTGAGCAGCCACCAAACCGATTCATATCCATATGGAGCGGATATATGACAGAAACCTGACCGAATCATATCCACATGCTCCGTATATGGGTGCAGCAACCGAATTAATTCATATCCACATGGAAGGGATATGTGAGCAGCAACATAATCCTTCCATATCCACATGGACCAGATATGTGAGCAGCAACCTAACCGATTGATATCCATATGGACCGGATAGGTCAGTAGCAACCTAACGGATTCATGTACATATTGAGCGGATATGTGATCAGAAACCTAACCGATTCATATCCACATAGACCGGATATGTGAGCAGCAACCTAATCGATTCATACCCATAAGGATCGGATATGTGAGCTGCAACCTAACCGATTCATATCCATATAAATCAGATATGTGAGTAGGCACCAAACCAATTCATATCCATATGGACCGGATGTGTTAGCAGCAACGTAACCGTTTCATATCCATGTGGACAGGATATTTGAGCAGCAACCTAACCGTTTCATATCTATATGGACCGGATATGTGAGCAGCAACCTAACCGATCCATATCCATATGGACCGGATATGTGAGCAGCAACCTAACCGATTCATATCCATATGGACCGGATATGTGAGCAGCAACCTAACCGATTCATATCCATATGGACCGGATATGTGAACAGCAACCTAACCGATTCATATCCATATGGACCGGATATGTGAGCATCAACCTAACAAATTCATATCTATATGGACCGGATATGTGAGCAGCAACCTAACCAATTCATATCCATATGGATCGGATATGTGAGCAGCAACCTAACCGATTCATATCCATATGCTAAGGATATGTGAGCAGCCACCAAAACAATTCATATCCATATGGATAGGATATGTCAGAAGCAACCTAATCGATTCAGGTCCATATGGATCGGATATCTGAGCAGCAACCTAACCGATTCATATCCATATGGACCGGATATGTGAGCAGCAACCTAACCGATTCATATCCATATGGACCGGATATGTGAACAGCAACCTAACCGTTTCATATCCATATGGACCGGATATGGGAGCAGCAACCTAACCGATTCATATCTATATGGATTGGATATGGGAGCAGCAACCTAACCAATTCATATCCATATGGACCGGATATGTGAGCAGCAACCTAACCGATTCATATCCATATGGACCGGATATGTGAGCAGCAACCTAACCAATTCATATCCATATGGACCGGATATGGGAGCAGCAACCTAACCGATCCATATCAATATTGACCGGATATGTGAGCAGCAACCTAACCGATTCTTATTCATATTGTGCGGATATTTGAGCAGCAATCTACCCGATTCATATCAATAAGGATCGGATATGTGAACAGCAACCTAACCGATTCATATCCATATGGACCGGATATGTGAACAGCAACCTAACCGATTCATATCCATATGGACCGGATATGTGAGCATCAACCTAACAAATTCATATCTATATGGACCGGATATGTGAGCAGCAACCTAACCAATTCATATCCATATGGATCGGATATATGAGCAGCAACCTAACCGATTCATATCCATATGGACCGGATATGTGAACAGCAACCTAACCGATTCATATCCATATGGACCGGATATGTGAGCATCAACCTAACAAATTCATATCTATATGGACCGGATATGTGAGCAGCAACCTAACCGATTCTTATCCATATGGATCGGATATGTGAGCAGCAACCTAACCGATTCATATCCATATGGATCGGATATGTGAGCAGCAACCTAACCGATTCATATCTATATGGACCGGATATGTGAGCAGCAACCTAACCGATTCATATCCATATTGACCGGATATGTGAGAAGCCACCAAAGCTATTCATATCCATATGGAGCGGACATGTGAGCAGCAACCTAACCGATTCATACAAATATGAACCGGATATGTGAGCAGCAATGTAACCGATTCGTATCCATATGGAACGGATATGTTTGCAGCAACCTAACCGATTCCTATCCACATGGACCAGATACGTGAGCAGAAACCTAACCGATTCATATCCATAATGATCGGATATGGGAGCAGCAAACTGACCGATTCCTATCCACATGGACCGGATATCTGAGCAGAAACCTAACCAATTCATATCGACATGGACCGGATATGTGAGCAGCAACCCAACCGATTCATATCTTTATGGACCGGATATGTGAGCAGCAACCTAACCGATTCTTATCCATATGGACCGGATATGTGAGCAGCAACCTAACCGATTCTTATCCATATGGACCGGATATGTGAGCAGCATTCTAACCGATTCATATCCATATCGACGGGATATGTGTGCAGCAACCTAACCGATTCATATCCATATAGACAGGATATGTGAGCCACAACGTAACCGATTCATATCCATATGGAGCGGACATGTGAGCAGCAACCTAACCTATTCATATCCATATGGACCGGATATGTGAGCAGCAACCTCACAGATTCATATCCACATGGACCGGATATGTGAACAGAAACCAAACCTATTCATATCCATATGGACCGGATTTGTGAGCAGCAACCTAACCGACTCATATCCATATGGACAGGATATGTGAGCAGCAACCTAACAGATTCATATCCATATGAACCGGATATGTGATCAGCAATCTAACTGATTCTTATCCATATTGACCGGATATGTGAGCAGCAACCTAACAGATTCATATCCACATGGACCGGATATGTGTGCAGCAACCTAACCGATTCATATCCCTATGGATCGGATATGTGAGCAGCAACCTAACCGATTCATATCCATATGGACAGGATATGTGAGCAGCAACCTAACCGATTCATATCCATATGGACCGGATATGTGAGCAGCAACCTAACCGATTCATATCCATAATGATCGGATATGTGAGCAGCAAACTGACCGATTCCTATCCACATGGACCGGATATGTGAGCAGAAACCTAACCAATTCATATCGACATGGACCGGATATGTGAGCAGCAACCCAACCGATTCATATCTTTATGGACCGGATATGTGAGCAGCAACCTAACCGATTCTTATCCATATGGACCGGATATGTGAGCAGCAACCTAACCGATTCTTATCCATATGGACCGGATATGTGAGCAGCATTCTAACCGATTCATATCCATATCGACGGGATATGTGTGCAGCAACCTAACCGATTCATATCCATATAGACAGGATATGTGAGCCACAACGTAACCGATTCATATCCATATGGAGCGGTCATGTGAGCAGCAACCTAACCGATTCATATCCATATGGACCGGATATGTGAGCAGCAACCTCACAGATTCATATCCACATGGACCGGATATGTGAACAGAAACCAAACCTATTCATATCCATATGGACCGGATTTGTGAGCAGCAACCTAACCGACTCATATCCATATGGACAGGATATGTGAGCAGCAACCTAACAGATTCATATCCATATGAACCGGATATGTGATCAGCAATCTAACTGATTCTTATCCATATTGACCGGATATGTGAGCAGCAACCTAACAGATTCATATCCACATGGACCGGATATGTGTGCAGCAACCTAACCGATTCATATCCCTATGGATCGGATATGTGAGCAGCAACCTAACCGATTCATATCCATATGGACAGGATATGTGAGCAGCAACCTAACCGATTCATATCCATATGGACCGGATATGTGAGCAGCAACCTAACCGATTCATATCCATAATGATCGGATATGTGAGCAGCAAACTGACCGATTCCTATCCACATGGACCGGATATGTGAGCAGAAACCTAACCAATTCATATCGACATGGACCGGATATGTGAGCAGCAACCTAACCGATTCATATCTTTATGGACCGGATATGTGAGCAGCAACCTAACCGATTCTTATCCATATGGACCGTATATGTGAGCAGCATTCTAACTGATTCTTATCCATATGGACCGGATATGTGCGCAGCAACCCAACCGATTCATATCCATATAGACAGGATATGTGAGCCACAACGTAACTGATTCATATCCATATGGACCGGATATGTGAGCAGCAACCTAAACGATTCATATCCATATGGACCGGATATG
Source organism: Acanthosepion esculentum (assembly GCA_964036315.1). Lineage (NCBI taxonomy): Eukaryota > Metazoa > Mollusca > Cephalopoda > Sepiida > Sepiidae > Acanthosepion > Acanthosepion esculentum. The sequence goes on along the minus strand of OZ038478.1, from coordinate 139,403,451 downwards.
TGAGCAGCAACCTAATCGATTCATATCCATATGGACCGGTATATGAGCCACAACGTAACCGACTCATATCCATATGGACAGGATATGTGAGCAGCAACCTAACAGATTCATATCCATATGAACCGGATATGTGATCAGCAATCTAACTGATTCTTATCCATATTGACCGGATATGTGAGCAGCAACCTAACAGATTCATATCCACATGGACCGGATATGTGTGCAGCAACCTAACCGATTCATATCCATATGGACCGGATATGTGAGCAGCAACCTAACCGATTCATATCCATATTGACCGGATATGTGAGAAGCCACCAAAGCTATTCATATCCATATGGAGCGGACATGTGAGCAGCAACCTAACCGATTCATACAAATATGAACCGGATATGTGAGCAGCAATGTAACCGATTCGTATCCATATGGAACGGATATGTTTGCAGCAACCTAACCGATTCCTATCCACATGGACCAGATACGTGAGCAGAAACCTAACCGATTCATATCCATAATGATCGGATATGGGAGCAGCAAACTGACCGATTCCTATCCACATGGACCGGATATCTGAGCAGAAACCTAACCAATTCATATCGACATGGACCGGATATGTGAGCAGCAACCCAACCGATTCATATCTTTATGGACCGGATATGTGAGCAGCAACCTAACCGATTCTTATCCATATGGACCGGATATGTGAGCAGCAACCTAACCGATTCTTATCCATATGGACCGGATATGTGAGCAGCATTCTAACCGATTCATATCCATATCGACGGGATATGTGTGCAGCAACCTAACCGATTCATATCCATATAGACAGGATATGTGAGCCACAACGTAACCGATTCATATCCATATGGAGCGGACATGTGAGCAGCAACCTAACCGATTCATATCCATATGGACCGGATATGTGAGCAGCAACCTCACAGATTCATATCCACATGGACCGGATATGTGAACAGAAACCAAACCTATTCATATCCATATGGACCGGATTTGTGAGCAGCAACCTAACCGACTCATATCCATATGGACAGGATATGTGAGCAGCAACCTAACAGATTCATATCCATATGAACCGGATATGTGATCAGCAATCTAACTGATTCTTATCCATATTGACCGGATATGTGAGCAGCAACCTAACAGATTCATATCCACATGGACCGGATATGTGTGCAGCAACCTAACCGATTCATATCCCTATGGATCGGATATGTGAGCAGCAACCTAACCGATTCATATCCATATGGACAGGATATGTGAGCAGCAACCTAACCGATTCATATCCATATGGAACGGATATGTGAGCAGCAACCCAACCGATTCATATCTTTATGGACCGGATATGTGAGCAGCAACCTAACCGATTCTTATCCATATGGACCGGATATGTGAGCAGCAACCTAACCGATTCTTATCCATATGGACCGGATATGTGAGCAGCATTCTAACCGATTCATATCCATATCGACGGGATATGTGTGCAGCAACCTAACCGATTCATATCCATATAGACAGGATATGTGAGCCACAACGTAACCGATTCATATCCATATGGAGCGGTCATGTGAGCAGCAACCTAACCGATTCATATCCATATGGACCGGATATGTGAGCAGCAACCTCACAGATTCATATCCACATGGACCGGATATGTGAACAGAAACCAAACCTATTCATATCCATATGGACCGGATTTGTGAGCAGCAACCTAACCGACTCATATCCATATGGACAGGATATGTGAGCAGCAACCTAACAGATTCATATCCATATGAACCGGATATGTGATCAGCAATCTAACTGATTCTTATCCATATTGACCGGATATGTGAGCAGCAACCTAACAGATTCATATCCACATGGACCGGATATGTGTGCAGCAACCTAACCGATTCATATCCCTATGGATCGGATATGTGAGCAGCAACCTAACCGATTCATATCCATATGGACAGGATATGTGAGCAGCAACCTAACCGATTCATATCCATATGGACCGGATATGTGAGCAGCAACCTAACCGATTCATATCCATAATGATCGGATATGTGAGCAGCAAACTGACCGATTCCTATCCACATGGACCGGATATGTGAGCAGAAACCTAACCAATTCATATCGACATGGACCGGATATGTGAGCAGCAACCTAACCGATTCATATCTTTATGGACCGGATATGTGAGCAGCAACCTAACCGATTCTTATCCATATGGACCGTATATGTGAGCAGCATTCTAACTGATTCTTATCCATATGGACCGGATATGTGCGCAGCAACCCAACCGATTCATATCCATATAGACAGGATATGTGAGCCACAACGTAACTGATTCATATCCATATGGACCGGATATGTGAGCAGCAACCTAAACGATTCATATCCATATGGACCGGATATGTGAGCAGCAACCTAATCGATTCATATCCATATGGACCGGTATATGAGCCACAACGTAACCGACTCATATCCATATGGACAGGATATGTGAGCAGCAACCTAACAGATTCATATCCATATGAACCGGATATGTGATCAGCAATCTAACTGATTCTTATCCATATTGACCGGATATGTGAGCAGCAACCTAACAGATTCATATCCACATGGACCGGATATGTGTGCAGCAACCTAACCGATTCATATCCATATGGACCGGATATGTGAGCAGCAACCTAACCGATTCATATCCATATTGACCGGATATGTGAGAAGCCACCAAAGCTATTCATATCCATATGGAGCGGACATGTGAGCAGCAACCTAACCGATTCATACAAATATGAACCGGATATGTGAGCAGCAATGTAACCGATTCGTATCCATATGGAACGGATATGTTTGCAGCAACCTAACCGATTCCTATCCACATGGACCAGATACGTGAGCAGAAACCTAACCGATTCATATCCATAATGATCGGATATGGGAGCAGCAAACTGACCGATTCCTATCCACATGGACCGGATATCTGAGCAGAAACCTAACCAATTCATATCGACATGGACCGGATATGTGAGCAGCAACCCAACCGATTCATATCTTTATGGACCGGATATGTGAGCAGCAACCTAACCGATTCTTATCCATATGGACCGGATATGTGAGCAGCAACCTAACCGATTCTTATCCATATGGACCGGATATGTGAGCAGCATTCTAACCGATTCATATCCATATCGACGGGATATGTGTGCAGCAACCTAACCGATTCATATCCATATAGACAGGATATGTGAGCCACAACGTAACCGATTCATATCCATATGGAGCGGACATGTGAGCAGCAACCTAACCGATTCATATCCATATGGACCGGATATGTGAGCAGCAACCTCACAGATTCATATCCACATGGACCGGATATGTGAACAGAAACCAAACCTATTCATATCCATATGGACCGGATTTGTGAGCAGCAACCTAACCGACTCATATCCATATGGACAGGATATGTGAGCAGCAACCTAACAGATTCATATCCATATGAACCGGATATGTGATCAGCAATCTAACTGATTCTTATCCATATTGACCGGATATGTGAGCAGCAACCTAACAGATTCATATCCACATGGACCGGATATGTGTGCAGCAACCTAACCGATTCATATCCCTATGGATCGGATATGTGAGCAGCAACCTAACCGATTCATATCCATATGGACAGGATATGTGAGCAGCAACCTAACCGATTCATATCCATATGGACCGGATATGTGAGCAGCAACCTAACCGATTCATATCCATAATGATCGGATATGTGAGCAGCAAACTGACCGATTCCTATCCACATGGACCGGATATGTGAGCAGAAACCTAACCAATTCATATCGACATGGACCGGATATGTGAGCAGCAACCTAACCGATTCATATCTTTATGGACCGGATATGTGAGCAGCAACCTAACCGATTCTTATCCATATGGACCGTATATGTGAGCAGCATTCTAACTGATTCTTATCCATATGGACCGGATATGTGCGCAGCAACCCAACCGATTCATATCCATATAGACAGGATATGTGAGCCACAACGTAACTGATTCATATCCATATGGACCGGATATGTGAGCAGCAACCTAAACGATTCATATCCATATGGACCGGATATGTGAGCAGCAACCTAATCGATTCATATCCATATGGACCGGTATATGAGCCACAACGTAACCGACTCATATCCATATGGACAGGATATGTGAGCAGCAACCTAACAGATTCATATCCATATGAACCGGATATGTGATCAGCAATCTAACTGATTCTTATCCATATTGACCGGATATGTGAGCAGCAACCTAACAGATTCATATCCACATGGACCGGATATGTGTGCAGCAACCTAACCGATTCATATCCATATGGACCGGATATGTGAGCAGCAACCTAACCGATTCATATCCATATGGACCGGATATGTGAGCAGCAACCTAACCGATTCATATCCATATGGACAGGATATGTGAGCAGCAACCTAACCGATTCATATCCATATGGACCGGATATGTGAACAGCAACCTAACCGATTCATATCCATATGGACCGGATATGTGAGCAGCAACCTAACCGATTCATATCCATATGGACCGGATATGTGAGCAGCAACCTAATCGATTCATATCCATATGGACCGGTATATGAGCCACAACGTAACCGACTCATATCCATATGGACAGGATATGTGAGCAGCAACCTAACAGATTCATATCCATATGAACCGGATATGTGAGAAGCAACCTAACCGATTCATATCCATATGGACCGGATATGTGAGCAGCAACCTAACAGATTCATATCCACATGGACCGGATATGTGAGCAGCAACCTAACCGATTCATATCCATATGGATCGGATATGTGAGCAGTAAATCAACCGTTTCATAAGTGAACCATAAAACATTTAATATTTGGTGAATCCTTCTTTGGAGAGCACGAAGTCGGCCAGTTTTTTTCTATAAGTTTTAAGAAGTCTCTGACAATAGTAAACATTATTTTTGACTATTCTTCTTGGCAAAACACCCCGAATTGTTTGATATTACTTGGATTTCTTGCATGTACTTCCCTCTTTAAGTTGAACCATATGATTTCAATTGGATAGAGATCAGGACTCTGACTGGTCTATTCCAAGAATTGAAATCGAACCTTCAAACCGATGGCAATATACTTTTGTTCAAAATTGCTTGATCTTTTGCTGAGACCATTTTGACGCCAGTGCATAATATTTAATTTGTTGCTGCAGCAGCAATGCACCCTCAAATCTCGATGCTGTTACTACCAGATGTTTAAATGGTAGCACTAAATTCTTCTCTTCAAAATCCATATTAAGAGGTCACCATACATATCGCTTATACTACCTCCCAAAAATGTCTAATTTGGTCTCATCCAACCATAAGACCTTTTGCCAGAAGCTTTCTAGATTATCAATATTAACTTTGGTCTGGTTGAGTAGTGTTTTTTTCTAGGCATTCTGTCAAGAAGAACGGCGTCACTGTAGGCATTGTTTATGAAGAACGACATCATTGTAGGCATTCTGTCATGAAGAACGGCATCGTTCAGATTTCCTCGTAGACGTATGCATATTGATGCCAAATTGACCAGGGAGCATTAGAGAAGAGCAGAGATTAAAGCAAGATTTGACATGGCTTGTGCAACTAGACTACTACTTAAGCCATATCTTGACTGCGATACCGCCATAGGAAAGGTCTTCCATTTATGAATAATTTGTTGCACAGTCGAGATGTACATTTCAAAACATTTTTAAAGCCTTCTCCATCATGAAAGTGGCTTCAATTATGCGATTTTTTAAGACTTCAGGATGTTCTTTTGTTCTTGGAATAATTCTAAATACATAGTCTTTACCTGCACGCCTTTGCATACACAATGTGTCATATTGATTGACTGTCGTACAAACATCTTACCAAATAAATGAGCACATGTTATTTTTTTTACACGTGTATACGATATTATTTCCTATGGCAACTGTGTAAAACAAAATACAGTTTTCAAATGTAAATGTTCACTGACTTTTGCACATACAACTTACTTTTAATTAATATTTTTATTTCAGTTTTATAAAAAACAATTAAATAAAGGTTTTTCTTAATGAATATATAGTGTAATTAAGATTTGTTGATTAGAAAATTTTACTTAATATTATGCTTAGATCTCACTTACTTTTGTGCAACCCTGTATATATATATAGAAACAGGATGCTCTATCCGTGGACCAACCTTTTAATTTTTTAGGGGTCTCTTAAAATATCCACAAAACTCTCTGCCTGGCCGTTGATTCTAGGGTGGTAAGGGTCAATTGTTATGTGATCTACGACAGATAGCTAACCACCCGGGTAGAAGGACAATTATGAGCCCACGTCCATATCTCCCTCTCTGAGTGGGCGCATAAACCGCAACGTCTTGAAACGAACCACTTTTCACGGCAACATCGGCCACAATCAACCGGCCTTCAGAATCGACATGGACAATGTCCACCTTCGCATCCAGGGTACGGCTAACCAGTAAAGAAAACCCTCTGGCATATCGGTCCCCGTATGCTGAATAGACAACAAAATCGTTAGATAGCACACACCCGTCGACGTTCCAAACAGTGTGTCTCTCGGATCGTGGCGACATTCATTCCAAACGACAAGAGGTCACGGAACAGGCGGGTAGCTTTACACCGATCACACAAGACCTTCGCATTCATGCTGGCTATCCTGATTGTCATCTTTTAAGTCTGAAATGAGATATATATATATATATAACCGTTAACCTATTCACATACCGGGCGGAAATCTGCTTTGGTAAGGACTCCGACGGATTGTCCTAGGCTCCCTGTACCCAACTTCGACGTCATCCGTCCATCCCGGACAATTCCGCCGACGTCTGTGGGAAAGGTTACTTTGACTGGCCTATAGAAGGATGGATGAAGTAACACATGAACACTCCCAGCACAAAAATGCCTTAATTTTTTCAAACACGGGGATTCCAATTCAAACATCCTAATGTTACGAAATGTTTCTTTGGCTTCAAACAGGTGACTCCAAACTCTGAGGTAGCTCCCAGTGTCCTTCCCCCAATTAATAACAACCTGAGCATTTGGGAAATTTCGGGGTTCCTCAACAGACTTCCCATCTACTGTAGACATCTTAAATAGAAGGCCTAATAGGGCCTTCTTTTGGTTGGATAGGCGATTTTTCAATTCTTCCCTGTTCCCTTTACAAATCGTATCTGAGCCGGGGAACAATTTTTTCTTTTTCTTTTTGGAAGGGTGGGGCATGAAGAATTGGACGGGTGGTGCGTGTAGATGCCGAACTGAGAGAAAAGGTGGATGGAAGAAGGATAGAGCATTGGTTACTTTAACAGTTTTTTTAGGGGATGCAGGAACGGATAGAGTCCTAGTTTGTCCACGACCTTTTCCGCCCTACTACGCCTGAAGTGCGTTTGAGATGTCGCGTCTTCCTCTTCTTCTTCATCTCTGTTCCTCTTCAAGGACAATGCACGAGGTGGAGGTATTTTGTGAACCTCCATTGGTCTGTCAGGTTGCTGTTGCTTTCTTTGTTTTTGTTGCTGTTGTCGTTGTTGCAGTTGTTGTTTTTCTGCCTGTTTTTGCTTTTCACCTTGTACCACACTTGACCGCTCCTATCCCAAATATTGATTAGCGTTAATTACATAGGTTAACTGAATTTTGCTCTATGAAGATGATTTCCCCTTGCCAAATTGATAGTGACTCCTTTCGGCTATAGGATCCTTTTCTCTGATGTAAAAAGTTCTATTCCTGTTGAGAGGAACAGTATTTCGTTGGGATACTTCGATATAGACGGGTTATTAATTTCACTGTCTGAGAAAATTATAAAGCAAAAACACTTACATCAAATCAAACATGTGTACGGAAATGCTGACAGCCACAGATGATTTTGGCATGAATAAGATCACCGAAATAACGAATGAAATCTACAACAGCGGGGATATACCGAAAGACTTCAGCAGATCTATCTTCATAGCTAAGCCTAAGAAACCATGCGCAAACGAATGCGGACTCCACCAAACAATAAGAATGAGCCACATCACAAAACTCATATTTCTGTATTCTGAAGAATAGAGCGCACATCAGAATCAGGCGGGTGATAGGACAAGAACAGTACGTATTCGTTAAAGATACTGGAATAAGGAACGCGATATTCAGGATTTTATCAGAGAGAGCGATACAAATGCAGAAGGGCGTGTACCTATATTTTATAGACTACGCAAAAAACTCCGACAAGATACGCGACAAGGTACGGGACAAGGATCCACTGTAACTGCTCAGCAACATTGATATATTCGGGAAAGATAATCAAGACTATATACTGCCAGCAAACTGCATGCATACGCATAAGGAACAAGTTCGGCGAATATACAAATATAGAAAGGGGTGTAAAGCAAGGATGCGTCTTCTCACCCGACCTGTTCAACCTATACAGCAAGGCAATTCGGGGAGAATTGGAAAGCCTACCGCGATTTAGCATTGCGGCCACAATCTTAACATAAGATACGCAGATGATATAGTAATTGTTATGGGACCTTACCTATAACGACAGAGTGAACTCTTCCTGACACTATGAATACTGTGCCTCTCATGAGAGAGGGACGAGACGGAATCGAGTCTCTGACTGTTTCCGACTACTGTCAAACTCTCTGCTTTGGCAGAGAGGAACCCGGACGAGGCTTTGCCGAGGGGCAGGGTTTCGTCCGGGGAGGTAGACAGTCCCTGAACCCGTTTATAAGGGTTCTAAATGGGCATATTTTTGCCCGAGCCTACGGGCTCGGTAAGCCCACATTAAACCGGCCTTGTGCCACATTCGACCCACGTGGGAGGGTTGTTAAATATCGAGACTGAATCGAGTCGTGAGCAGTCTCTGACAGTTTGCGTCTTCTGTCGATTTCTCTGCTTTGGCAGAGAGGAACCCGGACGAGGCTTTGCCGAAGGGCAGGGTTTCGTCCAGGGAGGTAGACAGTTCCTGAACCCGTTTATACGGGTTCTAAATGGGCATATTTTTGGCCGAGCCTACGGGCTCGGAGAGCCCACATTAAACCGGCCTTGTGCCACATTCGACCCACGTGGGAGGGTTGTTAAATATCGAGACGGAATCGATTCGAGCCAATAGTAGTTCACTCCAAACCAGACTGACAGTCATAATAAACACCTTTCACTGCTTATATTTTTATTTCGTGTAATATATCTTTGTTATTTCTACTCTTGTGTTCGTGTTGTTCTTCCTTGGTCCTAACCTTTGGACTATAACAGTAATGGTAGCAGACATGGAAAAGAAATTACAAAATCTCCTACAAATACAAATACAGAAGGTAACAGAGGAGAATGCGAAGAAAGGAGTAGGCATAAACTACAAGAAGACGGAATGCATGGCCATCAGTAAAAGTATGAGCCCGAAATTCGATTTGCAGGTGGGGAACAGTAGAATCAAGCAAAGGCGAAAGTTTAAATATCTGGGAAGCATTTTAACACAGGACGGGAAGTGCAACACTGAGATCAGTAGACGTATCTCTATATATAATATGTATATAATTAATATATGTGTATGTATATATATATATATATATATATATATATATATATATATATATATATATATATATATATATATATATAATACATACATATAAAAATATTATATATATATAAATAATTCGTATATATATACATATAAATAATATATATATATACATATATATATATTGTGTGTGTATTTAGACAGCATTTTTTCATTAAAGCATGTTTCATTAAATAATATAGACAAGTTACAAAATTAAAAAATAAAAAATATTATATACATTTTATATATATATATATATATATATATATATATATATATATATTGTGTGTGTGTATTTAGAAGAATTTTTTCATTAATGCATGGTTCATTAAATAATATAGACAAGTTTTGTCTATTTTAAGCAAATTCCTTTCGTATCGTCTCATAAGCTTAATAACATTATCATTGAAAGACGAAAGAAAATCACCATGTTAATACATGATTTTAATCCTATTTAATCTTTCGGCTTACATAAACCACTATCAGAGTACATTACAATGAATTAAATAATACAGGCACATAGCAACAATGATAGTCTGTTTTGTTTGCATGGAAGATTCCCAAGCAACTCGAGCATAGGAGCCGCTGGGTGCGAAAATCGCACCGCGGCTCATGACATCACACATGACCACATGAGAGTGAAAACGAGAAGTGTTAAGTATGAGAAGCCGTTGATATAAACCAATGGCTTCTGTTATCAATTATAGGCATTTAAGTATATTTGTGGAGTTTCATAGTTTATTTTGTTCAGGTTAGGTTTCAATTGTTTATGCATCTAGCTTCAAGAATTTTTATTTTTTGTTTATTGTTTTCATGGTTAAGTATAGTTGTGCTTTCAACAAGGATTTTCCAGAATTGTGTATTCGGCCAGGAATGTTGTTTTAAGTGCCTAAAAATGTTAGAGTTATCATTCAAATGTAGAGTCAAGCCTCGTGAAAGTGAGTTTGTGGTACTTGAGGGTACTTAAATTTGTAAACTATGTTTTCTTTTGCAAATATAGATGGATGGATGGATGGATAGATAGATAGATAGATAGATAGATAGATAGATAGAGAGATAGATATCTAGCAAACGGCTCAACTAATAAAAACCTGCTGTATAGCACCAATCAATGCTGCTTCGCATTATATAATGATTTGTTGCAAACACAAATTTGTATTACCAATGGGAGTGATAGCATGAATCTGATCTATATATGACTTACTGCTTCAAGGATAATTCATATAAAATTTATGTGACTTATTAGGTCAACCATACCTCTATCTATAAAAGGCAGGATGAGTGTGTGTGTGTGTGTGTGTGTGTGTGTGTGTGTGTTTGTGTGTGTGTGTGTGTGTGTGTGTGCAAGGTATGCACGGCCGCAATTTTCGACGGATTTGCACCAAAATTTACAAGCACATGCTCCAATTTAGTGGAGAGTCCAAGACGACTTTGTATTTCCCAACTCCCATCGATAGTGGAAATAATCGATTTTTTCATGCTTCTACGGCAGTTTTCATGTAGTTTGCGACCATTTTATACTGACCAGAGTGAGAGCCTAGAGCTGGCTCCCACGAATAGGCAGGAAGTTTCTATTGGCCAGCGTGTGAGCCAACAGTTGACTGACACTAATGTTAACTAGCATGCTAGCATGCAAAAACATCGATATTTGCATTCGTCACAAGTGGATAAAATTTAAATCTGCATGGCACTTTACTCCAGTTGGCTTATTCGCTTGCTTAAATTCAACGTTGATTCTGATACCGCAGAACTGCGTTGGGTGTGAAAAAATATATGTTGTTAACATTCTTTTATTATTAGATTTTTCCAGTTACGACTCCTTTTTTAAAGCTGATCGTTTTGTGTTCATTTTGTTTAGTTCTTTTTTCGTAACAGATTTAATGTTTAGTATAGAGCTTAGAAAAAATTCGCAGTGTGAGATATGCGAGACGTAAGGCATGTAGCAACATCAGCACGGCAAAGGGAACTCCTTTGAAGGCAAGGAAGGGCAAAAATATTTTAAGTCAAGTGATAGCGATTGCTGTGACTCGTACGATTTTTGAATCAAGCACAGGCAACGCCGGGCCATGCTGCTAGTTTCATATAAAAGATTATATGATTTATTACACCAAGGATATTGTATATAAAAGATTACTTATTACTTCCACAATACTTCATATAACATTATAAGAGTTATTAATTAAAGGATACTTCATATAAAAGATTATATAATATTACTTCAAGGATAAATCTTATACAATATTATATGACTTATTATTTCAACGATATTTCATATAAAAGATTATATGGTTTATTACGTCAACGATAATTCATATAAAAGATTATATGAATTATTATTTCAAAGAAATTTCATATAAAAGCTTATATAACTTATTACCTCAAGGATAATTCATATAAAAGATTATATGAATTAATAAATGAAGGATAATTCATATAAAAGATTATATGACTTATTACTAAAACGATACTCCATATAAAATATTATTTAAATTATTACTTCAGCGATGCATCATATAACAGATTATATGGCTTATTAATTACAGGATTATTCATATACAAGATTATATGAATTATTACTTCAACGATAGTTCATATGAAAGATTATAAGACTTCTTATTTCAATGATACTTCACATAAAAGATTATATGAATTATTGCTTCAAGGATACTTCATATAAAAGATTATATAAATAATTCTTCAACGATACTTCATATAAAAGATTATATTACTTATTACTAAAAGTATAAATTATATAAAACTTTAAATGACTTATTACTTCAACGATACGTCCTATGAAAGATATATGACTTATTACTTCAAGGATAATACATATAAAAAATATATGACTTATTACCGCAAGGATACTGCATATAAAAGATTATATGACTTATTAGTTCAACGATAATTTATTTAAAAGATTATATGACTTATTACTTCAAAGATACTTCATATAATAGATTATGTGACATTACGCCAGGGGAAATTCATATAAAAGGTTACATGAATTATTACTTCAATGATAATTTATATAAAAGACTATATGATTTATTACTTCAAGGATAATGAATTTTTCATTCAAGTATAATTCATATAAAGATTATATGACTTTTACTTAGAGCATTATTTATATAAAAGTTTATTTGAATTATTACTTGAACGATACTGCGTATAAAAGATTATATGACTTATTAGTTTGACAACACTTCATATAAAATTGATTATATGATATATTTATATAAAATATTATATGTCTTATTATTCAAAGATACATCAAATAAAAGTATTAACACTTATTACTTTAACGATATTTCATATAAAAGATTATATGGTATTACTTCAAGCATAATTCATATAAAAGATTATATATCTTATTACTTCAAGTATACTTTATATAAAATACGATATGACTTATTACTTCGACGATGCTTCATATAAAAGATTATATCATTATTACTTCACCAGTACTACATAAAACAGATTATATTACTTATTAATTCAGTGATACTTCATATATATTATTATACTACTTATTACTTCAAGAATACTTCATATCAAACATTATATGACTTATTACTTCAAGGATACTTCATATAAAAGATTATATGACTTATTCATTCAAGCACACTTCATATAAAGATTATGATTTATTTGTTCAATGATAAAACAATGTATGACTTATTACTTCGAGTTTACTTCATGTAAAATGTTATATGACTTATTACTTCCACAATAATTAATATAAAAGATTATATTACATTACGTCAAGGATACTTCATGTAAAGATTATATGACGTATTACTTCAAGGTTAATTCATATGAAAATGCATATGACATTTTATGTGATTTTTTACTTCGAGCATACTTCATATAAATCTGTATATGACTTATTACTTCAAGGATAATTCTTATAAAAGATTATATGAATTATCACTTCAAGAATATTCATATACAAGTTTATATGATTTATTACTTCAACGACACTTCAAATAAAAGCCTATATGATTTTTACTTTAAGTATACTTCAGATAAAAGATTATATGTATTATTACTTCAAGAATACTTCAACGATATTTCATATAAAATATTATACGACTTATTACTTCAACGATATTTCCTTTCAAACATTATATGTTTTTTTACGTCAATGATAATTCATATATAAGATTATATGACTTATTTTTTCAAGGATCCTTCATATTAATACTTCATATATTATATTATATGGCTTTTTACGTCAAGGATAATTTACATAAAATATTATATATTTTATTACTTCAAGGATACTTCATATAAATGATTATATGGCTTATTACTTCAAGGATAATTAATATAAAATATTATATCACTTATTATTTCAACGCAACTTCATATAAAGGATTCCATGACTTATTACCTGAAGTATAATTGATATAAAAGATTATATGACTTATTACTTCAACGATCCTTCATAAAAAGTTCATATGACTTATGACTTCGAGGATAATTCACATAAATGATTATATGACTTATTACTCATATGTTACTTCATATGAAAAATTGTATGACTTATTACTTCATTGATACTGAATATAAAACATTATATAAATTATTACTTCAACGATACTTCATATAAAAGATTATATGTTTGATTATTTCAACATTACTTCATATAAAAGATTATATGACTTACTACTTCAATGATTCTTCATATAAAAGATTATTTGACTTATTACTTCAAGGGTAATTCATATAATAAATTGCATGACTTATTAATTCAAGGATATTTCCTATAAAATATTATATGACTTATTATTTCAACGATATTTCGTATCAAATATTATATACTGATTACTTAAAGGATACCTTCATATATAAGATTATATGACTCAGTACTTCAAGTATACTTCATATAAAAAATTTTATAACTAATTACTTCTACGTACTTTATATAAAATTTTATATAAAATTACTTAAGTTTACTTCATATAAAATATTATATGGCTTGTTACTTCAAGAATAATTCATTTAAAAAGTTATATGACTTATTAAAGGATAATTCAATTATAATATTATATGACTTATTACTTCAAGGATACTTCGTATAAAAGCGTATATGACTTATTACTTCAAGGATAATTCATATAAAAGATGATATGACTTTCCTTCAAATATACTTGATATAAAAGATTATATGGTTTTTACTTCAATATTACTTCATATATAAGATTATATAACTTATTACTTCAATGATAATTCATATAAAATTTTATATGTCTTCTTATTTCAAGGATACTTCATATAAACGATACGTCATATAAAATATTATATGTCATTATTTGAAGGATAATTCATATACAAGAATATACTAACACTTCCAGGAATCAAGCACCCTGCACAACATATTCAACACACAATAAATTCACCTACAGTTGCACCGAGAACATGGGACAAATAATAAAAAAGCACAACTATAAAACTATCAACAAACCACACGAACAAATTAAACCCACGTGTAACTGTTGTTTCCTTGTGCAATTTCTATAAATAATTTCATAGTAATTCTTTGGATAACCTCTTTGTTATGGTAGCTAGACTTTATGAATTTTAGCGCAGTACTAGATTAACAACAAATTTACAGTTGGATTAGTCACATGTAACCGTAACCGTAAGTTCTATGCTAATCGTTTTTCACACTTCTCGCTTATGGAGTTCTCTTTCAGCTTCTTGCTTTTCAGAAAGATTTAGAGTTTAATCTTAAAAAAATGTGAATGCTATGTTAATCGTTTTCTACCGTCGTCCTGATTACTATTCTATTGTTCTCGCTCCTCCATGAGGCATCGTTTTTCCAATTCTCTCACACCCAGTAACACATTGACTCTTAGTGGCATTACTGTCTTACATGGGGTGAATCCGGCTAAAAAATATGATGGAACGAAGTCTGACGTGATTCTACCTATAACTACTCCAGTGCAAGAGGCATGGTATAAAATATGCTACTATTGTTTTTGCCCTTTCTACGTACGCGAGAATAGAGGTATATATTAATGTCCAATGCCGTGTTGTTTATTTCACAAATTTCCACCTTATATAAGGCCCAAAGGGCCACTCAAAGTAGAAAATTACAGATGGCAGTTGTTGTGTGAGCGGTAAATGTAAGAGGTGCAGCTTATGCGGATATGGGAGATAAATAACGATTAACCCTAGACTTGAAGCGGTTAAGATTGTCATGGTCGGGAAAGCAACTGCCTCTGAATTAATTCGACAAAGCAACAATTGTTGGGAAATGGTTATTCGTGTGGAACTTCGCGATCACGATCACCACATCTACTCCAGCCGCATTAGCAGTGGTGTTTCTGAGGCAAGATCACCAGACCCTTCAGGGCTGGTTTTTGAATTCAGCTTTTTTCCTTGTCATAAACTGGTTGCCACACAAGGTTCAAGTCTGCCTTGCTGGAGGAGGGAGAATTGATGGATTCATACCTTTCCCAAGGATATTAACACGTAAGTGAATATAATGAACTCGACTGAAATCCGAACTCGGCTCTCCAGGTGGAATTTGCTCCTTAGTAATAGAATACGAAGGAAATAAATGTGGTTCGAATCAATGAATACGGCGTGTTTTAGCTGGGAGGTTACAGATGGGGGAACTGATGAATGTCGCTCTTCTGAAAATTATTTCAGCTAGGCAGGCTCACATGTTATTTGTTAAGCTCAATTTCTCCGTGTGGCAATTAGCAAGATTTTTGCAACTTTCCGTCTCTGGAAGTAGGGGCTATTACTGAGCAAAATCAAATAAGCCAAAATGCCTTAAAATGATCGTATTGGATTAATCTTAAACGTTGCGGAAATTTTTAATTAAAAACCAGCATTTTAAATCAATTCGCTGTATCATTGAATTTTCTTAAGCTCAATTCCCCCGTGTGGCAATTAGCAATATTAGTCAATATTTTCTATAGAGTCTACGTCATCCCGATGGCATTACATACGCATATATCTTACACAATACACTATCCAATCATAAGCACAGTCATATATACACTAGTTATACACACATGTATTATACACATGGAAAAACAACACACACAAACACACACATGCAACAAACTAAACATCACGCCTTCTCCGTGCACTAGACGTATTTGTGTACAAAGCTCATACACACATGCATGGGCGAAAATAATATGTTTAAATGTTTAAATATAATGTTTTTATACCAGAACAATGAAAATTAATGACAAATGTTTTATCTTTTTAGACTGACTAATGTGATATTTACACTGATAACACTATAAATGCTCACCAAAAGAAGAGGGGACGCTGAAATTTGAAACTTATAATATTTAAATTATTTTTAATTACATTTTTCCTTTTATGTGCCATATCCCTTCAGGACGTTGGCGATTGTGGTTCTTCACAATTTCCTGTCCTTTTTTAGCCCTTAGTATAGTTTGTATTTTTGTTATATCTCCTAATCCCTGTTCTGCCAACCATTTACACAAATCCGTTAGGTCGGTGATGAGCTTCTCTCCTCTGTTCCTCTTGCCTTCAATCTGTTCGGTGATTATCAACATTTCCAGTCCCCCTTTCTTCATTATGCGCCCTAGAAATGTCAGTTGTCTCTTTCTGGTGTCCTTTTTGCTTCCATTTTCCCTTATACTTCGTCGTTGCTCACATATTCGGTCCATGGTATTCTCAGCATCATCTATAGAATCATATTCCCATTGTCCAGCATTCACTGCCCCAGAGGATTACTGACATTACACAACAGCTCAGTACTATTTTCTTTGTTGAATGAAATTTCCCTATTTCTTAATACTTTACTTGCCTTTTGGAAGGCCTCTTTCACATTTTGGTGTCTCGTTTCCCGTCCACTGTAAAAAAAAACAACTTTCTAGATATTTAAATTTTCAGATTATTGTCCTTATCTTTGAAGTTATTATCGCAACCTTTCGGTCGTTATACCGTTCGTCACGTGTTTGTTGATCTGGTTAACGTTCAGGGGATACAATTATAAATGTGTTTGTCCCTCTATTCGTTAGTTTGCACGACCTTTACGCTCTGCCAATACCTCGTAAATAATGGAATATTCCTCATCTTGATTTCGTGGAAAGTGGGGAAAAGACATTACTTGGTTTCAGTGAGAAAATGAAAGGAAAAAAAAGGAAAGAAAGAAGTGGAGCGAGAGAATACGATTAAACTGATACTACACTTTTGGTTTCAACCAAAAGGCCCAGAAGCAGGTATTTTTCAGTGCGCTCACATCGCTACTGAAAGTGACACAAGTTTAGATTTAAGTGGGTTTAACGGGCAATATCGTGCAAAAATTACCCAATCCCCATTTGGAGACGTTTCGAGCGTCGGTCAATAACCCCCCCCCCCTGAAAGAGAAGTACTGCCTGGGGGAAGTATATTAATATTATTTGAACCACCTCGAACCAAAAGGCCGAGAAGCAGGATCTACTTGACCTCCCACAGGGTCAGGTTGTGACACAAGGTCAGGGTTTAATGTGGGAAGGGAGGGGGAATGGACCCGAGTTTTCACCCGGGCCGCAGTGCTTTGGCTTTAGCTGGTCATAGCTTGTCCAAGCTGGTCTTTAGCTTTGGCTTTAGCTAGTCTAGCTATGATACTACCAGCGCAGGGACGAATCCCTGCGACCGGCCTGTATCGGTGACCGCTCCCAGCCTAAAGGCGATCATTCAGCGAGTAATCTGCGAACAGATACTACACTTTGATCTTAGCCAAATTATTTATTGACGATGAAGTACAATTGTGGCACAAGGCCGAAAAAGGGGAAGTGGGGAGAGGCTGGTCTTCACTTACTATCCTATACCTAGCTAATCAGATTCGCGACCCATTCATACGTTACAGTATTCGCATTCACCAAAAGAACTCGTCCGTCGCCTTTCGATCCTTCACGCACCATAATACCGCAATCTCACAAGGGGGGAAACTACAAAAACGCACCCCACGCAGTTAAAAATTTGATGAGAATAAAATACATTAAAATTCTAACAATGAAATGATGAGAAGGGAGGGGGAAATGAACCCGTAAACAAACTTAAACAACAAATAATTAAACTAAACATAATATATGTTAGTAAGTCCCGTCCAACCCTCAAAATAGAGAGGCCGCTGTATTCTGTCCAGAGGACAAAATCAAGTAGCGCTCTCGCTAAGGGAATGGGGAAAAGAGATAAAATAACATGGACATGGGATGGAGGGATAAAAGGCTGACCCAGTCGAGATAAAAAAAGGGGGGAATGGGCGGGCCAAAAACAAACTGGGGAGGTTGGGAATCTCGACTTGGATCATAACAAAAGGAGATAACCGGGAAACAGGTTAGGAACACACTCACTCACATTAACTAGGTACACTTAGGCTTGACTGACTTAACCAGGGGGAGGGTTCCACGGGAAACCACCCCGATGTGACATAGGTTTGACTTAGAAAAAGAAATCAAGGCTCGCCCCGTTCAAACGAACCAAGCTCGCCTCTTTCACCCACCTTTCGCTGAAGACTGTCGAATGCAAACGTTTCCTATCAGTTCTAATCTTCATCCTGAGCTGATGCTCAAAGAATCGGATCAGATCTTGATGCGAAAGACGATTGCCTCGCAAGACTTCCTCCTTGCGCGTCGTCCATATCACCATTCTAGCCGTGGCTAGCAGCGTGAGAAACACCATTCGTTTCACTCCGGAATACGGGGGCGACACATTGTCACACGCGTATGCGCGATCGATGGACACGAGTTGTCTGGGAGCGATACGAGCCGTCAGCTCGCCGACACGGTCCCATAAGGGGCGGACCCGGGGGCAATGGAAGAAGGCGTGCGAAGCCGTTTCCTCTAGACCAAGGCCACACCGTTCGCAGTCTGGCATATCCGCCAAGCCCCATATGAACACCATGTCGTTGAGAGGCAGCCGATTGCGAGCCAATCGCCAGGTAAGCGAAAACTCAGGGTTGCTGAGATAATTCGCCGCTGGCGCCCAAGACCAGTAGGAGCGGTACTCCTCCTCCGACAAGCAGAGCGTATCGCGTAGGCGATCCTTCGCGCGACCCTCCACTAATCCCCGATAGAAGACTTTCCTAGGCCGTGACAGGTCACTGGACCGCGGAATAGCCCTCAAGGCTGAGCGACACTCGCTGAGGAAAAGCGACTCGTCCCGGGGCGTACAACGGCGCTCCGCCCCCGAGATGGGGGGACTGATGGTAAGGCTAGGGAACGCGTCCCTCACGATCCCCTCCAGAATCGGATCTCCTCCAGTCAAGGCGCGGCGTAGGAAAGCCAACCGAGAGGCACGGATGTGACTCAAGACGTGTGGCATTCCCAGCCCCCCATGACACGGACGTTTAGTGCAGACTCGTCTGTCGACCCTGTTACCGCGTCCCCCCCACAGGATGGAGGAGAGCGACTGCTCGAGCGCCTTCATGTGGGCCTCACAGAGAGGAAGTACTGACAATCGATAAAGAACAAGGGGGAAAATGTATGTGACACACACCTCCGCCCTGCCCTTCACGGACAACCTCCGTCGATTCCAAGTCTTACCGGCAGAAACGACCTTTGCTAGTACTTCTGACCAATTCTTCTCCAGCTGGAGGTCGGGCCCAAACCACACTCCAAGAATGCGGACAGGGCCGTCCGTCCAACCGAAGCGGCCCGGAAGATCACGCCCCTTCCAGGCACCTAACCGCAAGCCGGACGACTTGTCGCGGTTTATCTTGGCCCCCGTCACCTTCTCGTACCGATCAAGCGCCTTCTGCACCGCCTCGATGTCGTTTCGCGACGACACGAAAGCGGATACGTCATCGGCGTACGCGGAAACCCTGGCTCGAGACCCTCCAGGCACGGCGATTCCGCGTAGGGCCGGACTGCACGTCTCGTCCTTCAGCCGGCGAAGGAGAGGCTCCAACGCCAAGGCGTAAAGGAGAGGCGACAGCGGACAACCCTGGCGAACCGACCTCGACAGAACAAAGGCGTCCGACAACTTCCCGTTCACCTGCACCACAGCACTGGGGGAGCGATACAGGAGGCTAATCCAGCGGCAGAAGTCGGGTGCGAATCCGGCGGCCTGCAGGACAGCAGCAAGGTAGCGATGGTCGACCCTATCAAATGCCTTGGACTGATCCAAATTGATCAGCGCGGCCTCTTCGTCGTCTTTTACTCCCTCTATGATCGTGCGGATCAGATGCAGGTTGCTCTGAATTGTTCGGCCCCTCACAGAACAAGTCTGCTCGGGTCCCAACAGAGACTCGGCAACTGACTGCAAACGCTCCTGCAGGATCTTGGCCATAATCTTTAACTCTGTGTTTAGCAGAGTTATGGGCCTGTAGTCGTCTAGTTTCCCCCCACCACCCTTGCCCTTCTTCAGCAGAGTGATCACACCCCTGGAAATGCGGTTGGGGATGGACCCCGACCGAAACCAGTTGTTGAACACCGCTGTCAGAATCGGGACAAAGATGTGCGACAGCCTCAAGTACAATTCATAGGGCAAACCGTCCAGACCGGGCGACTTGCCTCTGCCGACCTTCTCCAGTGCCTCGTAGACTTCGCCCTCCGTGATCTCTCCCTCGCAGCTAGCTGCTTCAGTCGGCTCGAGCCGAGGAAAGTCAGCCAAATAGCTGCGAAACTCCTCCTCACGGAGACCAGGCTCCTTGGTAAAGCGGCTCTCGAAATGCCGCCGAAACGCCTCGCACACATCGTCAGTCGACCGCAGAGTACGCCCCTCCGGGGTTTTGACTTGACGAATGTAACGATCACCACCTCGACGGACTTCTTCCCGACGCAGATCTGCGCCCAGGTTCACGGCCTCCGAAGACATCTTACTTAGCCTATGCCTAATTACCTGACCCATGTAGCGATCGCTATTCGAACGCTGCAGGGCCTCCCTAGCTAGGGCTATCTCTAGGGGATCCCCCCCAGCCTCCGCCCGGGAAAAGCTAGCCTTAAGTGTCTTCACCTCTTCAGCTCTATCTAGGGCGAGCCGTTTGCTGAAACCGGTGGTGAAGGACCGAATCCTATTTTTAAGACGCTCCCACCACCTATTCCCGATAACCGCCCCCACTAGCTCCCGCTGCACTAAGCTAATCAGCTGCTCCCGGAAGTCCCGCCTGTCCAGCAAGGACAGATTGAACTTCCAGTAGCCAGCCATTCTAGCCCTATGTTCTAACGCCACCCGGGCACAAACGAGTTTGTGATCCGAATAGCCTACCCAGTGGAACGTGGGACAATCTAACAAGTCTATGTCGGCTCTACGAACTAACATCCTGTCAAGGTAGCTGACTACCTTGTCAGACGGCCAGCTAAGAGCCCACGTCCACATTTTCCCCCCGGGATGATCGACCCGGTATCTATCGACGAGACCATAATCGTCGATCAGATCGACCAGGCAACAATCGTCCCTACTCCCGCTAGCGACCCGCCCCCTGTCTATCGTGGGGTCCAGGACGGCATTCCAGTCCCCCATTAAAACTAGGCGCGCAGAATCGACCAGGAACGGCCCCAACCGCCGATAAAACGAACCCCGCTCCTCCCGGTCGTTGGGCGCATAAACCGCAACGACCCGAAACGAACCACTTTTCACGGCAATATCGGCCACCAGCAAACGGCCCTCGGCATCGGTATGCACAAGGTCCACCTTCGCCTCGAGAGTACGCTTGACCAACAAAGAAACCCCTCTGGCACACCGGTCCCCGTATGCTGAATAGACGACAAAGTCCTCCTTCAGCACACACGCATCGGAAGCGCAAACAAAGTGGGTCTCTTCGATCGCGGCAACATCCACACCGAACGACAAGAGATCCCGAAGCAGGCGGGCCGCCTTACTCCGATCTCTCAAGCCCCTCACGTTCAGACTGGCAATCTTAATTTCCATTTCTAAACCTGCAACGAAAAATAAGAGTTATGGCAAAAAACCTACTCACATACCGGGCGGAAATCAGCGGGTGACAGGACCCCGACGGAATGTCCCAGACTTCCAGTGCCTAATTCGGTCATCATTCGACCTTCTGGGACAATTCCGCCAACGTCCATGGGGAAGGTTAGTTTTGCCGCCCTATATACAGAGGGATGGAGCACAACGGGGACCCTCCCTGCACAAAATGGGCCAGTTTCTTCAGCACCGGTGTGCCCGTTTCCAGGATTTTAATGTCCGGGAACACATCCCTGCATTCCTCCAGGAAGGACCACACCTTCAAGTTTCCCCCCGAGTCCCTGATGCACGTAATTATCCCCGCTGCCTTGGGGAAGTTGCGGGGATCTTCGACAGATTTGCCGTCCACGGCCGTTAATTTAAAGAGTGGACCTAACCGCGCTCTTCTGTGTGTGGGTAGGTCCTTTTCCCTTTCACTCCTGTCCACCTTACAGATTAGATCGGGGCCTGGGAAATATTTCGCCCTTTTCTTTTTCTTTTTTTCTTTATCTGGGTGTGGAGAGGAAGGGGTGGATGTAAGCGAAGGGGTAGGAGTTGGAGGTGCGGTGGAAGGAAAGGAGGAGGAGGTGGATGGAGAGGGAGACGAAGCACAGAAGGGGGTGGATGGAAGGCTTTTAGTTTGGGCAACAGCATAGTTCGGGGATGCAGGGAAGGATTGAGACTCGGATACCTCCGTATGTTCGTCCGCCCTACTTTCCGTACTCTGGGGACATTTCTCCCCTTCTTCTACCGATACGGAGGACTGTGGTGGAGGTGTCTGCTCCACCTCCATATCGCCGTCAGAGTGCTGCTGCTGCTGGTCGTGGTGCCTCTTGCTTTTTGGACGGCTGCTTCTCCAGCCGCTCCTCCTGCTGCTGTACTTGCTGCTGCTGTGTTTGGTGTTGCTGCGTTTGTTGTTGTCGCTGCTGCTGCTGAGTCGGCTGCTGCTGAGTCGGCTGCTGCTGATGAGAGCTCTGTCTATTTGGCATCTCCCTCTTCTGTGGCTGCAGCTCCTCCGACTGCCCCTCTTTGGGTTGCTCCTGGGGCTGCCGTTGCTTTTTAGGGGTCGTTGCCTTTTGTTTTGGGGGTGAAGAAGCCCTGTCTCTTCTCCGACCCTTAACAACTTGCCACTCCCCCTCGGGCGCCTTCGCGACGACCTCAGGGGCTGCCGATCTTGGTGCTTGGTTCTGTTTCGGTGCCGGTGCTGTTGCTGATGTTACTGGGGGGTCCGCAGGTTGGGTATCCCTTTTGGGACACGCCTTTGCCATATGACCCGGCGCATCACACAGCCAACAGAATGGCTTACGTCCCTCAACCACCACCGGCATCTTCCTGTCGCGGCACTTCAGCACGTTCGGTATCCGCTCAAATGCCGGCCTGTTCAGGATCACCTGCAGCACCATATCTCCGGTGGCAATGCCCGTTTTTCCCAAGCTGGCTGACACCTCCTCTACCTGGCCAAACTTAGAAAAAAAGGCCCCCATCCTGTCTTCGCTTATGTCTGCGGGCACACCATGCACCGTAATCCTGGTTTTTCTGGTTCCCAAGTATTCGGTCTGGAGTTTTAGTGACCTTGTGGTCAGTGTGTTACCCGCCAGACTTTTCGCCTCTTCTTCACTTCCCAGCAGGATTTCCCACTTTGCGCGGGATACCCGAGCCAGGAGCAATCTTCAGGCTTTTAAGCGCCTCCTCCATAGTTTCCCTGCCGACTCCGATGAGAGCCTTACTCTTGACGTCTGAGGTCAACAGGGAAATAATCTTTACTTTAATGTTTTCCAGGACTTCCGGGATTGTGAGGAATTCATCCCCCTGGAAATACTCTTCGTTTTTCACCCTTAAATCGGCATAATATGCCGCATCCTTCTTCACTCTGTCTACTGCCCAGGCCGATTTTTTCGGTGGCGACGCATTTTGCTGTTGCACCGCCAAAGACGGTGTAGACATAGAGTTATCTTCCGCACCGGCCGACGTTTCCGGTGGCGACGAAATTTCACTTTGCACCGCCAGAGACGGTGTGGGGTCAGGCCCATTGTTATTGACCGCCATATTGTTTTCGGCCATATTGTTTTCCGCCATGGGGATTTCTCCCCACGACGGCACGTTGTTTAAAGTTTCTTTATCAATATATCTATATATTTTTCCTTCCAAATTAAAAAATAAAACAAAACCAACAGAAAATAAAACCGAGAGCAAACAAGGAAAAGAAGACAGAGAAAATAAATAAACTGTTACACACGTGGAACACTAAAAATGTTACGCACGTGGAACAAAAACTAACTTAAATTTAAAAAAAACAAAATTCACAGGGAGAGGGTAGAAGATTTAAACAAAAAGAATGGACAATAAAAATTAAACAAAAAGAACGGACAATAAAAATTAAACAAAAATTTAAACGAGGAGGGAAAAACGGTTTGCAAACAGAAAAACGGGGGAAATTTAAAAGTTCAACCGAGTTTTACACAGTTCGTCTTTTTCCTTTTTTTTTTTTTTTTTTTTTTTTTTTTCCAAAAGTACTTCCACTCGTGTGGAAAAAGAAAAATTCACAATACCTTGTTGTCCAAAAAGAAACACGAAAAATACCTGGTACGAAGAACAGATACTACACTTTGATCTTAGCCAAAAGGCCGAGAAGCAGGATCTACTTGACCTCCCACAGGGTCAGGTTGTGACACAAGGTCAGGGTTTAATGTGGGAAGGGAGGGGCAATGGACCCGAGTTTTCACCCGGGCCGCAGTGCTTTGGCTTTAGCTGGTCATAGCTTGTCCAAGCTGGTCTTTAGCTTTGGCTTTAGCTAGTCTAGCTATGATACTACCAGCGCAGGGACGAATCCCTGCGACCGGCCTGTATCGGTGACCGCTCCCAGCCTAAAGGCGATCATTCAGCGAGTAATCTGAGAACAGATACTACACTTTGATCTTAGCCAAAAGGCCGGGGATTTACTTGACCTCCCACACGGTCAGGTTGTGACACAAGGTCGGGGTTTAACGTGGGACGGGAGGGGGAATGGACCCGAGTTTTCACCCGGGCCGCAGTGCTTTGGCTTTAGCTGGTCATAGCTTGTCCAAGCTGGTCTTTAGCTTTGGCTTTAGCTAATCTAGCTATGATACTACCAGCGCAGGGACGAATCCCTGCGACCGGCCTGTATCGGTGACCGCTCCCAGCCTAAAGGCGATCATTCAGCGAGTAATCTGAGAACAGATACTACACGGGATTTACTTGACCTCCCACACGGTCAGGTTGCGACACAAGGTCGAGTTTAACGTGGGAAGGGAGGGGGAATGGACCCGAGTTTTCACCCGGGTCGCAGTGCTTTGGCTTTAGCTAGTCATAGCTGGTCTTGGCTGGTCTTAGCTGGTCATAGCTTGTCCAAGCTGGTCAGAGCTGGTCAGAGCTGGTCATAGCTAGTCAGACACAGCCACGATACCACCAGCGCAGGGACGAATCCCCGCCGCCGGCCCGTATCGGAGAAGGAATCCCGGCCCCATAGGCGATCATTCAGTGAGCAACCTGCGAACAGATACTACACGGGATTTACTTGACCTCCCACACGGTCAGGTTGTGACACAAGGTCGGAGTTTAACGTGGGAAGGGAGGGGGAATGGACCCGAGTTTTCACCCGGGTCGCAGTGCTTTGGCTTTAGCTAGTCATAGCTGGTCTTGGCTGGTCTTAGCTGGTCATAGCTTGTCCAAGCTGGTCAGAGCTGGTCATAGCTAGTCAGACATAGCCACGATACTACCAGCGCAGGGACGAATCCCTGCCGCCGGCCTGTATCGGAGAAGGAATCCCGGCCCCATAGGCGATCATTCAGCGAGTAATCCACGAACAGATACTACACTTTGATCTTAGCCTTGGGATTTACTTGACCTCCCACATGGCCAGGTTGTGACACAAGGTCGGAGTTTAACGTGGGAAGGGAGGGGGAATGGACCCGAGTTTTCACCCGGGTCGCAGTGCTTTGGCTTTAGCTAGTCATAGCTGGTCTTGGCTGGTCTTAGCTGGTCATAGCTTGTCCAAGCTGGTCAGAGCCGGTCATAGCTAGTCAGACACAGCCACGATACTACCAGCGCAGGGACGAATCCCTGCCGCCGGCCCGTATCGGAGAAGGAATCCCGGCCCCATAGGCGATCATTCAGCGAGTAATCCGCGAACAGATACTACACTTTGATCTTAGCCTTGGGATTTACTTGACCTCCCACATGGCCAGGTTGTGACACAAGGTCGGAGTTTAACGTGGGAAGGGAGGGGGAATGGACCCGAGTTTTCACCCGGGTCGCAGTGCTTTGGCTTTAGCTAGTCATAACTGGTCTTGGCTGGTCTTAGCTGGTCATAGCTTGTCCAAGCTGGTCAGAGCTGGTCAGAGCTGGTCATAGCTAGTCAGACACAGCCACGATACCACCAGCGCAGGGACGAATCCCCGCCGCCGGCCCGTATCGGAGAAGGAATCCCGGCCCCATAGGCGATCATTCAGTGAGCAACCTGCGAACAGATACTACACGGGATTTACTTGACATCCCACACGGTCAGGTTGTGACACAAGGTCGGAGTTTAACGTGGGAAGGGAGGGGGAATGGACCCGAGTTTTCACCCGGGTCGCAGTGCTTTGGCTTTAGCTAGTCATAGCTGGTCTTGGCTGGTCTTAGCTGGTCATAGCTTGTCCAAGCTGGTCAGAGCTGGTCATAGCTAGTCAGACATAGCCACGATACTACCAGCGCAGGGACGAATCCCTGCCGCCGGCCTGTATCGGAGAAGGAATCCCGGCCCCATAGGCGATCATTCAGCGAGTAATCCACGAACAGATACTACACTTTGATCTTAGCCTTGGGATTTACTTGACCTCCCACATGGCCAGGTTGTGACACAAGGTCGGAGTTTAACGTGGGAAGGGAGGGGGAATGGACCCGAGTTTTCACCCGGGTCGCAGTGCTTTGGCTTTAGCTAGTCATAGCTGGTCTTGGCTGGTCTTAGCTGGTCATAGCTTGTCCAAGCTGGTCATAGCTAGTCAGACTTAGCCACGATACTACCAGCGCATGGACGAATCCCTGCCGCCGGCCTGTATCGGAGAAGGAATCCCGGCCCCATAGGCAATCATTCAGAGAGTAATCTGCGAACAGATACTACACTTTGATCTTAGCCTTGGGATTTACTTGACCTCCCACAGGGCCAGGTTGTGACACAAGGTCGGAGTTTAACGTGGGGAGGGAGGGGGAATGGACCCGAGTTTTCACCCGGGTCGCAGTGCTTTGGCTTTAGCTAGTCATAGCTGGTCTTGGCTGGTCTTAGCTGGTCATAGCTTGTCCAAGCTGGTCATAGCTAGTCAGACTTAGCCACGATACTACCAGCGCAGGGACGAATCCCTGCCGCCGGCCTGTATCGGAGAAGGAATCCCGGCCCCATAGGCGATCATTCAGTGAGTAATCTGCGAACAGATACTACACTTTGATCTTAGCCTTGGGATTTACTTGACCTCCCACAGGGCCAGGTTGTGACACAAGGTCGGAGTTTAACGTGGGAAGGGAGGGGGAATGGACCCGAGTTTTCACCCGGGTCTCAGTGCTTTGGCTTTAGCTAGTCATAGCTGGTCTTGGCTGGTCTTAGCTGGTCATAGCTTGTCCAAGCTGGTCATAGCTAGTCAGACTCAGCCACGATACCACCAGCGCAGGGACGAATCCCCGCCGCCGGCCTGCATCGGAGAAGGAATCCCGGCCCCATAGGCGACCATTCAGAGAGCAATCCGCGAACAGATACTACACTTTGATCTTAGCCTTGGGATTTACTTGACCTCCCACATGGCCAGGTTGTGACACAAGGTCGGAGTTTAACGTGGGAAGGGAGGGGGAATGGACCCGAGTTTTCACCCGGGTCGCAGTGCTTTGGCTTTAGCTAGTCATAGCTGGTCTTTGGCTGGTCATAGCTTGTCCAAGCTGGTCAGAGCTGGTCATAGCTAGTCAGACGTAGCCACGATACTACCAGCGCAGGGACCAATCCCTGCCGCCGGCCTGTATCGGAGAAGGAATCCCGGCCCCATAGGCGATCATTCAGTGAGCAATCCGCGAACAGATACTACACTTTGATCTTAGCCTTGGGATTTACTTGACCTCCCACATGGCCAGGTTGTGACACAAGGTCGGAGTTTAACGTGGGAAGGGAGGGGGAATGGACCCGAGTTTTCACCCGAGTCGCAGTGCTTTGGCTTTAGCTAGTCATAGCTGGTCTTTGGCTGGTCTTAGCTGGTCATAGATTGTCCAAGCTGGTCAGAGCTGGTCAGAGCTGGTCATAGCTAGTCAGACTTAGCCACGATACTACCAGCGCAGGGACGAATCCCTGCCGCCGGCCTGTATCGGAGAAGGAATCCCGGCCCCATAGGCGATCATTCAGTGAGTAATCCGCGAACAGATACTACACTTTGATCTTAGCCTTGGGATTTACTTGATCTCCCACAGGGCCAGGTTGTGACACAAGGTCGGAGTTTAACGTGGGGAGGGAGGGGGAATGGACCCGAGTTTTCACCCGGGTCGCAGTGCTTTGGCTTTAGCTAGTCATAGCTGGTCTTTGGCTGGTCTTAGCTGGTCATAGCTTGTCCAAGCTGGTCATAGCTAGTCAGACGTAGCCACGATACTACCAGCGCAGGGACGAATCCCTGCCGCCGGCCTGTATCGGAGAAGGAATCCCGGCCCCATAGGCGATCATTCAGTGAGTAATCCGCGAACAGATACTACACTTTGATCTTAGCCTTGGGATTTACTTGACCTCCCACAGGGCCAGGTTGTGACACAAGGTCGGAGTTTAACGTGGGGAGGGAGGGGGAATGGACCCGAGTTTTCACCCGGGTCGCAGTGCTTTGGCTTTAGCTAGTCATAGCTGGTCTTAGCTGGTCATAGCTTGTCCAAGCTGGTCTTTAGCTGGTCATAGCTAGTCTTAGCTGCGATACTACCAGCGCAGGGACGAATCCCTGCCGCCGGCCTGTATCGGAGAAGGAATCCCGGCCCCATAGGCGATCATTCAGTGAGTAATCCGCGAACAGATACTACACTTTGATCTTAGCCTTGGGATTTACTTGACCTCCCACATGGCCAGGTTGTGACACAAGGTCGAGTTTAACGTGGGAAGGGGAGGGGAATGGACCCGAGTTTTCACCCGGGTCGCAGTGCTTTGGCTTTAGCTAGTCATAGCTGGTCTTGGCTGGTCTTAGCTGGTCATAGCTTGTCCAAGCTGGTCATAGCTAGTCAGACATAGCCACGATACCACCAGCGCAGGGACGAATCCCTGCCGCCGGCCCGTATCGGAGAAGGAATCCCGGCCCCATAGGCGATCATTCAGTGAGTAATCCGCGAACAGATACTACACGGGATTTACTTGACCTCCCACAGGGCCAGGTTGTGACACAAGGTCGGAGTTTAACGTGGGAAGGGAGGGGGAATGGACCCGAGTTTTCACCCGGGTCGCAGTGCTTTGGCTTTAGCTAGTCATAGCTGGTCTTGGCTGGTCTTAGCTGGTCAGAGCTAGTCAGACGTAGCCACGATACTACCAGCGCAGGGACGAATCCCTGCCGCCGGCCTGTATCGGAGAAGGAATCCCGGCCCCATAGGCGATCATTCAGGGTGTAATCTGCGAACAGATACTACACGGGATTTACTTGACCTCCCACACGGTCAGGTTGTGACACAAGGTCGAGTTTAACGTGGGAAGGGAGGGGGAATGGACCCGAGTTTTCACCCGGGTCGCAGTGCTTTGGCTTTAGCTAGTCATAGCTGGTCTTGGCTGGTCTTAGCTGGTCATAGCTTGTCCAAGCTGGTCAGAGCTGGTCTTAGCTAGTCAGACGTAGCCACGATACCACCAGCGCAGGGACGAATCCCCGCCGCCGGCCTGTATCGGAGAAGGAATCCCGGCCCCATAGGCGATCATTCAGTGAGCAATCCGCGAACAGATACTACACTTTGATCTTAGCCTTGGGATTTACTTGACCTCCCACATGGCCAGGTTGTGACACAAGGTCGAGTTTAACGTGGGAAGGGGAGGGGGAATGGACCCGAGTTTTCACCCGGGTCGCAGTGCTTTGGCTTTAGCTAGTCATAGCTGGTCTTTGGCTGGTCTTAGCTGGTCATAGCTTGTCCAAGCTGGTCAGAGCTGGTCTTAGCTAGTCAGACTTAGCCACGATACTACCAGCGCAGGGACGAATCCCTGCCGCCGGCCTGTATCGGAGAAGGAATCCCGGCCCCATAGGCGATCATTCAGTGAGTAATCCGCGAACAGATACTACACTTTGATCTTAGCCTTGGGATTTACTTGACCTCCCACAGGGCCAGGTTGTGACACAAGGTCGGAGTTTAACGTGGGGAGGGAGGGGGAATGGACCCGAGTTTTCACCCGGGTCGCAGTGCTTTGGCTTTAGCTAGTCTTGGCTGGTCTTAGCTGGTCATAGCTTGTCCAAGCTGGTCAGAGCTGGTCAGAGCTAGTCAGACGTAGCCACGATACTACCAGCGCAGGGACCAATCCCTGCCGCCGGCCTGTATCGGAGAAGGAATCCCGGCCCCATAGGCGATCATTCAGTGAGCAATCCGCGAACAGATACTACACTTTGATCTTAGCCTTGGGATTTACTTGACCTCCCACATGGCCAGGTTGTGACACAAGGTCGAGTTTAACGTGGGAAGGGGAGGGGGAATGGACCCGAGTTTTCACCCGGGTCGCAGTGCTTTGGCTTTAGCTAGTCATAGCTGGTCTTTGGCTGGTCTTAGCTGGTCATAGCTTGTCCAAGCTGGTCAGAGCTGGTCTTAGCTAGTCAGACTTAGCCACGATACTACCAGCGCAGGGACGAATCCCTGCCGCCGGCCTGTATCGGAGAAGGAATCCCGGCCCCATAGGCGATCATTCAGTGAGTAATCCGCGAACAGATACTACACTTTGATCTTAGCCTTGGGATTTACTTGACCTCCCACAAGGCCAGGTTGTGACACAAGGTCGGAGTTTAACGTGGGAAGGGAGGGGGAATGGACCCGAGTTTTCACCCGGGTCGCAGTGCTTTGGCTTTAGCTAGTCATAGCTGGTCTTGGCTGGTCATAGCTTGTCCAAGCTGGTCAGAGCTGGTCAGACGTAGCCACGATACTACCAGCGCAGGGACGAATCCCTGCCGCCGGCCTGTATCGGAGAAGGAATCCCGGCCCCATAGGCGATCATTCAGCGAGTAATCCGCGAACAGATACTACACTTTGATCTTAGCCTTGGGATTTACTTGACCTCCCACATGGCCAGGTTGTGACACAAGGTCGGAGTTTAACGTGGGAAGGGAGGGGGGAATGGACCCGAGTTTTCACCCGGGTCGCAGTGCTTTGGCTTTAGCTAGTCATAGCTGGTCTTGGCTGGTCTTAGCTGGTCATAGCTTGTCCAAGCTGGTCAGAGCTGGTCATAGCTAGTCAGACCCAGCCACGATACCACCAGCGCAGGGACGAATCCCAGCCGCCGGCCCGTATCGGAGAAGGAATCCCGGCCCCATAGGCGATCATTCAGAGAGCAATCCGCGAACAGATACTACACGGGATTTACTTGGCCTCCCACATGGCCAGGTTGTGACACAAGGTCAGGGTTTAATGTGGGAAGGGAGGGGGAATGGACCCGAGTTTTCACCCGGGTCGCAGTGCTTTGGCTTTAGCTAGTCATAGCTGGTCTTTGGCTGGTCTTAGCTGGTCATAGCTTGTCCAAGCTGGTCAGAGCTGGTCAGAGCTAGTCAGACTTAGCCACGATACTACCAGCGCAGGGACGAATCCCTGCCGCCGGCCTGTATCGGAGAAGGAATCCCGGCCCCATAGGCGATCATTCAGAGAGTAATCTGCGAACAGATACTACACTTTGATCTTAGCCTTGGGATTTACTTGACCTCCCACATGGCCAGGTTGTGACACAAGGTCGGAGTTTAACGTGGGGAGGGAGGGGGAATGGACCCGAGTTTTCACCCGGGTCGCAGTGCTTTGGCTTTAGCTAGTCATAGCTGGTCTTTGGCTGGTCTTAGCTGGTCATAGCTTGTCCAAGCTGGTCAGAGCTGGTCAGAGCTGGTCTTAGCTAGTCAGACGTAGCCACGATACTACCAGCGCAGGGACCAATCCCCGCCGCCGGCCCGTATCGGAGAAGGAATCCCGGCCCCATAGGCGATCATTCAGCGAGCAATCCGCGAACAGATACTACACTTTGATCTTAGCCTTGGGATTTACTTGACCTCCCACATGGCCAGGTTGTGACACAAGGTCGGAGTTTAACGTGGGAAGGGAGGGGGAATGGACCCGAGTTCTCACCCGGGTCGCAGTGCTTTGGCTTTAGCTAGTCATAGCTGGTCTTGGCTGGTCTTAGCTGGTCATAGCTTGTCCAAGCTGGTCAGAGCTGGTCATAGCTAGTCAGACTTAGCCACGATACTACCAGCGCAGGGACCAATCCCTGCCGCCGGCCTGTATCGGAGAAGGAATCCCGGCCCCATAGGCGATCATTCAGTGAGTAATCCGCGAACAGATACTACACTTTGATCTTAGCCTTGGGATTTACTTGACCTCCCACATGGCCAGGTTGTGACACAAGGTCGGAGTTTAACGTGGGGAGGGAGGGGGAATGGACCCGAGTTTTCACCCGGGTCGCAGTGCTTTGGCTTTAGCTAGTCATAGCTGGTCTTTGGCTGGTCTTAGCTGGTCATAGCTTGTCCAAGCTGGTCAGAGCTGGTCATAGCTAGTCAGACTTAGCCACGATACTACCAGCGCAGGGACGAATCCCTGCCGCCGGCCTGTATCGGAGAAGGAATCCCGGCCCCATAGGCGATCATTCAGTGAGTAATCCGCGAACAGATACTACACTTTGATCTTAGCCTTGGGATTTACTTGACCTCCCACATGGCCAGGTTGTGACACAAGGTCGGAGTTTAACGTGGGAAGGGAGGGGGAATGGACCCGAGTTTTCACCCGGGTCGCAGTGCTTTGGCTTTAGCTAGTCATAGCTGGTCTTTGGCTGGTCTTAGCTGGTCATAGCTTGTCCAAGCTGGTCAGAGCTGGTCAGAGCTGGTCTTAGCTAGTCAGACGTAGCCACGATACTACCAGCGCAGGGACCAATCCCCGCCGCCGGCCCGTATCGGAGAAGGAATCCCGGCCCCATAGGCGATCATTCAGCGAGCAATCCGCGAACAGATACTACACTTTGATCTTAGCCTTGGGATTTACTTGACCTCCCACATGGCCAGGTTGTGACACAAGGTCGGAGTTTAACGTGGGAAGGGAGGGGGAATGGACCCGAGTTCTCACCCGGGTCGCAGTGCTTTGGCTTTAGCTAGTCATAGCTGGTCTTGGCTGGTCTTAGCTGGTCATAGCTTGTCCAAGCTGGTCAGAGCTGGTCATAGCTAGTCAGACTTAGCCACGATACTACCAGCGCAGGGACCAATCCCTGCCGCCGGCCTGTATCGGAGAAGGAATCCCGGCCCCATAGGCGATCATTCAGTGAGTAATCCGCGAACAGATACTACACTTTGATCTTAGCCTTGGGATTTACTTGACCTCCCACATGGCCAGGTTGTGACACAAGGTCGGAGTTTAACGTGGGAAGGGAGGGGGAATGGACCCGAGTTTTCACCCGGGTCGCAGTGCTTTGGCTTTAGCTAGTCATAGCTGGTCTTTGGCTGGTCTTAGCTGGTCATAGCTTGTCCAAGCTGGTCAGAGCTGGTCATAGCTAGTCAGACATAGCCACGATACCACCAGCGCAGGGACGAATCCCTGCCGCCGGCCCGTATCGGAGAAGGAATCCCGGCCCCATAGGCGATCATTCAGTGAGTAATCCGCGAACAGATACTACACGGGATTTACTTGACCTCCCACACGGTCAGGTTGTGACACAAGGTCGGAGTTTAACGTGGGACGGGAGGGGGAATGGACCCGAGTTCTCACCCGGGTCGCAGTGCTTTGGCTTTAGCTAGTCATAGCTGGTCTTTGGCTGGTCTTAGCTGGTCATAGCTTGTCCAAGCTGGTCATAGCTAGTCAGACTTAGCCACGATACTACCAGCGCAGGGACGAATCCCTGCCGCCGGCCTGTATCGGAGAAGGAATCCCGGCCCCATAGGCGATCATTCAGTGAGTAATCCGCGAACAGATACTACACTTTGATCTTAGCCTTGGGATTTACTTGACCTCCCACATGGCCAGGTTGTGACACAAGGTCGGAGTTTAACGTGGGAAGGGAGGGGGAATGGACCCGAGTTTTCACCCGGGTCGCAGTGCTTTGGCTTTAGCTAGTCATAGCTGGTCTTTGGCTGGTCTTAGCTGGTCATAGCTTGTCCAAGCTGGTCAGAGCTGGTCAGAGCTGGTCTTAGCTAGTCAGACGTAGCCACGATACTACCAGCGCAGGGACCAATCCCCGCCGCCGGCCCGTATCGGAGAAGGAATCCCGGCCCCATAGGCGATCATTCAGCGAGCAATCCGCGAACAGATACTACACTTTGATCTTAGCCTTGGGATTTACTTGACCTCCCACATGGCCAGGTTGTGACACAAGGTCGGAGTTTAACGTGGGAAGGGAGGGGGAATGGACCCGAGTTCTCACCCGGGTCGCAGTGCTTTGGCTTTAGCTAGTCATAGCTGGTCTTGGCTGGTCTTAGCTGGTCATAGCTTGTCCAAGCTGGTCAGAGCTGGTCATAGCTAGTCAGACTTAGCCACGATACTACCAGCGCAGGGACCAATCCCTGCCGCCGGCCTGTATCGGAGAAGGAATCCCGGCCCCATAGGCGATCATTCAGTGAGTAATCCGCGAACAGATACTACACTTTGATCTTAGCCTTGGGATTTACTTGACCTCCCACATGGCCAGGTTGTGACACAAGGTCGGAGTTTAACGTGGGAAGGGAGGGGGAATGGACCCGAGTTTTCACCCGGGTCGCAGTGCTTTGGCTTTAGCTAGTCATAGCTGGTCTTTGGCTGGTCTTAGCTGGTCATAGCTTGTCCAAGCTGGTCAGAGCTGGTCATAGCTAGTCAGACATAGCCACGATACCACCAGCGCAGGGACGAATCCCTGCCGCCGGCCCGTATCGGAGAAGGAATCCCGGCCCCATAGGCGATCATTCAGTGAGTAATCCGCGAACAGATACTACACTTTGATCTTAGCCTTGGGATTTACTTGACCTCCCACATGGCCAGGTTGTGACACAAGGTCGAGTTTAACGTGGGAAGGGGAGGGGGAATGGACCCGAGTTTTCACCCGGGTCGCAGTGCTTTGGCTTTAGCTAGTCATAGCTGGTCTTGGCTGGTCTTAGCTGGTCATAGCTTGTCCAAGCTGGTCATAGCTAGTCAGACTTAGCCACGATACTACCAGCGCAGGGACGAATCCCTGCCGCCGGCCTGTATCGGAGAAGGAATCCCGGCCCCATAGGCGATCATTCAGAGAGTAATCTGCGAACAGATACTACACTTTGATCTTAGCCTTGAGACCGAGAAGCGATGGCGACCGAGATTAATAAACCATTTTTCAACCACACTCTATCGAATGACGGAAACCGAGTACGCAATCGCCAAATAAAGAAATGACTATAAGTTATATAAAATAACATCGGCTGCTGAATCATTTTAAAGTTATTATTAAATGTTCGTATGAAGGGAAGATAAAAGTTTTTAATGTCTCCAGCCAATATCTCATAAATAATTGACTATTCCGTTTTGATCGCGTTGAAATAGGGGAAACATACTACTTGATTTTCAGTGAGAAAATGAATGAATGAAAGAAAGAAAGAAAGAAAGAAAGAAAGAAAGAAAGAAAGAAAGAAGTGTTTGACGGTTATTCAAGTGAAATGGAAAAAGTCTTTTCATTTCTAGCCAGTTCTTAAAATAACGACCAGAATTCATATTTATATTAGTTATGGTAATATTTTGTTAAAGTTGTTAAGCATTTCTACGGATATTTTATTGTCGTATAACTTATTGGAATTGTTACGAGTCTTTCTGAGAAACCACCTTTGAACGGGTACTTTGGCTTTGTTAAAAGGATGTCTGTTACTGACTGAAAATGAACACATCAGAAGGCCCCTTACTGAAGCTGTCTCATCCCGATCTGTTTGAATATTTCTTCCTCTTTCCCACGTTGTCTTTAAACGAGTAGCCCTTACGAAAACACTATTTTTGGAAAAAGCTTCATCAACAGCTCTGTGGAACCCCGGGATTGTAGCGCCTACTCCTCGTGAATATCTTCTTGGTTCTCAGGAAGTCCGACGCAAAGATATT
Organism: Acanthosepion esculentum; assembly: GCA_964036315.1. Classification (NCBI taxonomy): domain Eukaryota; kingdom Metazoa; phylum Mollusca; class Cephalopoda; order Sepiida; family Sepiidae; genus Acanthosepion; species Acanthosepion esculentum. The sequence goes on along the minus strand of OZ038478.1, from coordinate 139,366,726 downwards.
GCTGCAAAGAACTGTTAACAGGGCGTTTTTTTCTGTGACAAGATTAGTCCGCAAAATACCATTTTTTTTTGGGGTACTGTTATACTCATAAAACGTCCGAAAAGTTTGGTTTCGTTCTTTTTTCTCACGTCACTGAATTAGCATTTTTTTCTACAGCGGTAATTTCTCTTTTCGAACAAACTTAAACGGGTGAATACCAACAAACTCTCAATCCTTTTTACTTAAGAGTTAAAAATTACGATTCATTAGAAATATTTAATAAGAAATTCGTGTAATTTTCACAGATCTTTCTAGTATATACAATCATCAGGAGCGGAGTGTACACGCGGGGATCAACATTCATTCACAGCCACTTTTTTATATTCTTCCTCTCGTGATAAGTCCCTCTGTTAAGTCTCGCTTCTGCTTACGGCCAAATATCTAGATTTGTCAAGGATTTTTACAGTTTTGTAAAATTGCTAGCTAAGAATGCTCACCGGAAATAAATTGGACGCGAAATTTGTTTTGGACCCATATTGAACCATTTTTTAAAAGTCTGATTAACAAGAGAGAAGCACAATAAAGTCGCGCATGCGTCAAAAGAAAGCGTATCATGTCAATGCTGACATCAGCTGCCCTGTAAACACTTCTGAGTCTTCGTTTTGATTTCTTTCATTGAAGATAATTTATGTCATGTTCTTTTACCTGCTTCTCCATTCAATATTTGTGTGCTTAAAATGGTTTCATTTCGTCATGTTTTTTCGTTCTTAAATATTTTTTCTTTTTCTTGTTTTTCCTTATTTTTTATTAATTTTCTCTTGTTTTATATTTTTTGACGCATATAAGTAATAATTTCATTCTGCCGTACGCTCATATCACGTTAAAAGGAATGGACACAAATTCACCACTAGGTCAAGGGCTTTCCAACAAGGGATCTCGTAGGATCGCCTAAATTAATCAATGTCAAGAATGGTAACTACCTATATGGTTGACCGTTTGGGATTACCAGGTACTGTCAGCCTGAACGTGCGCGTGGTGTAATCGATAACGGCCTGGAATTGAAAAGCTTAGAGCCCAGTTCCAATTCCAGTCAACTACATTATATTCACTTACGCGCAAATACCCTTGTGAAACGAGTGAATCCACCCCTCACACCCCGAGAAACCTCTAATTGGAAGTTTTATCGATTAATGAACGTTATCAGAAAAGAATTTAATTTCAACAAAATCAGCATTATCCAGATAAAACATGACAGATGTTAAGTTTCGAAACGATTATTTTTACTTTAAGTTTAGATCTGATCGTTTAAGAAATTTGGTTTTAACCCATTTCAAACCAGTTTTTATTTTTAATTATTTTCTCATTTATTCTAATTTTTACATCTCCTAAATTATCTTTTTAGTTTTATAGATTAATTAGTGTCTGTTCGGCCGATTTCAGATGAGTACCTATTTCTATTAATTATTCTTCAACAACGAGAGGCTTACGGCCGCCTCAGGTTGAATCACCGGTTCCAGTACGATCGCCAAAGTTAAGCAACATCGAGACTAGTCAGTACCTAGATGGATGACCGCTTGGGAATACCTGGTGCTGTAAACTTAGATGTGCGGTTGGTGTAATTGATAATGGCTCGGGAATGTTCATTGAGCGAGCGGAGTTCCAATTCCAGTTGAGTTCGATATATTCACTGACGTGCAAATACATCTGAAAGGTACGACTCACCTCTTATCCCCTAGGTCTCAATTATTTAGGAAGAATTGTACCATTAAATCATTATTATCTAAATTTATTAATTAAAATAAAGAACCTAAACATACTTTCTGGCTTTAAATGACCCGCAAAGTGTTGATAAGCCGTAAAAACAATCACTCAATATTTTCTTTGTCTTCTGTGCAAGATTTTACTTAGTTCATTTTGTGTTTTCTGTAATGCTTCAATTTTATAGTTTCACTAGCAGTAAAGTCCGGCGTTGCTCGGAGTTTTATGCAGTTAAATTGCTTTGGAGTTTGAATTATTGACCTTACGCACCTATCCGCAGTTGTTGAGGTCACTGATAGGCCGGAAATCTCACTGGTAGCAAAATCAATGAGATCAAGGGCAACCGGTTGCAATAGGTGGCTACTGTGTTGCTGCTCCGTGCTTACCCGAAGATTGCTACCCGTTCATAATCGGTCAAGATTTTTAATTCTGGCAATGTAAAATAGTGGTTGCGTTTTCACCGTAGGACTCGCTTAACATATCGGCGTCGGTGGTCGGCAAAGCTGCTCTACTCCAGTTTGCATACATTCACCTACCTGACCCTACTTAAGTACGGCTTGCTTAGTCTTGTTGGAAAGCCCTTGACCTAGTGCTGAATTGTGTCCATTCCTTTTTGGGGGGCATAAGTCTGGAGTGTCCATTTATTGATCCGAGAATGATTTGAATTAATTTCCTATGGTAAGATGAAAACCTTCTTCCCCGGGAAACTGAGCGGACGAACGCATGTGACTCCCCCCGCACACACTCGGTAATTGTCGCGGCGCAGGAACAGAGGTCATCTTAGCTGCATGTAGGGGTCAATAGTTGTAAGCGCAATGTTTTGTGAATTGGTAGTACTGGGCGTAGCTGTTGTTGTTATTGTTGTCGGTTTTACTGAGGATGTTACGGTTTTGGGAAAAACCCAGTAAAGGAATGGAGCTTACAACGCAACATTTGGCTTTCCGTAGTTTTGAAGTTTTGTACCGTAAAAGTTACTGGTAGACAGAGGTACAATTAAGCACCCACAGAAATAACTCCACATAATAGACGCTGGCTCAATAAGTAAGCAAAATACTCAGAACATATTGCCGACTGCCCAGCATTCAGGTTTCAGCCTATTGAATCGACATTTGAAGAGAGTACTGGGAGAAATCGTGCATCTCACCTGAAAGTGCCAACCGTTGTGTCAACATTTACGCGTCGCTGACCTCATCGAATACCGGTCTGAATGCCCTGAATTGTGTGGCTCCATTCAACAAAACCCCTCCAACCATGTGAGCGCATGCGATTGTATGATTCGGTGTTGTGTCTAAAGCAGCGTGTAGATCTCACAGTAGTGCAAGTACGTTTTGCCTTAGCGCTTCACAGTATGAGTTTGAGGTACAACCAACAGCCAATTTTAGGTGACGGGAATTTTTGTAGTTGGAAATAAGTCATTTTCTCTAAGTATGTCTTGAATCATCTCTTTTTTTAAAATGGATTGACCACCGTTTAAGCTAACTTCAGTAAACACAAAAGCACACAACGGTACGCGCAACACAGGCTGAATGAAAGATGGCGCTACCGCAAACAGGTCAACAGGTAGGTGTGTGAGAAGCAAGGCGGAGACGGAATTAACTGGCTGGCCCCAGAAGGATTCCACGATGCCAAATCCCCGCAGCAGACAAATTGTACAGGTGTAGATTAATTCAATAGGCGAATCTGGCTAAGGCCAGTACAGAGACTCCAAACTAATCCCACAAAGTTGAAGAGTGATGTCGGTGAGGAGTTTCATTTAGCACTGCCGGAGATCAACTATATGACGGAACTGAACACTGAAACCAAGAGAAAGCGCATGTCATTGCAAGCTCCATGTAGCGCTCAGCTATTCAAAAATGTTGGGAATGGTTGCAGCGTCAGCGATGCATTTGTCTGGGGGGCGCTTAACACAATTATTGATGCCTCCACAGCGTAGATGGTAGTGCTGTAATGGAGATGACAGTGGCAATAGTCGGGAAGGTTTGACAGAAACACAAGCGGTCATGCGAATACGCTGAAGGCAGGTGGAAAGAAGTGTTTATCTGACGCGGTGTAGTAACAATAGGAAACGAATTTCACGGACGTCTGTTAGGCAGGTAGGCTCTGAAGGTGTGGTAAGAAGGAAAACAGCTATTGGGAATCGGAGCTTTGCGTGGTGGTTTGTACTGTCGCCGACGGTTCATAAAGTCCTGAAGACCGCATTTTGGTATCACCCGCCGCCTACGCCCCATCAACCTACAGAACCTCTTTGTAAATGACATTTTCCGCAGAACCCCTGGGAGTGAAGACGAATACTTCCTCGCTTCTACCTACACGCGAACAGCCTATGTAAAGCTGGCCATGGGGAAAAACACTGCTCTCCAAGGTGAATTACCGCGACACATTGTAAAGCAAAATCTGACGGGAAACTGCGACTGGTGGAATGTAAAGAGCACATCTGAACCCGACGAAGATAGATGTATGCGCGGTATGAATACGGTTTCACCCCTTCCGCAACAGTTAAGAATTGTCACGTGAATTAAATTTGGTGCCAAAGACTTAACCGCCATGCGTGTAGCATTGCAATGTTTCGGAGGACCCAGGTTACGCAAAAGCATAAACGGCGCGCCCACTTTCAGTCTCAGTGTGTAAGGCGGAAGCACCGACGGTTCGGAGGAATTCAGAAGTTCGACCGAGTAGTTCTGTCAATGGATTTGTAGATGTAATCGTCCCCGGGAATGTACTGCAGGAGTTGCTCATTAATCCTAGTAACTGTGGTGTTTTTTGTAGCAAGAACAGCTCTTTCAGAGAGCCACTCAATGTCACAGTGGTTGGCACTAAGATGCGGAAAGATGTCATCTCTGATCTGTTGATGAGTGTCAACAACTGAACACATTGTATCCACGTTAATGTAGCCTTCTGCATCCGAAGGCGTTCGGCCCTCCCGAGGGCTAGAAGGTCCCTTGAAAAATCAGCGGACCCGTTGCCCCCAGTAGTATGAGCGCACATGTTGGTGTTCAAGTGACTGGACATTGTCCCAATGACTGGACATGGTCCCAGATGTTGAACGACTGAAGGCATGCACGAACAGCACCGGCCCATGTCCATTTAGTAATGAAAGGCAGGGTTTTTCGAAAATCACTAGACAGAAGGAGAGTCAAGCCACCCATGAGGGCAGTGGAGTCCCTAATTTCTTGAAGGGATCTATTGAACGCCTCGAGTGCTTGTTTGCAAGCCATAGTGCACTCATCCCACACTATGAGTTTACAACGTCTTAATCCGTCAGTCTGGCCCGAATCTTTTGAAATGCTGCAAGTTTGAATTTCGGCCTTAGCAAGGTCAAGCGGAAGTCTAAACAGAGTGTGCGCCGTCCGTCCGCCCGGAAGCAATGTGGCAGCAATCCCGGATAAGGCAACAGCAAGCGCGATGTATCCGTGCCGCCTGATTTCAGCTAGAATTGGTTTTGTAACGTACGTCTAGGAAGAAGATGCCACAGCGGTCGAGGTCAGTATTGCAATAAGACGTTTCGTGCAGTATTTCTGGTGATAAGTCGACGTTGCCATCTCACAGTGGCGGAGGTAACCCGTATGTAATTCGCACAGCTCCACCCATTTCAAGAGCAATGTCTTCAACCTTAATGAGCGCCCTATTGTAAATAAGGCCCGTGTAGCCCAACTCTGTCTCGGACTCCCTTCACCTTGTTCTTTGTTCTGGTAGGTGACGTACTTCATTCTCTCGGATATAGCGGTCGAGGTCAGCATTGCAATAACACGTTTCGCGCAGTATTTCAGGTGAATGCAATCTCGCAGTGATGGAGGTAACCCGTATGTAGTTAGCGCAGATCCACCCAAGAGCAATGTCTTCAACCTGAATGTGCAAATGGAATTTAATGCACTTTGACCACCGGATGATTGTTGGTGCCAGAAATCAAGTGAGGTGATAACTACTCAAGCTATTTTTCTCCCATAACGGTAGCAATATATATCTGGAATACATGTCTCCCTGAGAGATACTAGCGTTAACTGAAATTGTGACCATGAAACTTCGCTTCAAGAGGAGGACCAGCCGGCGGGTGACAAAGATATGGAACCATCCAAAGGAAAGAGGATACCTTTACTAAACACCAACGAATCGATTACTAGTTTTACCTGGGCCAATGAACATCGATGAATGATATTGTGTGGATTGGTCGGAATAGGTCTTTCGAACAGATGGTCAAGTTCGTGAGTGCGAGAAAATCACATGATGTTATGGATCCAGCTTGCCATCAAAGGTGCCCTCCCGGAGATTAAAAAAAAACTCAGTAGAATTACTGCGTTATATTTTACCCTTTTCATATGATCTAACCAGATTTTGTCCAACAAATAGGAGGTGCCTATTTATTTTCTATGAAAACAGGCAAAACCCATACATATTTATTTCACTCTCAGAAGAACAAACATTTAAACATTAAGGATATGTTTTAACAGAGGACGGTAAATGTAGTACCGAAATCTGAATGCGAATTAGGATAGCAAAAATGGCTTCCAAAATGAACCAGGAAAATTTCTTTAGAAATAAAAATACACTAAGATATTATGTAATAGTGGTGCTCTTATATGGCAGTGAATACTGGACAATGTCAATGAAGAAGAGATTTGAAGCAAGAGAAATTTGCTTCTAAAGAAAGATGCGGGGAGTGAAAAAGTGATCAAAATTTACAGAATATGGAAACAGTTTACTCATATTTAACATCAGAAAGAGACTGAAATTTCTAGGGCACATAATGTAGAAAGAGGGATTAGAAAATTTGATACTCACAAGGCACATTCAAGGCAAGAGGGACAGAGGAAAGCAGCGCATAACCTACTTTTGTGATGTCGACAAACACTCGTTGTCACTTTCGAAATGCTCGTTGTAGAAGAGACTTTGTAATCGTAGATACAACTATAGTAACGCCGTTGAACAATACTGGCGTCAGACGCCTTCGAATATCACTTGCTAGTGAAAGTAGGCTCCGAATAGTAATGCGTATAGTGATCTGTATAGAGAATGGTATAGTGAATAGATCAGAGAGAATAGCGATCTGAATAGTAATAGAAGAGAGACGAGAAATATATATCTACCCCTAGGGTCAGTAACGTGTAGTTTGTGACATGCTTGAATACAATCTTCAAGACTGAATTCAAGCATGAGACAGATTATCGCTATTTACTGTTGGCCTGCGTGTACACCCTTATATTAACAGGTGCTCTGTACCGACCGATTTTGCCACATAAATATAGCATATCGTGAAACTATCTTTTAATATTTTACCATATCTATCTCTCTCTCTCTCTCTCTCTCTAAATATATATATATATATATATATATATATATATATATATATATATATATATATATGTATATATATATATATGTGTGTGTGTGTGTGTGTGTGTGTGTGTGTGTGTGTGTTTGAGTGTGTGTACGAGGAGTGTCGAAAAGTAAACGTCTCAACGCACTTTCCGAAACCAGTAGTGATCTATTAGACGCCAGGCTAATTCCCATCTATGCGTTTTCTCTATGGTCATGTGAACTACTTAATTCAATGGGATCGCCTGTGTTTACTCACTGGCGGTCTATGTTCAAACTCAAGTGTCGGCAGCGACACTTTATTCCCATATAACACCTCTCCTTTGAGATGACTTCCTCTGGAGACTCTATTTCTTCAAGTTTGGTTGAATATTCATATGTTCGGTTGCTGTTCAGTTCCTTTTACTGTACCTCCTTGCTTCACTAATTTCTGTTGGCGTGGGTACGTCAAACATGTCACCCATCGGTACCTTTTTTCACGGACGTACTAAATCAGTGAATCTCCGTTTTAACTGATGAAGGTGTCGCTTACATTTCCAGCTTTGTCCCTGTACCATTTAGCCGATACATTTTTTAATAATGCCATCTACCCAGAATTTTTTTCCAAGTTGATATATTTTTAAAAAATACCTTATCTTCAGGTTTGAAGTATTTGTTATTTCTTGGTGTTGTCGCCTTACGTTTTGGTAATAATTTTTTAAAAACGGACTTAATCTTCCTGGCGAACATCAACTCTGAAGGCGAAATTCGCGACACGGTGTTCGAGTTTGGTGTTATTCTGTAAACACTCAGAAATTGTTGGAGCATTATTCCCCTGACTCCTCTCCCGCCGACATTTTTAGTGCTCATTTAAACGTATCGAAAAACAGTTCCGCTTGTCCGTTTGATCTTGTGTGATAAGGACGAGTTGTAATATGCTCACCTGCTAATGATTTGCAAAAAAATAGAAAATAAAAATATAAAAATAAAATAATAATTCAATAGACGTAAATTGTCCCGTTATCTGAAATGATAGCGTCAGGAACACCGAACCTTGCAAAAGTCTCGGAAAAGAAAATTTATCGTTACCGCGGTAGTCGGTCTTCTACATTTTGATATTTCTGGTCCTTTAGTGTAACTATCAACTACCACTTAATAGTATGCTCCGTTTAGTGGTCCTGTGAAGTCTATATGTATTCTGAACCATGGCATATCGGTTTTCGGCCAGGGCTGAAATTTGATACTCTGAGACTTTACTGATACATTATAACCTCTGCATGATTTCACTAAATTTTCAATATCTTGATCCATTATTTGCCAAATAAGTAGAACCTTTTGGGGGCCAATAAGTACAACATATAATAATTGTAGAAATTCCTGGATGTCCTATGTGAAATTCCTTTAGCATACGTTTTTGCAACAATACTCGTATCACAATTCTTTTTGCGTACATTATTACATTATGAAAATGCATTATTTACAGCAATATTTTTTCCTTTAGCACTAAATTGCTTCTTCATTTTCATTATAAAGTCGCCTTTTTTCGACTTAATTCATTATTTCCTCTAAAGTTCTCTTACGGTATTGTATAATAATTATTGATTTCTTTTTCGGCCTTTACGTCGCAATTACTGTGTCTTCAAGTGGTTCACAGAATCTTGGTATTAGTCTAGACAATTCGTCTGCATGACTTAATGTTTTGGATGGTAGAAACAGAGTTTTATAATTATAGTTCAATAGGATAGTTCCCCATCGCTGCAATCTATTTGCTGTATGTGTGGGGACACCCTTTTTTGATCCATATATGGACAATAATGGACGATCGTCTGTCTACAGTATGAATTCTCTACCATATATGAATTTATGTATTTTGTCATGGCAAATATGATGGCGAATACTTCCTTTTCAATCTGGCTGTAGGTTTTTTTTCAGTTGCAATCAATGAACTTGAAACATGAGCTATTGGTTTAGTTGTTTCTTCCTCCTACCTGTGCACTATCACTGCTTCAGTACCCGAATAACTTGCATCTAATGCAATCACAATCTGTAATTTATTGCCAAATGAGCTAGTGACAAATCTGATGTTAAAACTTTCTTGATATCTTCGAAATCACTTTGACATTTATAGGTCCAATTACATTTGACATCTTTCTTTAGAAGGTTATTCAAGAGTGCTTTTAATTTATGCATATTTGATCAATAATGTGTCCTAGATACTTAACTCTGGACATAAACAATTCGGATTTTCCTTCACTGATCTTAAAACCATATTCAATGATCCTCCCTCATACTTTCTTTTACACCTTCCCTAACTTACTTTCCTGTCTTACTTTTAATAAGTATATCATTCAAATATGCTTTAGCACAATCCAAACCGGCAAGCATGGTATCCATTATCTGTTGGAATATGCTTGGTGCTACCTTTATACCGAAAGGAAGTCGGTTGAATTTGTATAACCCTCTGTTAACTGTTAATTGTTAAAACTATTGAGCAGTCTTCGTCCACTAGGACTTGTAGGTAAGTGTCTGACAGGTCCAATTGAGAAAATATTACCACCAGCAAAATTATCTCTGGTTCTTCATAACGGCAAGGTATATTGTTTTAAACTTTCATCAACAGTACATACGCGGATTTTATTATTCCTTTTTTTGTTAACGTAGACTCTTGGTGGTGCCCATTCGGAATAGTTTATTTTTCATATGACACCCAATTTGTCTAGTCTCTCCAATTCATTATAAATGAAGATACACTTTTTTGTGCCTTAAATGTCGGTTGTTACATTTTTATAACTCAATCTTAGCTTTTTTTTAAAGATGAAACATTGCAATCCAGTATGTTCGAAACAAATTAGCAGTATTCTTTAATACAAACTCCACAGCTTTTTTGGCTTTCCTCACAAATGAAACATTACAGTTGAAGTCACCCAAAAAGTTTACTCACTTTCGTAAGACTCCATACGCAACTTTATCAGAACTCAATAAACTGGGTTGACCCATTTTTTCCATATCTGTTCATTTATGATATTGATATCAGACCTTACATCTCGTTGCAATTTTATTTGTACATCATCAGCCTACAACAACCAATCAAAAACTTGCAAACTTTGCTTGGAGGAAAAAATAGCTATCATTACCTTATTAAATAAAAGATCCGAACTAATCTCAAAATGCAGACATGAAAACAAATTTTTACTACGTTACTTAAAAATCGAAAACGGAAAAAAATAAATAAATACATAAACAAACAAAATGACAATACAATAAGCAAAATAAATTTATCCAAACAAATTATCAAATCACACCTGTTAGAATAGACGAAATTGAATAAAAAAAGGAACAAAATCAATAAATAAAGTAAATAATAAACAAATTACCAAACTATTATGACCAAAGATTTAGACTATAAAAATCGGACGGAAAATAGCTATAACTGTTATATAACGATAAAAAAATGAATAAGAAGTAATACACTGCGCTACGTAAAAAGCAGAAAGGGAAAATGTACAATGTAACAAAGAAATAACAACAATTGTAATAAATTGATCTAAATACATCCAAATATATAAATAAACTAACAACCGATACCGGTAAACTAGCCGTTTAGAATAAACAAATAAAGATAATCAATCCAAACAAATAAATTAAAAACTGTTCTCACCAAAATAATAGTCAGAACAAACCACAACATTCAACCCCAAACTTCAGCAAATAGCTTTAATTACCTTCCCCCAAAAAACAAAACTATTACATAAGCTATATAAACAAATTTTTATTAGGTTAATAAATACCCCGATCAAAATTTAAAAAAATCAGTAATAAATAAATAAATGAATATGATAAAAATAAAAAAATAAAAATAAATAAATAAATGCAAAACAATTTAACCCAAGTAAATAAGCAAATAAACGATTTCCGGTAAAATAACGACCTTAATAGACTACCAACAATAAGCTATATAAACAAATTTTTACAACGTTAATAAAAACACCGATCAAAATAATAAATAAATAAATAAATAAGATAAAAAATAAAAATAAAATAATATAAAAACAAGCAAAATAATTTGACACGAATAAATAAATAAACAAATAAACGACTTCCGGTAAAAGTAACCGCCAAAATAGACTACCCACAATGCAAAACTGACCCTTATATATAAATAGCGGAGAAAAATAACAACACTAGTTGCCTGACGATTGCATCTAGCATGAAACAGACTGTCACCGCTAAGTGTTGACTTCTATGTTCACTTTTATATTCACACGCTCTATCTCAGTTATTTAGCTCTTTATCCCATAAATATAGCACACTTTAAGACTACATATATATATATATATATATATATATATATATATATATATATATATATATATATATATATTGTGTTTACATGTTATTTTTATAGACACAATTTTAGTAAATGCTCTGTTTTTTTAATTAAAACATATTAATTACATGTACCGGTTTCAATGTTCAAGGAATTGCATGGAAAATATTCGTTTTGTGACAGGAATCAAACTTTTATTCCTATATGGTAACTGTCATTTGATCTGACGTGTTATAACATTTAGCTAGATAGAGGGTTTCGTTAGCAAAGTCCAAATTATTGTTTAGAAACACACATTGTTTACTGACCACATTAAGGATCATGGGAGTTTATGAAATAAATATTAAAAAAAGAATGAATTATTTACATTTTAAAAACAAGATATTTTAAAACATCTACTGTAAATATTTTAAAACAATTGTGCTGTATTTCTAAATAATTCTATTAAGAGTTGTTTCAATATTTTAATAAAGATAGCTTCCAGAATATTTAGTTTATGTTTATTATTTTCATCAAAATGTCTAGATGTATTTTCAGCAAATATTTTCCAAAATTGCCAATATGAAAGGGCAAGCTGTTTAAATGTTGAGAGATGTTATATGAATTATTCAAATGAAAAGAATCTGATGACGATATTGTGCTAATGTTGAAAGCATTCGGAATATATATATATATATATATATATATATATATATATATACGTATTTGTACGAGTAGATGAGCTTGATCGGCAATATGGCTTCTAATTTACTCGAGGCCGTGACTCGCATTACATAATTATGCCCCAGAGAAATATGTGTATTAGATTCGTCTCCATTTTCTGGATATGAGAAAAATATCTGAATAAAGTATGCAAGAATTAATCTTGCCTCGGAAGAGAATCGCTCTTAATACAAACTCACTCTTCCCAAATTATGAATACACACGAACACACACATATATATCTATATAAATGTATATATCCAAATGTAAATGTAGATATTTATTATAAACTGTTACATTGCAACATGCAAGTTACCACGAAAAAAATCCATGTCTAATTTAGACACCTCATCCGGTGGTTAACAGTTGTGATAATAAACGATTTTATTTTAAAACACAACTCATGTAATATCACTTCTTTTTACACTTCTGAAAATCACAACACATGAAATATCCATTCTTTTTACACTTTTGAAAATTGTAACGAAACAAATATATAAAAATTTCCATAAAAGGAAAAGTAAGAAAAATAAAAGAGAATAATGTTTAAAAAAAGAGAATAAGAAATCAAAAGAGAGGGAAAATAAAAGCAACTGATATTGGTTGGGTTACCCACAATTACATAGGTTATTTATACGAGACAAATTAGAATTACAACTAGTCGAATCCATTACATTCACTTAAGTGCTAATACCTGGGAAAGGTATGAATCCTCTTCTTCTCCCCCAGCTATGGTAAATAGCAGGAGAGGCCGGGTTATAAAGCCTTGGATAGCAATTGGTCTACCGTAGAAAGAAATACTAAACTACTGCGGGAAAAAAATCTGCCTCATCAGCCATTTATCGAAAGGTACATGATCGCCTATGCATTTATCACGCATGGCACATAACTGACTAGCATTAAAGTTGGTATTGTTATATAATATCAATAGATTTTTGTTGTACGATTTCCTTATTTTCTCTAGATTATTAGTACAACTATTGTTAAGTTTTAGAGTATTTCGATAGAAAATTTTACTTAATGAATTACTTTTAGGAATATGCCCATCAATTCATTTAAGAAACTTTTGTCCCAGCTTAGTACGAAGTAATTGATTGAATGGAGGTGAATACCTTATGATTTTTCAGTTTCTGTTTTTCTTTCTGGAACACAAATAATCTTCTACAAACCTAATTCCAGGAGATCTCTACGCATTATCTCTAAGAACAGATACTCTTGTGTACCAAGTGTTAAGAGCATGGGTAGAATATAATAAACGAGATTAGCAACCACATTTGGACTGAGAAATCTGAAGGAAATCACATTTCATAACTATATATATATATATATATATATATATATATATATATATATATATATATATTAGACGAGACATTAGAAATATTAACATAAATCAAAAAGAATATATTTCCTAAACGACCCTTAACATATGAACCTACTACCGAAATCAAATATACTCTAACTACAAAGAAGGTGATAAAATCCTAAAAAACTCATAAGAACTAATATATCCCCCACTGATACCAGTAAAAATAAAACTAATTATGTACTATAATAAATTTAATAAACCACCTTAATCATTCGCAATAAATGTTTTTCGGCAAATAAAGTTTTACAAATGAACAACATTGTATATCAATTTAAATGCTATTTGAGAGATTGTATCTCTAACAACACACACACACACACACACACACACACACACACACACACACACATATATATATATATATATATATATATATATATATATATATATATATATATATATATATATATATATATTGGTTTCACTTACATTACATATGTCGGATTCAAGCTATATTGCACAAGATTTAAAAGAGTATCCTTGTCCACATTCACGATTTAAAGAAATATTAATTGACAATAAAATTATACCTCACCATGAAAATAAAAAAACTTCACTTTCTTGAAGCCTTCCATATAAAAAATACAGCAGTAGGCCTCTGTCGCTCAGGGTTGATCATGGGTAGCGTCCTAGTTTCTGCTTGGCTGCAGCATCGACGTCTGTGACTGTAGAGGCAGATGCAGAAGTGACAATCTCTGTTGCAGAGGTTGCATGTGTGTTCTGTTGCAGCTGTCACTCTGATTTCTGTGGGACACCTTTCCATGGCGATTTGTATCAGCTTTTCCCCCACTAACTTGAGGCTTTTGGTCAGGGTTCCTCTCCATTTGGATCGTATGGCTGCCAGGCTCTCCCAGAGCTCTGTGTTGCTGTCCACAGCTTTCATGTCGCGCCTCACGACATCGTGGTACCGCAGCTGTGGTCACTCGGTCGGTCTCCTTCCAGCGTCCAGATCTTCATACAGGAGGACTTTTGGGGGATGCGGCTGTCTGGAAAACGATATACGTGGACCAACCAACGGAGTCTGTGCTGTCCGAGCAGTATCATCATGCTGGGTAAAACTGCTCAAGACAGCTCTTCACTGTTGGGTACCTTGATTTTCCACGCTATTCCCGGATACTTCTCATGTGAAAGGTGTTCAGACAACTTTCCTGACTGGCGTACATGTTCCAAACTTCGCTGCGATATAGCAGTGTGCTGATAATGTAGGCATTGCACACTGTCTTGGTCTTCACCAACAGCTTGGATTGGTCCACACAAGTTTTGTGTGTGGCGCAAGTGTTGTGGCTGCCTTCCCGATCTTCGTCAATCTTTGCGTCTAAGGAGAGATTGTAAGCAACGGTGGAGCGAAGGTACTTGAACTGATGGTCCGCATCGAGCTCACAGTCATCAATGGTGATGGCTGGTGGTGTTTTGGTACATTATCCCAGGAGTTTTGTCTTTTTCAGGCTGATGGTCAACCCAAAAATTACAACCACGACTAAATATGATTAATTATGAGCATATCAACATCTTTGTAAAATGTTTATAACAGCAAGGTTTTAAAATGTCGGAATTGTAATTTAAAAAGTAAAATTATAACTGCAATGTTTTAAGTTACTTAAATTATAATTAAAAAGTGATATAAAAATTAAGTTACCTCCCTTAGATAAAGTTAAGTTTTTAATTAACCGAGCACGTTTCAAGCGCATTTACAAAAAACAAATTCACAACTATCAATTACATCATATTTTTTATCTTTCACCCGGGATATGATTTTGGATGAAATTGAAATTACTTAAGAAAAGAAATGAAAGAAACTACGGCCCCTTCATATATATATATATATATATATATATATATATATATATATATACACACACAATATCCA
Source organism: Acanthosepion esculentum (assembly GCA_964036315.1). NCBI lineage: Eukaryota > Metazoa > Mollusca > Cephalopoda > Sepiida > Sepiidae > Acanthosepion > Acanthosepion esculentum. Next base: position 139,351,435 of record OZ038478.1, on the reverse strand, counting down.
GACCTTGGGCTTTGTCGTTTTAATAGAACACACAAAAGAAGAAATCGCTTTCAGACCTCAAATTGAACTCGTATATTCGACTCGTTGCTAAAGATGATGGAAGAATAATAGGTTTCTTGTATCGCTCCTGAATATAACTAACTACCGTAAATTTCAGTTCACAAGTCAAGTTTTTAAGCTTAAAAGATTTTTTCAAGACGATGGGTCGACTTATATGGTGAAGATTAAATGTAAACCTTTACCACACTATTAACACTCCTAACTTCTCTTACACACCTCAAGCAGGCTGACACAAATATATTCCACTGAAACTTGTGGGGAACATATTTGGCATATTAGTGCAGAAATTGATATAAAATAATAAAATAGGAATAGAAATTCAGTATTCTATGAACGCTACAGCACGCAACGCGCCCAACAGCTGATACACTAAGTGTAAACATCGACCGAAGCGCCGTTTAACTCAACCGGCGATTCATACAACTAGATATGACCTGCGTGTCATCTGAGCATTTTTATTTACAGGTTGGCCATTGATAGCCTGTCGTGTGTTTCGGGGATCAACCTATACGGTAGGTAAAAACTTAACTTAGAATATTAAAGTAAAAATCTTGAGATCGACTTGTATGTCGCTATTTACGTTATATTTATACGATTCAGATCAAATCAAGAATAGTGTATTACTGCCATATACTACTCAATTCTCGCTATTCAACCATGACTGAGTTCAAAAGGGATTATGTGGCCTTGTGGGTATTGAAATGTTTTACACCCTGTGACGCTTATCCTACAATCAAAACGTTGCTAACTTTTCACTACATTACTATGCCAAATGATCTCATGAGTTACAAAACCTTAATTCGATATGTTGTGACCTTTACAGTTTGGACGAGCCATGTCATGTTTACAATGTTTACAAATGATGTCCCTCCGTGTTTCTTTAGTAAGGAGTAAGTATCATTTAGAAGTCTTTTTCCTGCAACTGTTACTTTGTGTGACAAAATCCCGTGAGTAAGCTTCCCTTATCACTAAAATCTTATCTTCTCCAAATCCTGAGCCAATCGTTATTTATACTATTTGATACACTTGATCACTTTCTGCATCATATTTCCCCTCCTTTACAGCAACCTCATTTAGTAAAAATCTACCTTGACTGGCACTTGGGCCTTTTATTGGGTGAAAACATTTTAAAAAGGACAGGGTTTTATGGAAAGGTAATTACTTGCTTTGTTCTTTTGAATAAAAGACAATGAGAAAAATTTTAAACGAATATCATCGACAGAGGAAAGGCTGTTGGTAATGTAGAGGTGTAGTAGTAGTACAAGTAGATTTCGAAGACGAAGAAGAAATGAGGTGAAACTGACATGACAAAGAAGAACGATGAAGGATATTCTTGATAAGCTTCAATCTTGTATAGCAGTTTGTGACGCATATCAGCTCTCAGCAGCACCTTTAACAGAAACAGCTTTTTTCTTTTTTCTTGACATGTTTTGTATTTAGTTCACTTTTTCTCATTCTTATTTCTTGAATTCCATATTTTTTCATGTTTCTTGTCTTTTCGGCTATCTGTCCTTTTACCTTTACTCTTTATTTTTTTTCTTTCATTTTTTGTGTGTTTGTTGCATTCTTTCTTACATGTCTATTTACGGATATTCCTTTCTTTTTCCTTAATTGCTATTTTATTTCTGTTTTCCCTTCAGTTTTCTTCTTTCTTTTTCTTTTTTTCTTCTATATACGGATATTTCTCTTTTTTTTCCCTTAATTTCTGTCTTTTTTTTCTTTTTTCTTTATTCCTACATATGGATATTTTTTCTTTTTTTCATTCATTGTTTGTTTTCTTTCTGTTTTTCACCACATTCTTTTTTCTTTCTTTTATTTCTACATACGGATATTTCTGTCTTTTTCCGTCACTTTTTGTTTTCTAGAATAAGCTGGCTTTGAAGTGTTTCTTTTGAACATGTCAACGTGAACATTAAAAATACACTCTTGCGTTCAAAATAGATGCGTGTAGCCGGCAATTTAAATTTTGATTTTTCCCAACCGACACACAATTATTCATTTTTTTGTTTCTTTGCACTTATTCTAACCTGTCCGCTTATTCGACTCAGTCTGTTTTTTTTTTTTTTTTTTTCGAAAATAATGTCCTTTTATTGAAACCTACCTTTCTATTCTGGACTTAGAAATATATATTAAAAGGAAAATGTTAGTGGCGATCAGAAAGAGACAGCTGACATTTTGAGAGACATAATGAGGAAATATGGCTTGACAAATTTAACACACATAGGACTTATCAACACAGTCTAGGGGAGTAGACAATAGCCAAGTGAACACAATAATAATAAGAATAATAGTAATAAGAATGGTGAGGAAATAATAATGAGGATGATAATAATAATAATAATAATAATGATGATAATAGTAATAATTTATTATTATTATTATTATTATTATTATTATTATTATTATTATTATTATTATCTGAGCCTTCAAAATCTGGGACCCTAACAGGTGCTATCACCCGGGGTCAGTGTGAACCTGAGAACACCAGCAATCAGGGGGTGGTTCCACGCTCCTCAAAACCTCCTGATCAGAGGCCTTGCTGTTGGAGGTATTTTATCGATTTACCCAGGACGCAGATGTAGCTTATCGTCATACCCAGGACGTATATATATATATATATATATATATATATATATATATATATATATATATATATATATATATATATATATATGTATATAAAATTAATTAATACAAATATAATGTTTGATATTTAAATTATTGGCATTACCTTCAGCATCCTAAACTCTAGAATCTCGTAGACGCATCTACCAATAATCATTTCGTCCACTCGTTACGGGTTATCAGTTATATATATATATATATATATATATATATATATATATATATATATATATATATATATATATATATTCAGGGAAGGAAAATCAGGTGAAGAAAACAAGAAACTTTTCTAAAAATAATTCCTGTACCAACGAATGTTCATGAATTTTTTTTTATTTGTTTTTTTAATGAAGTATTGTTTTATAGGAGATAAAAAATTTCCTGGAGACAATTCAGTTTGTTCTCTTTTTGTTTCCTCTTGCCTGAGGAAGAAGTGATGTAGACCGTTTCTTCTTGGTCACTTGCAATTTTAAGAACATCAGTGGCAGTTCTTTATATGTCCACTGTTGTTTGCTTCAGAATCGCCTGCCGGAATAGCTATTGTTTCGGTAGGGTCTCTTGGGGGAACTTGTATGATGTTGAAAAACCCGAAACTTGTCATCACCTCAAATCATAACATCACTGATGAGGTGATCCTACGCACCTGGTGGAGTGTATTTATAAGAAAATTCATTCTGACTTTCAAAGTGACGTCTGGAAATCGACCAGATGACGACCGAGGAAAAGTCTCGGTGACATTTGGAGCGTCAATCGTCAGCCGGAAAGACCTCAAACAGGAGCATGTTAGATTGCCATTTTATTATTTTTATTTCTTGAAAAATGATCCCAGTTTTGCCAAGACTACGCACAACAATACACAAACCCTGTGAATCCAGAGACGGGGAAAATATAAAGATTCACGCTGAGACGGATATTTCAATGATTGATCTAAGGACTTTGCAACTGCGGAAAGGAATGCATGAATCTGTGCGGCTTTAGAATACACCAGGGTAGGATGAAATGCATGGATAAGGGTTGTATAATGCAACGCACATGTTTATCGCCTGGTGACACGAAGGAGGTGCAAGGCCGGGACTCACACCACAGTGCCCAGTCACCCCAAGCAACTGAACAAACAACCCCAAGCAAAGTAATGCGTAACCAGATCAAGTGAATTCAGCGAATGGAAACAGTTTGACGAGGACGTAAGTAGAATCGACCTTACTACATCAGAAGGCAACGTTGACAGGCGGTTGCACGTCTTGTCTTGTTGACAGAGACCCGGGAAGAGCCTACGAAATATTTTTAACAGCTCTTTAAAGGATACTTCGTCCATCCGAGTGACGATCTCCGAACTGGAATTATGGCTTGTCGACGCGGAGAAGTCTCAAGGTGTGGATTTATCAGCAAGCTGTCCTCCCGAGAATTCTTTGGTCTTTGTTTATCTAAGAATCCCCAATGACATCATTGGAGGCCATGGAAAAGAGAACTAACGGCTACCTTCGCAGATTGCTAGGACTGCCAAGAGGTCTATGTAGTGCCGCGCTATATGGCATATCAAATGCACTTCAATTCCGCTTCAATGGGTTGGTGGAGGAATTCGTAGTCTCTCAGGCAAGATAATCCCTACAGTATAGGGATTCTAAGGAGCCAAAAGCAGCGGCAGCAGGCATCGATGTCAGCACTGGATGGAAATGGGGTGCAGGAAGTGAAGTGGGTATTGTGGAGTAGCATTTAAGGCTGAAGGCTCTCGTGGGGACGGTGGCGTCAGATCATGCGGGATTGGTCTCCTCTCCTGGTATCCGAATTGAGAAAGCCAAGAGTAAACAGAGATGGCAACTAATTCAAGAGGAAGTACGAGCCAACGCTGACGGGAAAAGAATATGCAAGATCATGGGTGCATGGACACGATGTGAGATTGATTTTACGGCGAAAATCAAGTTGGTCGGAATCTGGCTCTAAGACCCTACTCGGATTGTCTTGTCCTATCGAGTGGTGCAAACTTGCATACATGGAGGATGAGTGAGACACAATCATGCCCAGTTTGTTCCAGAAAAGGTGGGCTGAAACACATTCTAAGCGTCTGTCCGAGGGCACTTGAATTAGGGACGTTCCAGTGGAGACATGATCAGTTACTTAAGAAAATAGCCAAAGTAGTGGCGGCAGCAAATCAGCAGTTGTTGTTGCAAGGCTGAAACGATGGCGATGTATTTTGTCAAGGCCGGCAAAAACGCCACCTCGGTGCGTAAATTGTCAACTTGCATGCTCTCTTCTGCTCGAGATTGGCAATTAAATTCCAATTGAAATTCCTAGAGTAGATAACGACATCTTCCCTGCACCCGGATTTATTAATCTGGTCAACTGTTTCCAGGCAGATTACAATGCTCGAACTTACTGTACCCTGGGAGGAGAAACAGGAAGAGGCATTTGAAAACAATGCTGGAAAAATAATGGGAAAAGTACCAGGATATGTTTGAGAAAATCAGGTCTCATAAATGGCGGACTACCTGTCTCCCAGCTGAAGTGGGATATCGTGGTTTTGCAAGAATATCTGAATGCGACTTGGAGTTAGATTCACCAGCGGTATAAACGCCTAAAATAGCCATGTGTGAAAACAGGCTGAGAAAAAAGGATGCGACGAACTATGTAAAACAAAGATCGAAATACAAGGAATATTTTAAAGGAAAACATTTTCTCACTATCCCCGAGGTGAACGCCGTGAAGGCTCGAATTATATCTTTGCTGGCCACAGACATAAAGGGTCGGAAATTAATTGGGATCAGCAGGGAAACCATGTAAGAAGCACTTAAAAGCTTAATATTGGACCAAAAGTGCTAGCCATCAGGTCCAATTCAATGTGGGACATTCTCCTGGCTACCAAGCTGGAAACAGCTGGGCGGAAATATCCTGAAAACGAAATCTGTGAGACTCTATTCGTAGTATATGGGCACCCAGATGACAAAAATCTCAGTTCATGGAGTGCCCGTGGATATATGTAAGTGCCGTATGGGGACCTCCTTTTCCAAATATGGCGAAGTAGAGGAAGTCAATGTCATCATAAGTAAATCCAGCATCGCCACTGGGGACATAGTTTTGCAGGTAACTTGGCCTGGCAAGGTTTCGGAGAATCCTCCATCATATTGATATGTAGGGAGAAACAGATGTTGGTAGTAGTGAAGTGCCGCCGACCCTACTACTGGTCGTGTGGTACCGCGGGGCACATGCCCAATCGTGCCCCGCTAATACTCAACTTCCACCTCGTCCAACGACAACAACAAAAGCAGCAGCAGTAGTAGCAGTAGAAACAGAACAAGGAGCCAATGCGCCTTCTCCCCAACAGCAGGACATGTCGCCACCAAAGCAGCAAACACCGCCACAGGAGCGGTAAAGGGTGGTGCATGCAGAAAAAACAAAAGCAGCCACAGAAGGCGGGGCAAAGAAAGAAGGCACAACAGCAAAAGCATGCAAAACAAAAGCAGCCACAAAAACAACAGCCACAACAGCAACAACAACAGCAGCAAAAATAAAGAAAAAAGCGGAGTAGGGTGGAAGAAGAGGAAGAATATTTCTTTTGCCAAAAACACTCCGTGCGAATTAGTGAAGGATTTAGAGAAGGACATGTATGAAAAATCAGCGGACCCGGTGTCCCCAGTAGTATGAACGCCCATGTTGGTGGTCAGATGCAATGACTGGACATGGGCCCAGAGGTTGGACGACTTAATGCACGCACGAACATGATCGGCCTTTGTCCCTTATGGAATGACAGGTAGGGTTTGCAGTGGAGACCCTAATGTCTTGAAGGGACCTATTCAACACCTTGAGTGCTTGTTTGTAAGCCATAGTGCACTTGTCCCACACTATGAGTTTACATTGCCTTAATACCTCAGCCGGACCCCATTCTTTTGAAATGCTGCAAGTTGGAATTTCGGCCTTGGCAATATCAAGCGGAAGTCTAAACATAGAGTGCGCCGGCCGGCCGTCCGCCCGACAGCAATGTGGCCGCAATCCCGCGTGAGAAAATAGCAATCGCGATGTATCCGTGCCCTCTGATTTCAGCTAAAAAAAAATTGTTTATGGTAGTTGGAAAAATGTAATTAAACAGACAAACGGAAAACAAAAACGTAAGAAACAACTTGCGGTAGGAGAAATGATCAGTTGAAGGAGCCTATCGTATCAACCGGATGGCGGCGTAACAGGAGCAGAAGTGAGTCCTTCGTCCCATCGCACAGCAGGTTCAAATGCGAAGTATTACTGGCTAATCGGCTGTGACAATCAGCGAGCGTCCTAGGGTCTCGAACACCAATCAGCGACCGCGTACTGCACTCAGCCAATGAGTTACAGCTATGTGAGCATGATCCCCCGTGTGTGAATAACAATCACCTCTAGAGTCTGTAATGTAGACGTCTACGTTGAATATACGTTTGATTGGTGTATTCGCAAATTCCGATGAAGACATGATTGTATCGACTTCCCTCGGGTATTAGTTGGTCACAAAGAAGCTCACAGGGCAAACGTTTTTAATTGTCACGGTGAAAGCCGATAAAGTTTATTAAAATCCAAAGCAAGTTGCGAAAAAACATCGCCAAATTCAGCTAAACTTTATTTGAATGGAGAGTCAAAAGGGGATGATTTAATCGATTTTTATCCGATAATTGAAATCGATATTGAAAACGAAAATCAGCAACTCAATTCTGTCGGTAAATACGATGCTCAACGAAAATTTTCAGCAAAATTCTTCGCAATTTACGAAAAATATAGCCCAAAATCAGCTAGACTGGACTTGAATCGGATGTTCCAAAATGATCGATTGTATCGATTTTTCCAGTAATTGATACATATATATATATATATATATATATATATATATATATATATATATATATATGTGTGTGTGTGTGTGCGCGCGCGTGTGTGCGTGTTTCTGTGTGTGTGTGTGTCCTGAAACAACAAAACTTATTCGCGATTTCGAAAGGACATTATTGCAAATAAATAAACACAATATGTCTAAAATGTTTAATCAGACAGCTTTAAATGAAAATATGCTGCCAAAATATATGGAATTTAAATTACATTATCCAGCAGTTTACAAGAACACCGACATTTGGAAATTTAAATGTATCCTTGTGAAAAGGCAAAATTGAATTAGCTGATGACAAATGAAACACCATTAATGAAAGAAAAAATTCATCTACTATAGACTCAAACAGAAAAGTATTCATGATCAAATAAAAACAGTTATACCTACACTTACAGAAATTACCAATCTTCCGAACAAAATGGATAAATTTATCAATATTTACAACTATGAATTACCTAACCATCAAAAGGAATTACTTAACTTCGGGCACAAATGTTATATATATACGGCAAATATGACAATTAAAAAGACACAAATGAAGATGTATCAAAGTATAGACAAATTCAAGAAGAGGAACTGATAAAAACTGGCCAAAAATTCTGGACCTACTCAAGACTGAAGCTATAAGATAGACATGACAAACGGGAAAATTCTTCTAAACTACTAACTAAATCACTACAAATTTCTGCCAAACAGTTACGTTAACATTCCGATAGAATTGTCAAAAAACCAGACATCTTCGTAGATTTAAACAAATCTGTTTATAGTACAATGTTAGAACAAATACTACATGACCACACCAAATTTCAAAAGCTTCACAGGAATCGTATCAACCAGATGGAATTAAAAATCAAACTAATCACAGCCAATAATTTAGAACTAGACAATTTAAAACTTATCAAAATAATTGGTGATTATACTCCAGATTATATTTATGGAACCATAAAAACACATAAACCAAACTTTGTCTTATTATATGCCGAATCCCCACTCCTGTTTATCAACTAACCAATATTAGGAACCAATTTATTGCAACCTACATCTCCATTACAGAATCAAATCAATTCTTGAATTAATCCAAATCCTAAAGACACCATAGCTTCACTTGATGTTGAAAATCTATTCACCAATATCTCAGTTAAAGAAAGGATCGACAGAATTATAAGCAATCTATACAATAATCCCCGCCCCGTCCATTAGAAATTAGATCCATCATAACTTCCACTGCCTAAGTTCCATTCTTTTGGCAACAAAAAACATTATATATGTACAACGTGATGGTGTTTACATGCTTTCAGCTCGGGTCCAACTTTATTAACTTTTATATGGCTAAACTTGAAAAGAATATATTTAGTATCTTTTTAAAAATCCATCTACTTAAGATATGTTGACGATTTCTTCATCTTAGTAAAAATATTGATGAAATACATGAACTACAACAAGATTTTGAAAAAATACTCTGTCCTTAAATACACATATAATCTTAACAATAATAATAAAATTACATTTCTTGATATATTGATAGACTCTAATAATAATAAATTCACTAGCCCCCTATAAAAAACTACTAGCACAAACTCATGTACTGTTAATTATAAGAGCGAATGTCCTAATTACAACATAATAGCAATTATAGAAAACTTAATAAAGCGTGCTATAGTTAACTCACCGATAAAAAAAGATTTTATTAATAACGATTTTCCTAACACATTGTTGATGAATAAAAAGGCGATTTATTACAAATATAATATAAATCAAACAGAAAATAACATTTCCTCAAGTAAACCTAAACATATCAATCTTTTATATCATAATTAGATACATGCTAAATATAAGCAAGATGAAAGAAATCCTAAAAAACTCATAAATACAAATATATCCCCACAGATGCCAGTAAAATAAATGAATTATATACTATACTAAATTTAATGAAAATAACTTAATCATCCGTAATAACACGTCCGAACGAATTGACGTAATGCAGAAAAGCAACACTATATATATCAATTTACATGTCCCTATAAATAAACAGGTAGTGCCAATTTCATGCATTTAAAGCGAAACTTCTCCTATCATAGATTTTTCGAAGTTTTTTTTCTATCTGCACACAGTGTCGCATCCAAGCGTAAACAAAGAGAATTTTAGAATAGATTTTCATTAATCCAACGCACGCACTCACACACACACACAAACACACACACACACATACACACACACATATATATATATATATATTATATATATATATAATTGATATACGTGATCAGCCGCGCTAAATTTATAGGTAATATGAAAATAAATCTTTTGATTGCAGTGTCTCTTGTACAACTCCACCAGAAAGATTATCCTTGGCTAAATATCTAGTTTCCTTTCCTCGCAACAAAAAACATTTATAAGTCCTCTCTTTAAAATGACTTCGGTCGGTGGGATGTCGATAGAAGACCCAAAAATTTCCCTATAGCCTCTGGTGTCCTAACAGTGATTAGGTACGTCGGGAGGGGATTAAATATATGGGGTCACTTTGGGAGGCTAAGGAGGCCTTCCCAGACATCAGATCTCCTGATTTGAAAAAATTGCTGTTCCTCGGTCCAGTGACCTTTCTCAGCCTAGGAACGTCTTCTATCGTCATTTAGTGGAGAGGGTCGCGAAGGATTCTCTACGTTAGCAGCTCGACTTGTCGGAGGACGAGTTTCGATCTATCTGGCATTGGGCGCCAGCGGGGGATTATCTCAGTAGCCCTGAGTTTTCGCTTACCTGGCGATTTTCTCGGAATCGGCTGCCTCTCAATGACAAGGCCTTCATATGGGGCTGGGTCTGGAAGAAACGGCTTCGCACGCCTTCTACCATTCTCCTGGGGTCCGCCCCTTATGGGACCATGTCGGCCAGCTGACGGCTCGTCTCGCTCTCGAAAAGCTTGTGCCCATTGATCGAGCATACAACTAGTGACAATGTGTCGCCCCCGTATTCTGGGGTTAAACGAATTGTGTTTCTGACGCTGTTAGCCACGGCCCGAATGGTGATTTGGACGACGCGAACGGAGAAAGTCTTGCGAGGCAGCCGTTTTTCACATCAGGATCTGATCCGATTCTTTGAGCATCAGCTTAAGATGAAGATTAGAACTGATAGAAAGCGCCTGCATTCGACAGTCTTAAGCGAAACGGTGGGTGACTGAGGCGAGCTTGGTCCGTCTGAACGAGGCTAGCCTTGCTTTTAGGTCAACCTATGTCACATCGGGGCAGCTTCCTGTGGAGCCCTACCCTGGTTAGGTTTGACAAGCTTTGTGTACCTAGTTAATGTGAGTAAGTGTTGTTCCCGGCCTGTTCCAAGTCACATGTTTGGTTATGATCCAGGTTGAGATTCCCTACCTCCCCAGTTTGTTTTCGCTCCCTGTTTTATCTCGGGTGGGTCAGCTTTATATTTTCCCATGCCCGTAAAATTTTGTATCCTTTTCCCACTCCCTTAGAGAGACAGAGCTTCTTGATTTCGTCTAATGGACAGAATACAGTGGCTTCTTCGTTTTGAGGGGAGGGCGGGCTCTACTAATATCATTTATGCTTCGTTGAATTTGTGTTGATTTTTAGTTTGTTAGTGGGTTCATCTCCCTCCCATCTCATTCTTCATTATTAGATTTTGATGTATTATAATTTCTTATCATTAAATTTTCATGGCATGCGGAGCGTTTTGTATGTCTCCTTTGAGAGAATGTGATATTATGGTGTATGGAGGATTGATTGGTGACGGATGAGTTCTTATGGTGAATGTGGAAATTGTAATGTATGAATGGGTCGTGAATCAGATTAGCTAGGTATAAGATAGTTAGTGACGACCAGACTTAACCCCTCCCCCTTTTCGGCTTGTGCCACCGTTATGTATGAAAATACAATAAATATTCAAAATTTGTGTATTTTGGCTACTGCGTTCGTCGGAGAGTGAGTGATATTTCTGTCTGGTGACGTGCATTGTGATTTGTGAGATAGCCTCTGCGAATCGAGTTTTCGGCGGCATTTCCTTCTGCCCCCGATATTCGAGTCTGAACTTACAGTGATTTGTTCTCTGCCTTGTGGAAGTAATCTACGACAGTTAGATAGCAAGTACATCGAATGCAGCTATGCGAACAAATAAATTTGAAATAAACTACAAAGCAAAAGTTTTTTTCAAAATATATTAAATAATCTTTAAATTTGCTAATTTTCGTCAAATAAATTTTGAAAAATGTATAATTGATTTTTGGACGAATTTTAAACTAGGATTCTAACTTAGTTTACAAAATTTAACAAAAAATTGCTGATATCGAGTTTTTTTTTATTAATTTCGCTGACAAAAAAAAGATTTTTAACTAAAATTTCGAACATGCTAAGAATGAGTAATTAAGCAGATAAAAAAAATCATCTAATTTAAGGCCGTTCTTGTAATGCGATTCTCTTTTTGTTGACTTTTTTTGGAGGTACCTATACTAAACAATAAATTTATTCAATAAAATCCCCATTGATTTTAACCACAACCCTCAAACGACGTTGGAAACTCCTGCATCTCTTCTGGACGGTCTCCTTGTTTAAATTGATGAATGCTGCCATAATCCTTGCCTTCAATTCATTCTTTGGTGTTACAAGGAGTTTCGTTGGTCTCTCGCTCAACTGCACCTCACACATAATAATCAAGGAGGTTGCAATCTGGGGAGTTAGGTGGCCAGGTGAAACGGGTGATGCGGTTGCAGAAATTGTCTCACAGCAATGACTGGGTTCTGCTTGTGGGGCATAGTGGAGAGTCCTGTTGATAGACATAGGGTCTTCAAGCAGCCACCCTCTTGAACTCAGAGCAGCACCACATTCTCAGCCTGAGGTAGGACTCTGCGTTGAGCCTGAGATCCTCACCAAAAATTCGGGGGTTCTTATCTGAACAATGAGAATGAGTTTTCCGAGCTGATGTACCTTCGTAATCACTATAAAACTCATCCAACTCTTTCCGAATTTTCTGTACTGTTCTCACATTGACACTCAAAGAGTCTGACATGTTTGTATTGGAGTGAATGCCAAATAGTACAGCATGCCGTTTCCAAATTCCAGGCTGAGTGAATTCAGTCATCGTGCTCTGTTTTTCATAGACGGTCGCAATCTGACCCTACTCTACTGTGCAGTTGACAAAACAATAAATAAATAAAATAAAAAATAAAGCGCATGCACGGATTTAAAAACATAAAATTGGCGACAATTTATTCATCGCATAGATGTAGATGAAAATTGCCCAGAGAACTGGGTAAGGAAGAATAACAAGTAGCAGTGTTTGTAAATATACTGGAGAAGGAGAAGAAAGAAGCATTGAAAAAGAAAAAAATAGATAAAAATTTTAAAAAATAAATGTTTTACAATGATGTTCACCCTGTACAAGGCTCAAGGGCCACTTGAGGTAGAAGATTACAAAGTAAGAGACACATTTTATGGGCTATGCAGGTCAGATAACCTTTGATTTGACCCTAGATTTGAAAAGGTTAAGAGTGTAGTGATTCAATTGGTTTGCACACATGAAAAAGCCAGCCTCTTGGCCTTCATTTGTTTGAAAATGTCGACCCTGACTCTGCAGGACGTGAAATTCCACCAAAAGAAAGACTTTGCTAGCAGATATGGGGGATTGATAGCTTTGGTCTGGGTCGGTGGTTGGGGGATGGTCGAGAAGGTAGACATGTGTAATGGTCATATAAAGATGTACATCAGCGTTGGCCTAAGAAGAAGCATGGAATGAGACAATGGCAGATCCATTTCCATCTATTAAAATATCCAAGAACTGCTCTGATTCGAAATCTTCTGCACTCACTCAAACAATAGAGTATAACTTTCAAAAGTTTTCCTTCTTGTTTTTCTTAATGCACATCAATGTCTTTATTGCTTTATCATTTTTTCTTCAATATCTGTTTATATTTCTGAGATAAGGCATTATATACACTATTCACCTGACGAAGGCCGGGGCTTACAACGGCCGAAACGTTGTGATAAACATGGCGAGAAATATGAGGACAATAGTCCGAATATTGTAAATAGTGTATTTTTTCTTTGTTTCTCATTCTTGGTTAAATATTTTTTGCTACCCTTCTTTAATTTCGCCTTTTCATGATTATTTTTTTTTGTTTATTTTTATTAATTAATGTTTTGTCTTCATATTTTCGGTTTTCTACTCTTCTTCAATTTACGATTTTTCCTTTCCTTTTTTCGTAAATGGTAAGAAAACCCTTCCATAGCTTTCGACTACGGCTTCCATTCTTTGACTCTTTCTTTCTTTTTTCCTCCTCATATTTTACCTCTTTCTTGATTCCCTCCTTCTCTTTTCTTCTTTCTCTTTCTTCTCTCTTTCCATCGTTTTCTCATTCTTTTTCTGTATCTCACCTTTTCTCTCCTTCTTTTTCTTTCTTTTTCTCTTTCCTTTTTCTCACTTTCACTTTCTTTCTATTTTCCTGTCTCCTTTTCTCGCCTTCTCCTTTTCTCTCTCTCTTTCTCTTTTTTTCTTCTGTTCCTTTTTCTCTTTTCCTCTTATTTCTTTTAGTAATTCTATTTATTTCTCTTTTTATTTTATTTTCCTTTTTCCCTTTCTCTCTTTTCTTTTTCTCTCTTTCTCTTTTTCTCTCTTTCTTTTTCCTATTTTTCTCTTTCGCTTTCCTCTCTCTTTCCCTTTCTCTTTTTCCTCTTTCTTTTCTTTTTTCCCACTTTTTCCTTTTTCCTACTTTACCTTTTTCATTTCCTCTTTTCTTTTTATATTTCTCTTTATTTCTCTTTTTCTTTTTACTCTTTTTTCTTTTCCCGTTGTCTTTTCTCTCTTTTCCTTTTTCTCTCTTTCCCTTTTTCTCTCTTTTTCTTTCTTTCTCTCCATTTTTTAATTTCTCTTTTCCTTGACCTTTCTTTGTTTCTAATTTTCTTCTCTATATTCCTTCTTAAATTTCTATTCTTTCTTTCTACACCCATCATTAGTTGCTCTTCGCCGATTTCGTAAACAATTTTTTTTGTTTTTCTTTTTTTGCTAACCCTCATTCTAGCTTTCGGATGACATCGAAATGCCTAGATGAATCTGTGAACTAACCTTCTGAAACAGACCTTCTTAATGTATCTCTAATTCTCTCAGTACAATATCGTAGCCAGTGGTCGCTTGCGCAAGAAAATATTCCATTGCGTATCTTGACACGAGCATCACCTTCTAATCTTCCTTCTGGAAACTTTCTCCAGTGGCCAGGAAATGAGGGAAACAAAGAAATCAAAGGTAAAATGCTTCAACGCATTTAAATGCCGATCGCGCGGATGAAACAGGACTTAAATTTTGCTAATGGCAGTTATACGGCAAACAGCGGGATGGGCTTTATAGCGAATTAACAACTGATTGGAAACCAGTTATATAAAAGGCAAAGCAAAAATACTCGAAGGCAATGTGTGCCTTTAATAAAAATGTTCAATTACCCATCTGTATGGATCTTAGTTTATCTCTAGCTGTTTGAAATGCGATAAGAACTCGTATATTTATGATTTACATTAAGTGTTTTCATAAAATCTTGAAACATTACAAAAGACGCGCTTGCAAACACCAGAAAAAATGAATACAATACACAAAAAACAGTCAGTCCAGAAATATGGATTCATGGCAGATTCGTGACAATTTACGGCGCAACAAGACCCAACACCGGCGCTTCAAAACGCAACATTCGAAAACTACAAAATACACATGTAGGTACCTCCACTTGGTTGCGTAAAATACAGCATAGTATAATGAAAAAAGTCCCCAAACTCATTACGAACAAAGATTGTTTATTAAAAAGTTCATGTTATTATTAAGAGGAAAATTTTGGTCCTCTGTAGCACGTTCGAAATTTTGGTTTAAAATCTTATTTGTTTATATCAGTCACGGACCAAAGATAAAGGTTAGTTTTTATTTTTTTACACTTTTTCCGGTGAAAAACACATTGATTTGGAAAATCTTTCAAAAATTTAATAATTGTGATATTTTAATGAAACTTTCAGGACATGTTCTGAAATGAATGAATATGTTTGAAATTTTTTTTTTAAATTTGGTAACATTTTTTTTACATATCTTACCACCCACTTACTTAATTTCATAAAATTTCGAAAAATTAAATTTGTATGGCGGGAATTTTTATTAGTTATATGCATGACACCTTGTAGATAGTAATTTATCAATTTTATTTTGTAAAACATTTAACCAATTCACCAAAAATCTGCTCTGATTTGTAAAATAAAATGCAATAGAACTATGATATTATTTAATTAGAAAAACTATTAATTGCTTTGATAGATAAGATTTCTTAAGGACACTATTGTCTTAAGAAAACACTTGTTTTCGATGAATAATTAATTTTTTTAAGAATTATTTTAATTTAAAAAAATAATTAAATAATTGGTAATATTAAAAATCGTTTGAAATTCTGCGTTGCTTCAAATAATTGTTTGTTGATATTGTTAAGTGAAAAGCACATTTACGAATCAAAAATTGAAAAACTCTGAACATTTATTTGTGTCCCAATATTTTAAAAATAATTAAAACAATTTAGTGCTTAAGCATTCCCGCTTTTTACCTATGGAAACCTATACATGACATAATCTTTAAAAAGGTCACGTAATTTTATATTATTTTAAATTTTACATTTTTTCGTCAAGTATCTTCAAGGTAAATAAAAGTCAGTAAAATATTAAATAATTGCTGAAAAAATATGTTAATTTGTAAAAATTAATAGATAGTTAAAAATTTAAAAAATGCGTTCACTTAGACTTCATAAATTTATGTCAATTTTGGTCATCCATACTGTCATCACCTCGTAACTTATCGGTGACGTCGATAACGTCAATAAAGACATGATAAAAAAAAGAACCGTTCTTAAGAAAAGAGTGTATGCTATATATTTCATGCTATAAGTAAGTAATATTTGTTTCAAATAAGATCAATGTAAATTTAAATTTGCTAATTTTCTCAAATAACGTGTCACAAATATATTATTTTATTTTTGGAAGATTTTTAAATGTCGATAATTTTGATTTGTTTACAAATTTCTTAAAATTAAGAAAATAGCTGCTTTTAATAAAATTTTCGTAATTTGGCCGAAAAGCTGAGATTCTAAAATATAACATTTTTATTTAAAATACACCAAAATAGTCTACTTACTGGAAATAGTAATTATACTCATTTAACTTAAAATTAAAGCTAAAATTAAATCTTCAAAAACGATTTTTCATTTTTTAAAATTAACTTTAAACCTTAGGTATCGAAAATTCAGTGGAGGTCCCTAACATAAAGATATCCCTCTCTACACCAAAGTAAAACTCTGATAAAAATATGTGAAAGCTCAAATGCTTACACAGTGGACAATTTATATTCAAATTTCCCTGAGAAATCAGAAAATTATCCTATCGAAAATTAAACAAAATAGCTCTCACTCATATCTCTCTCACTCTCTCTCTCTCTCATCTCTCTCTCTCTCTGTATCTATCTCCTTCCTCTTTATCTTTCTTCTCATATATATATATATATATATATATATATATATATATATATATATATATATATATATATGTATATGTGTGTGTGTTGAGTGTGTGTGTATCCTCACTTGTATCGTTAAATCTCTCTATCTCTACCAACACCATCGCCCTCTCTCTCTCTCTCTCTCTCTATCTATCTATCTATCTATCTATCTATCTATCTATCTATCTATCTATCTATCTATATATATATATATATATATATATATATATATATATATACTCTCTCACACTCTATATCCACCCACTTAATATGGTAAGAGACTTTTTTTTCAAAATTCAACCGAAAGCTCTCTTTTAAATGTTTTGTTGTATTTTTGTCAATTTTTCAATAAAATATTTATGCGTATCAAAACTGCGAACAAACTGTTCAAAGTTCAGGTTTTCTTAATAATTCCAAATCATGAAATACTTACATTGGCCTCAAATGTACAACTCTATCTCGTAGGGTAACTTGTCACTTATTGAGATTTGGTGCAACTTTTGCACATATCCATCATTACATTACAAATATGTAAATTAAAACGGTTAACATTAAAAATATTAGAAGATATTACCCAAAAAGCTATATATCACTCACTGCAAAGAAAACAGAAAAAACTATTATTATGCAAAAGAAACAGCGCGTATAAACTAAAATTTCACTACATCAAGTATTATTGATTGGAGTATTGGAGCAGTGATCCTACACAAATACGAGGACATAAAAACTAAACCAATAGCTCATGCTTCAAGATTATTAAATACAGCTGAAAGAAGCTACAACCTGAGCGAAAAGGAAGCATGGATCATAATATTTATCATGACAATGTTTCACAAATTCATATATGGTAGAGAATATATACTACAGACAGACCATCGGCCATTAATGTCCATATATGGATAAAAATGTGTGTTTCCTCAGATACTGCGAATAGACTGCAGCGGTGGGAAACTTTCCTATTGAATTATAATTATAAAATGGAATTTCTACCATCCAAAATATTAGGTAATGCAGACGGATTGTCTAGACTAGTACCAAGATTCTGCGAACCACTTCAAGACACAGCAATTGCGGCGATAAGGACCGAAAATTAAAGTAATAACGTATTATACAATACATGGTCCAATAAGAGGCGGACCCGGGGGCAATGGTAGAAGGCATACGAGGCCGTTTCTTCTAAACCAAGACCAAAGCGTTCATAGTCTAGCAAATCCGCCAAGCCTCATATGAAGGCCTTGTCATTGAGAGGCAGCCGATTCCGAGCCAGTCGCCAGGTAAGCGAAAACTCAGGGTTACTGAGGTAATCCGCCGCTGGCACCCAAGACCAGTAAGAGCGAAACTCGTCCTCCGACAAGTCGACACTCGCGAAGGAAATCCGGTGGTTTCGGAGCTTACGGTGGCGCTCAACCGACGAGTTGGGGGATTAACAGTAAGGCGAGGGAACGCGTCCCTAAAAATCCCCGCCATAATCGTATCTCCTGTCAATGCGCGGCGTAGGAATGCCAATCTCGAGGCGAGTTTGTGGCTCTCTAAGTGTGGTATTCCTAGCCCCCATTACACGAACGTTGTGCACAGACTCGTCTGTCGACCCGATTCCCGCGTCTCCTCCATAAAATACGGACAATCGATAAAGAACAAGAGGGAAAATATATGTAGCACACACCTCCGCCCTGCCGTTCACGGACAAACATCGTCGACGCCAAGTCTGACCGGCAGCATCGACCTTTGCTCGTACTTCAGACCTACTTTTCTCCAGCTGGAGGTCGGGTCCAAACCACACTCCAAGAATGCAGACAGGAATGTCCGTGCAACCGTAGCGGCCCGGAAGATCGACCCCCTTCCAGGCACCTAACCGCAAGCCGGACGATTTGTCGCGGTTAATCTTGCCCCTGTCACTTTTCCGTACCGGTCAAACGCCTTCAGTACCGCCTCAATGTCACTGCGGGACGACACGAAAGCTGTTACGTCATCGGCGTAAGCAGAAACCCTTGCTCGAGCCCCTCCAGGAACGGCAATTCCACGTAGGGCCGGACTGCACGCTCTGTCCCTCAGCCGACGTAGGAGCGTCTCTAACGCCAAAGCATAAAGTAGGGGCAACAGTGGACAACCCTGACGAACCGACCTAGACAGCGCAAAATCGCCCGACAGCTTCCTGTACCACGACACTGGAGGGGGGCGGTACAGGAGGCTAATCCAGCGGCAGAAGTCGGGTTCGAATCGGGCGGCCTGCAGGACAGCAGCAAGGTAGTCTCAACCTGGATCATAACAGTAATCATAAAAAAACTAGCAAGTGCCGGAATTCTGGAAAGATGGCGCTATATAAAAACGGATCGGTAAAATGACATACATGGTATAGGGACAAAGGTGAGAAAATAAGCGACATCTTAATCAGTTAAAACCTAAATTCCCTGATTCAAAAATTTCTCGAAAAGAGATACCCATGGACATTCTGTATGACACGTTTAACGTAGCCACGCCATCAGAAATTGTTGAACCAAGGGTTTATGGAAAAGAAACTGAATATTAGCAGAATTTCTAACTAATGAACCGAAGCTGAAGACGTATAGACTTCAGGAGAAGACATCGCAAAGGGTAGAGTGTGTTATATAGGAATAAAGTGTCGCAGATGACACTGGAGTTTGAACACATATCAACACAGTCGATCCCATTTTGAAGAAGTCGATGTCGAGAGACCGTTTCATCACCAGCCTCAATAACCTACAGTTTATGTCATTTTTGTCAGATTTTTCTATTGTTGGTGACACTAAAAACCCTCACACTGCTTAAAACTGAAAAAAGCCATAAAAAATATTTTCATATTTTAATAGAATTCTGTCAGAAATTCTGCGATGAACTTCTGCCAACATTCCTTGACACTAAAACTTCGTCTCTGTTACTTGCATTGGTCTTCCTAGTAGCTTGCTGTATGTCACGCAGATAAAAATGTCAATACGTAAGCATTTCAGGAACATAAAGATAAAAACTTAAATTTAAGAATTCTAAAAGTTCCTCGGAAGATTGCTGAACACGAACAAAGTATTTTGCTCAACACATATGAAGGCTCCTTTTCAAATACTCTAAATTGTATTGGATTATATCTGCATTGTCTGGGAGGTAGCCTGGTCGAAAACGTCTTTCTATTAATGATCTGAGAGACCCCTTCCTGCCTTCCATCAGCATGGCTGATGCTAACCCCTAGGAGAGTGACTCGTTGCTCTTTCTCGGGCGCGTGGCCTCTGCTGACATGAAGTGGAAAGATTATATCAAGTCGAATGCTCGGTCTCTTGCTAAGACATTTAGTTTCCTAAGACGATCTAGACAATTTTTCTCTACAGAATCTACTTAACATATTTACAAGTCTACCATTTTCCCATGCTTAGAATATTGTCTGGTGCACCTGCTATATATTTAGAGATTCTTGAAATCTAAAAAAGAATCTGCAGTATCACTAGTCCTGATCTGGCATTCCAGCCTCAGTCAATTTACCACTGCCCTGTGCATTTTCCATAAATATTTTCATGGTAATTGTTCTGATGAACTTTACTCTATGTTACCGAGTAGGCACACTACTAGATGATCAGCTAAAACTTGTCTTTTACAGTTGAATTGGCTAGATGTAACCGTAAATTCTATGCTATCATTTTCTTTTATCAAACTCATCACACGTGGAAATCTCTCCTGGCTTCTTTCTTTGCAGCCAACTTTAAATTCAATATCAATCATTATCTAATGTCTTCTTGATTTCTCTGCTTTTATTGAGCTCACTCTTTAATAAAGCTTTCCTTTTTCTTATTCTTTCACACTCAGTAACTCCTTGTGTCTAAGTGGATTTACTGCCTTTCTTGGGGTGAAATAATTAAAAAAGATTGTTTTGATAAATACAATTAAGATGGGAATGCTATTCCTCAACGGTTTATTGTATGAAGCGGAGTCATAAATAATTTCCATTCTTCTTATCAACTTTATCCTTCAAAAAAATAAAGTACAATTAAATTTCATTTAATTATATATTCACCATTATTTGCATTGAGTTATTGCCATTTATCAGGCAGCGCTTCGATAACGTTTGATTAAAATCTGCAGGTTTTGATGTGAAAATGTTTGCGATTGATTCTTGAATCAGAGAAACATTTCCTCCTCAAATCGTTCTGCAGCGATCAAAAAAAGATCGTAATCGGTTAGTGCAAAGTCATGTGCATATGGCTGCTGGGACAGAACAGACCAAACATCTTCTCTGCGGTATTCTTGCTCTATGCTACCTTGTTTATGGAAGAGAACAGAATTCTACCCATTGACGAGCAAAGGGTGCTTTTTGACCAAACCTTATGGACATGTTGCATTTGTTTGACATATAAATGTGCGTGTAGTATTATGTTGTGTTTTAAGAACTCTAAATGAATAATACTCAACTGCACTCACAACGTTACCCTTTTTCAAGGAGTTCAGGTTTTGCAGTCGTTTGTGGAGATTTATCTTTGTCAGTTCACTGATTTTGCGTAGAGCATTGTCATATGTAACCTATTTTTTATCCCCTGTTATGATATATTTGAGGAACGGTTAGCTAGATGATATATTTGTTATTAAAATTGGTTCCCGAAAACTGAAATTAATTCTAATTAAGACGTAATTTTAAATCCTTTACAGAATAAGAGTTAACGCCTTTTATAAAAATGACTTTTGATTTGCGATTGACACAAACATATTTGGTTATTACTTTGTTACATTTTACATCAAGAACGTGTCTGCCCCACACTTATTACACCCAGTAGCACCAATTTCAGGAAATCAGGGAACATGATTACAATTATTCCCAAACGAAATGTAGAGTTTTTCTGAAAGGTCTAAGGAGAAAACTTTTTTCTATCAAACGAGGATTTTACTGATATAAATAAAAAGATCATAAGTATGAATTTTTATGTCAGATTTTTATGTCATTTTTAAGTATGAAATCTGTAAATTATGAATCTCGTCTTGTGATTTTAGGTATTATTTTATAGACTGTATCGAATACATCATTTTGTTGCACAAATTTTAATCCATATTCAAGGTATGTAGTGATCGGATTAATAATCTTATAAAAATGCAAGGTTGTCCTGATAATGGCTGAGAGTATTAGCTTGAGATACTTGTGGAGTAAGCATAATGACTCAACTCAGAATTTCAAACAAGATTTATAAATCGCAGAAGTGGATGTTAATGGCTTCTTTTTACGTGACCATTGCAACCCTTTCACTTCTGCCACTGCTGACTGGTTCCTGTTTTATACCCCATCACAATCACACAGATATACACACAGATTTACATTTTGTTTCCTTATTAGGAGAAGATAGGTTTACCTATCGTACGGTTCACATTCCTCTCCGGTCTTTGAACAGGAGTAGATGTTTATCAGTTGTTTCCTGTTTACGATTTTCATTTCTCTAAAGCATCACAATCACACAGATATACACACACCATAGAAAGACGGGGGACAGGCAGACAGATACAGACACGGAAAAAGACAGACAGACAGACAAGTGAGAGAGAGAGAGAAAGAGAGAGAGAGAGAGAGCAACGACAACAACAACAGCCAGCAATGTATAATTTCAACATTATCTCTCCAGACTACCTCGGTAATAGCAACAGATAAAAGTTACAAGCTTTGAATACCTGTAAATAAATTTTACATTTATTTGTCCATACGTAATAAGGAAAGAGAGCTTAGAAAATGTTGAATAATTGGCAGAACAGGGATTAGGAGAAACAGGAAAATACAAGCTTTACAAACTACGGAGAATTATGGAGAGGCATGGCCGCCCACGTCCTAAAGACAGAAGAAGTTTATTAAATTGTCAAAGGAGCCTTTACTGTAGACCAATTGTCCGTGATATTGTGGAACTGTACATCCACACACACACACACACACACACACACACACACACACACAAACACACACACACACACACACATTAAATTAAGAATATACATAATAAACGAATGTGATATATAATAAATGTTAAATATTCACTGATTGGTTCGATCCAGCCAATCAGAACAAAGATAAGTATGATTTCTCTTACCGCCAAAATACAGGATTGTTTGAACTCCTATATAAACATTTTTTCCGCTAGAAAAAAAGTCAGTTGCGGCACTCAGACTCAAGGGACAGACATGCATCTGCTCAGCACAAACCCTTTGCCCAACTCAATCATTTTATTAAGACTTTGTCTAAAACAAATATCACTAACAAAGTCTGTCCACTAACATTTGACATGTAATATTTCACGGCGAATGGGAGGCTACTTATGCAACGAACCACATTGCATGCAATTCAACCCAAAATGTAAATATTGTTGAATATATAATTTTACCTTTGAGTAATTTCACAAAAAAGGATTGCATTGGTCGACTTATTTTATAACCCTTCTTGTATAATGTCAAGAGTTTTCGACTTTCATAAATTAAACAATAGGGAAGAGAAATTAAATTTGGAAAGTACATCTGGACATGGCCTTGTGCCAGATTTCTCTTCAGAGAGTGAAATAAACCAATTTTAATGGAAACCCCTACAATAAAATCGAGTGTTTAATAATGTGGCTAATTCCATCACCAATAAGCGTAGTAAATGTTCATCACTCAGTGGCCCACAGCTGTTGTTTTTGTGATTTATACTAGCATTTATAACACGCAAGTAAACAAGGCCATAAATAGCATGAGAGAAGCAAGAGATTAATTGTTACATCAGAAATAATGTACTTTTCGAAGCATAGAAAACAATTAACTTCTTGTTATAGAGGAAATGATGCATTTCTTATATAGAAAGCGATAAACCATTTGTTGTATGGAAGTCAATGCGATGCTTGTTGCATAGATTATAAAGAACTTCTTGTTGCAATGAAAGCAATGCTCGTTTTGTAGTGTGAAAAGTAATATAATGCTTGCTGCATAGGGTAAAAGCGCTTCTTTTTGTATAGAAATCAATGTACTTTTTGTAGTATAGAAAACAATACATCAAAGGCCATACTTGTCTTGTCGTATAGAAAACAGCGTATTATTTGTTGTATAAAAAACAAAGCAGTTATTAATTGTTGCATATAAATCAATGCACTTCTTGTTGTAATTCATACTCCATTGTTCTTAAGGACTGCTTAAGTTGCTATCCACTTTGATACCGCTACCCGCTGTACTGCGCTTGCTTAGTGTGTTATTCTATTATCTTAAATCACTTAACAGTGTCTGGTACATTAAATAAGTATATCATTGTATTGCGTCGATTTTATAAGGTTTTTTCTACTTGCAGTGAAATGTTTAACTATACAAAAGAATATTCCATGGGGGAGTTTTTAACTGTCCTTATCAAGAAGTGCAGAAATACTTTACTTTACCAGTTTTACTGGCTAAATATATCATTGCAGAAGTGAAAAGAATCTATCAATCAAAACGTTGTGATGAAAAAACAAAAAACAATGCCCTTTTCTTTTTTTAAAATAGGTGTCGAGTGATAAGGTAAATAAAGTATAGTGCAAAAATGGAGTGTTTAAAACTGATAGTAGGAGGTCCAGACCCAAGAAGGCAATGATTTCGTTATAAGTAGAAAGATATATATAAATTGATATATGTTGTTTCGTACAGAATTGTTTGCATTTCGATTTCTTACAGTTGCCTAACTTTGCCAAAGAAATTTACACTTTCACCAAAGAGGCTGATAATCTTCTGAATAATAAAATTATTGACAACATATGCCTGTTAGAAAGATATTTATGATTGGCAAATAAATTTTCAATTTTAGTTCAATCCTATAAATTGCCCCCCTTTAGGCATTTCTATTTTCCCTGATTAAACTGACGAGAAAGTTCTAATTGCATTTTATGAGATTCGGTGAGAAATAACGCAATAAATCAGGGATCCTTTAACATGGCTTTTCATGCAAATTAAATATTCACACTTGTAAAATCGCACTGTTTATATTTCAATGAAATCAAACCGTTATCTTTGCGCGTCCCTCACATGATAAAAAAAGAAGCTAAGAACGTGCTAAAGACACCGCTGGTATGTATGCGTCTATTTATTACTGCTGACATAACTGTTTGACGTAAAAGACTAATTGTCTAGGAATAAACCGCGTACTATGCAATAGGCAACCAATCAATCGAAGAACAAACGAAAAGTGGCGATAAGCCTGCCATCCACTGTTAACGTTTGTCTCTTGCATTAACAAAAGTCATTTTCTCTCCTCGTACATGATTGAGATTTACAAGTTTTGTCCAACACTTAATTCCCTTGAAAAAGGGCATCGGTAGAAAGATAAGGAGAGAACGGAATGAAGGAGGAGGAGAGAAAGGCGGGATTTGGTATGCTTTTATTCGCTTAACACTCGGAGCTTGATCTCATGTAAGTAATGTCGGTATAAACTTATTAAAGTTATTTCAAATGTGAAGCGCCATAAACAACTTAGCACATCGTTTATTTATTGTGCTCAGTCGCTGTCACCAACGTTATCAAGGTTGTGCCTTTTTCTACACAAACCGAATCGACGACCGAAAGCAGACTACGTAAATACGTTTGCTGCGCATAGGCTCCACGCATACATCCGCTTCAACCAAAATAAAAGGAACAAATTAATGACCAGTCAGAGACACTCTCGCTACAAAAAGCAAAACATTAATTCGGAGCAAACAATGACTATATATTGTCTAATTAAAACAAATTCGACACAGACCAACTTGGACGTCAATCTGAGAGATGCGACACAAACCAGCCTTCATGTCAATACCAGCGCGTAGAGAGAGTGAGAGAGAGAGGGGGAGAGGGAGAGAGACACAGAGAGAGAGAGGGAGAGGGAGAGAGAGGTGAGAGAGAGAAAGAGAGAGAGATACAACAACAACAGCCAGCAGCAATGTCTAATTTCAACATTCTCTCTCCAGGCTGCCTTGGAAATAGCAACAGATAAAAGTTACAAGCTTTGAATACATGTAAATAAAGTATACATTTATTTGTCCATACTCAAATGTATTCGTTTTTACTTGAACAAACGTTTGCCGAGGTGGGGAAGGAATTAACCCTCACAACAGTAACAACAACAACAAGGCTCTCTCTTTCAGGTTTTACCCATTTCCGCCTTCACAAGAAAGTTATTTCCTCCTCATGCTTCTAATTTCTATTATTTCCTTTGT
Organism: Acanthosepion esculentum; assembly: GCA_964036315.1. Lineage (NCBI taxonomy): Eukaryota > Metazoa > Mollusca > Cephalopoda > Sepiida > Sepiidae > Acanthosepion > Acanthosepion esculentum. The sequence continues at coordinate 139,325,254 of OZ038478.1, read as the reverse complement.
TTTCGTTTTTTATTGATATTTTTCTTGCTAATTTATTCCTAATTATCCTCACTATCAATAATAATAATAATAATAATAATAATAATAATAATAATAATAATAACAATAATCACAATAACGACCATTGCCCGTACAGAACATCAGATGAAGATTTAAAATACATTAATTTAGCGAATTAGCTTAAACTAATATTAAAATTAAACATGAATGGTAGGAAGAGTTCTCCATGCAAATGTCTGCGATTTTCAAATCCACACAGGCGATTCAAGCATAAAGCGCGGTTGTTCCAGAGAACATAAAGTATGATGTTTTTTAGTAAGAAATTAAAGTCAATCAACCAGTTCGAAGCAGGAGACTACATTTAGTTTTCGTAAATAAATAAATAATATCAGATTTTGATTTTCTAGTAGATCGTAGATTGGAAATGAACAGTGAAATCTAATTAAGATCTGAAAATTCTTAAAAATCTAATAAAAAATATTAACATGACCACAGTTATCCATCATTATTAGGACGTTTGAAACATTTTCAGAGGACTTCATGGATATAATAAAATGATTAGGAACGAGATTGAAAATTGAAGAAACATTAATAACATCGCCAAGTAAACTCAGATGACAAGCTTTCCTGTCATCTAATGTCTACATACATGCGTGAAAATGAATTCTTCTCACTTAGGGTTATCTTTGTATCACAGATTTCTGTTAGTAATGACTAGTGTCTTGAAATCTCCCACACACTTCTCGGTATACTTGCGGATTTTACCTTGTATTCAGTATCGTCTTAATTCTTACTCAGATGTCTATTTTCGGTGATGTACAACCTATACAGGGCCTAAGAGCCCGTCGAGATAGAGTATTAAGGAGTAAGATGTAAGAGGACATCGGATATGAAAACGAAGGAAAATACTTTAGAGAGAAGCGAAAATCGTAAACAGGAAACAAGTGCAGTATTTACATTAGTCGGACTATTGTCCTCATCTTTGTCGCCATATTTGTCACAACTGTACGCTCCGGCCTTCTTCAGGTGGTTGGAATTTCGAACTGAACCCTTTATTTCGATCACTGGGGTAGACTGTTCTAGTTCCACGTGCCATGTTTGATGGATGTCAGTTATCAGTTATCTCCTGCTAATTTTCCTTCTGAAAGTTCTCCACTGCCTTAACCGGGTATTGAACTCACACTCTGTGGATAAAGGCTTTGGTTAGATCCAGTGACAGACCCAATAATAATTGGAGATTAACTGAGATTAAGTATTCTTAACACTAGAGTAATCTCCTCTCTATTATAGCTGATTACAATAATACAATCGTCTGAAGCCAGTGACGACAGGGAACGTAACATAAACGGAACCTCCACATTGCACTAAAAAGAGTAAGGTGAATATGCATGTACTGACAATTAAGTAATTTTGGGTTAAGTTCAGTTGGAAAGGATTGGAACTAGGCAATTTCACACAAGAAATATTAATCACTTGTTACATTTTATCCTCGGAAGCAAACGATTTGGTAGGTACTCGGGATTCTGTTTCTATTTTCAACTATTCTTTACGCGCATACCTCACAGTTATTTCGTTTATAGTCATGATTGTAGGTCTGTGTATTCAGATTCTCGCACCATTGTATATCATCTCCTTACATTGAATCAGAAATTTCTGGTAGCTTCTGTTGATGAAGTAGCAGGAAAACCTGAAATCATTAATCATCCGATATTCTTGGCAAACTAAGGATTTTTAGACTATTAAATTTACTATTTTATTAATCCATATAGTTTTTATTTGTTTAGCTCCAGTGTCAGTAAATATAAATATCATATTATATATATATATATATATATATATATATATATATATATATATATATATATATATATATATATTAATCATGAGTTTGGCAATACGTATGGGTAATTTCAAGGAGGATAAAATCCAGAGAGCTCAATGTAAAAACAAAGCGAATTTCTACCTCTCCATTTCTGGAAATCTATTAGAAAATAGCTTAAATTTTGTCCGGAATTATGTTAATATTACTAATGTCTAAGAAAAGATTATAATAGCTTCCTGACAGTTTATTTTGATATATAATGTCCCTCCTTGGGTTAAGAAGAATAATAAAAACTTCGACGTTTCCATGTAATCTTATGATTCTGTACAAATAGCCAATTTATTGTGTCTATATATATTAGATACACTAAGTAGGTTCATTGACCCTAAAAAGTGTAGGCATGTACAGGGATGATGGACTCATTGTTATACCTGATAGCAATGGTCCTCTAACTTCCAAGTTACATAAAAGATATTAAAGCTTTCCAATTTCTAGGACTTAAAATAGATATATTATCTAACCTAAAAAAATGAAAGCGGTGAAATGACCTTCCTGATGACGTCCAAGTTCGTTGTTAACTGTGGCAAGAGATGGCTTGTTAATTTTAACGCCTCAAAACCTAAACTTCTCCCCATTAATAATCTGAGAGACATCTTTCTGCCTTCCATATTGAATCTGTTGCTAGGTCGGCTGCTAAGAAGTTCGCTTCACTGTGTCGTGCTAGACAATTTCTCTTCCCAGAATCTACCTTACATATCTATGAGTCTAACATTCTTCCATGTCTAGAATATTGCTATGATCTTGCGCCCCTGTTGTTTACCTTGAGCTCCTTGATAAGATCCAAAGAAGAATCAGCAATATTACTGGTCATGACCTGCTGGCTCGGCTTCAGTTGCTTCCCCACGGCCGTAGGGTTGCTTCTCTATATCTTTTCAATAAATACTTTCATGATTTTTGTTCGGATGAGCCCTTCGCTATGGTACCTAGACCCTTTTTAATTTAAGCGCAGTACTAGATGGCGTCAGTTTATTGTTGATCTGGCTCGACGTCGTCTTAAGTTCTATGCTGGCAGTTTTTTCTCGCACTTTTCCCTTGCCAACTTTAAACTGCAAAACTTTAAATGCAATGTCAATCGATATCTACTGCCCTCCTGATTACTCTTTTCTCTTTCCGCTCATTATTAATGTTTCTCTTCCTAATTCTTCCCTGTAACCCCTGTGTTTTAGTAGCTTTCTTACCTTGCAGGGTTTGACACGGATTAAAAAATTATGAATGAGTTTTTATTTATATATATGTATAATTATTTTCATATATACATGTAATTTTATATATAATTATTTAATTTTATAAGTAATTATTTATATTATATTAAATTAATTGTTTGAATAGATTATCTATCACCCTTACTCACCAGACTTAGCTCCATCTGATGCCTTCCTGTTTGCTTAACTCAAATCGCACACGCGTGGTCGGCATTTGGAAACAATGAGGAGATCATAGGATTTGGAGGATTGGACGCCAGCTTCTTTCCTTGAAGGAATTGCAATACTTAAGAATCATTGTACCATGTGCTTTGATGCACAAGAGAATAAAATGTTGAAAACTGTAATTTCTGGGTGAGACTCAGAAATCTTTGAACGACCCTCACATATAAATTCTATTTATTATTTATATTATATATTAATTATATTTATTAATTATATAATGTTTTATATATTTATTCGCATAACTAAATTATTTATTCATATACATATATATATATATATATATATATATATATACAAATATATATATATTTGTATATATATATATATACAAATATATATATACATACATACATACATACACAGATATATAGAGAAAGTTATACATATATGATTATTTATATTATATATAACCATTTATATCGACAATTGTCTATTCATATATATATATATATATATATATATATATATATATATATATATATATATATACACACACATATATATACGGAATATTTTATATTTATATTATATATATATACATATATATACGGAATATTATATATTTATATTTTACGGAAACGTAAAACCTGTTTGACACTGCTCGGTGTCGTGCCTCACCTTGCGTGGAAAGGAAAGCGATTTATACGATGAACAATGGTATTGGATGGCAACAGAGAGTCTAAGGAATCCGTGCAAGAAGTGCGACCTGATGCTGATAAAATAAAATAACGAAACAAAAAAATTTTAATGGTTTTCTTTCATAGTCTTTATTTAATCAAATATGGAAGAATCTTTAGCCAGGTGGTACCTAACCGAGACTGTGCTTTTTTCATATTTACACTTGGAAAGTAATTCACACTTCTCATTGAATTGGCTGTCACGTTGGAGGAATTCGAAAATGAATGGCTTTTTCTTCCAAGTATAATCGACACCTTAAAGAGCCAGCTTTACAAGTTAATATTTTCCACTTTGGTGACGCGCTCTTGGTTTACTGCTTTCTTGTGAAAAAATTGTGCTTAGAGAATCTTTGTTTTCATACTCCTTCAGTGAGGCTAGCTTACAGCATATCGGGTTCACCTCTACCCCTTACAGTTGTCTGAATTATAAACCTTCTCCATGTATATTGCAGCTATCTCTATTCCTGCAGTTACAAGAGGGGCTTGGATTTTTATTACGTGTACGGATTTTTATGTACTGTGTTGTGATGTTATTTCTCCATGCAATAATAGCTGCAGTCAATTAATTGTACACAAATTGAATAAGTTATAGAACTTAAATTGAATGGAAAGTTAGTAATAGAACCTTGACAAAAATATTAAAACATTGGAATATGAAGACAGGGGAGTCCCAATCATTTTTGCAAGCTAAAGCATATTAGTAAAATACTAAAGAGCATGCTTGAATATTGAGAATATTTTTCATTCGATAACCCGTTAGAGTTATCAGATAACACTAGTATGAAAATGACAGAAATAATTGTATGCCTCTGACTAAGTTCTGTTTATACTCAAAACTGACTCTAGTCTATCCAAATTTAATTTTTTTAATAATGATATTCGCCTTATCCACGGCACAAGAGCGACTCGGGTTAGAAGGTTACAGAGTAAGAATCACAGTTTATGGCGATATGATGGAATGATAACGGTTGATGCTTGAATATCTTAAGATTGTAGTGATTGGGAATCCAACTAAACAGTTCGTGGATATAAGCTGCTGGAGTGAAAATTACATCTCATCAATGAAATACAAAGACAATAATGGTGGTTCGTTAAAATGTGAGTAGGATGGCGGGTCTTATCTGTGAAGGTTAAAACTGCTGGAAGTAAGGAATGTAGTTCGTCTGAACACTTTTCGTGAAAATGGCGATAGAGCAGCGAGAGGTTTGCAACGTTTCGGCTGTGGGAAAGGTTGTAGAGTGGAAAATAATTTCGTCAACCACAAGGACGCGGAGACGCTTTTGGAATCTATCAAGGCGGGAATGTGAAGACTTGACAGTTCCTGTCCATATATAGAAGCAGTACTCCATTTTTGTCTGATCTGACTCTTGTAAATGCAGATAATAGTAGGGGGAGCCATGTACTTATGGGAGCGATAGAGTGAACCGACAATTTTCCCAGATTTCAAGCCTTAATAGGTTTTCAAGGCAAATACTCGTTCATCGTGATAGGTGAAAATTCTGAATTTGCGCCGTGGTGATGGAACTTCACTTGTTTGGTTAAGTACAACAATGATGACGTAAAGACGACACTGTTTTGTTTTTAAACCAAACTTTTAAAATATAATGAAGCATATGCCTTTTTTTACCCTTGTTTAAATTCATTTCTTTCGATACATATTTATAAGCAATATCTAAAAAATATCCGATGTCGAAAGGAAAATAAATTATCGTACTCCTTTACGGAATGTGATTAACTCAACAGGGAAAATACAAAGTTTTTATGCGGCATAAATATACTTTATTTAGATTCGATGAGGGGAAAATTATTTTCGGAGAGCAAGTTACTGTCAAGCGACATTGGTTTACAGATCACCCTTAAATAGAGTATTTCTCTCACTCAATATCAACGAGATGTTCATCTTTGATATCTTAGTAGTACAATCTACTCATCCAGTTTAGATTATTTGCAACCAGAGTTATCTAAAGTGACAGATCAGCGGCCCAATTGTATAAAATGGGTTTGATTTTTCTCGTTTGACGGAAATACTTAATCAGAATCGTTGATATTTTTATATATATATATATATACATATATATATATATATATATATATATATATATATATATATACATATATATATATATATATATATATATATATATATATATGTATATATATATATATATATATATATATATATATATATATATATATATACACTCAGCCGGTTGTTCTAAAATTTTGAGTTCACATAGTTAATAACACAAGAGCATAAAAAGAACAGTTTTGTGTTTACTTACACAAACCTGGCCGCGGATCGTCTTCGAGGGGTCTCCTCTCTTGCCTGCACTTAGCATTGCAATATTAAGACCTTTATATACGACAGGATATCCTCATAGCAGACGTTTAGCATGTTTTCTTTCTTGCTGCGTAATGAGTTCCAGAAAAAAAACTGTAATATCTCGATAATTAAATTTCTGATATTGATTTCCGTTGGGCGGTTGATTGATTTTCTTTATTGTTCCTGAAATATAAAACACAAGAAAATATTAAAACCAATAAAAATGTGTGAATTCTGTGAAAACAATATACATAAAGAATATCTTAAATTTTAGGCAGTTAAATAAAACATTTGAATCTTTGGAAAAGAAATCATATTCAACATTTCTCAATGTAAACTCGACTACACATGAGCAGGGCCGCTGCGAATTTCCACCGAACATCCTGACGAAGGTGTTTGTGGGTAAGGGAAGGTAGCAAGCTTGATTGGCAACCCTGGGAAGTTCTTTGTGTAATTCGCTATCTTAGCAACATTTGTTTTTTCTACTTACATTTATATATGTTATAAATGAAACTAGGCATTTTTAAAGACCGAAAGATTTTTCGCGGATTTTGACGTCTTTCTGGAGTTTCTTGTTTTTGTCCAGATCCCTGAATTTGTTTGGCTCATGCGAAGTCTTTTTATCCATAATGTTGTTAAATTTATTCCACTTTCACCAAGAGAAATATCAAGTCGATGTTAAGAATTGCAGCATAATCAATGTCGATTTATTTATTTATCGAATGATCTGTTATGTCACTAGTTTGTATTTAGATACATTGTATTTATTTTCAGTTTTTCTAGTTGAATTGTTCATCTATTTATATATGCTCTGTTATTGTAGATAATTAGGTTGCAATAACATCTGTATTTTATACCAATACTATCTTATGAAAACAGATGTAGTAGAGTGGGGGGTCGAGACACTTGCACTGGCCCTTCACATATGCCACACCCTATCTCACCCATCTATACTTATGAAGAATGAAGATCAACAAACATGTCCAATATGCCAAGCCACCCACACGCTGACAGAGATTTTAACTGAATGTACTTACTAAGCATCTGTAAGACACAAATACTACAAGGAAATCAACAGAAGAAAAGTATTTGAAAATACTGAAACCGGTGACATAATGTTCTTCCTGAAAGAAATAGGATTATACCAAAACATATAACACCTACAATATATCATTTACAAAAAAATATTTAAAAATCATACCTTTTCCCTAAAAGTATAAAATATCTGTAGTTGAAGATATAAAAATGCGTTCAAAATCAACACCTCTCGAATTATGCTTGCATTTGGGGTGATAGATCAATATGCAAGGAAATTTGTCGTATAATATTTGCCTTTAAGGCTGTCAATATACAACTCTTTGCAGTTTGGCTAATTCAGTTTTTTCTTGTAATGTGGGTGCTGCTTTAGCTTTCTTTAATATCCGCAGTTTTATTTTGACGTTAAATAATGTGACCGATCCACCAGTTGGTACATATGTTTAACGGTGTAAAACTACTTTTCGGAATTTCTTATTGAATGTTGTGTAGTCAATGTAGTTTCCTTTTCTTTTCTTGTGATTCTCCATGTCTATAAGCATCTATAGCAGTGATTCTCAAGCGGTGTTCCCCTGAGTAATTTTCGTAATTTTATTATACACGTACGGCGTATTGTTGAAAAATTCCTGGTTATTATAATAAAGGCTTCAGCTGTGTATATTATTTCAAATTATAATACTCGTAGGCAATATATTTAGTAATTTCTGTATGGTGTCAGTGTGAAGCCGTCTTCACTGGTTAGTGGACAGAACGTATGCGTGTCTCATTGAATGACTCACTAGAGCACAGCACGCATGCACGGTGTCCATGTATTATGTTTACCATATGAACTATGATAAAATATAAAAGAGATAGATATGAATAATGGTGTGTAATAATTTTTATGCAGGGTATTCACCGAGACATGAAAAACTATTTCAGGTATTCCGCAAGGGTAAAAAGGTTGAGAAATGCTGGTCTAGGTTGTTCTTGTAAACAGGTGTTGGCTAATGCCTTGTCGGTTGCTGTACATTATTGAAAATTTTTTCTTCGCGTTCATTACAAGGTTATAGACCGAATTTGGCAACTATTTCACCATTTCTCACATCAATAATTCGGTAAATTAATAAATATCTGAGTGTTTTACATGTTGACCAATTCCAAAGTTTCGCACAATCCGATTCCTCGGCATTAGAGGATTCAATACACTGATGAGCGATGTTACGCAAATATAGTGCGAATTTTTATGTTGAGTTTCTTACGAAAAGGAGTCGTACTATACACAGGTAATTTTTTTGAAGATGTAAAAAATCATGCATTCTCGATGGCCGATTGCGCTATACACAGATAAATTTTTCTGGATGGCTTAAAATTCATGCAAATTATTCTGTGGTCGAACTATATTAATTGCACACGTGTATATTAGCATATAGAGGAGTAGAATATACGATATATGTGTGTGTGTGTGTGTGTGTGTGTGTGTGTGTGTGTGTGTGTGTGTGTGTGTGTGTGAACAAGATATTTTGAAAACGGGAATTTCTTTATTAGATGTATGCAAACGTCTCTAGAAATAACTGACTTTCTGTGGCTTCATTATCAAGTCTGAAAAGAAGGGCCGGTATGAAGATATTGCACATCTAAGTAGGGTTTACCTGTTCAGATATACAAATAAAGAGAGACTGGTGGAAAGTGAAGAAAGATACATAGAAAATTATGGATACCCAATACATGACAAAGCATATGTCTAAAGTGGAAGGCGAGCGTGTTACACAAACACACATACACACAGTGGTCATCAATACCGAAAGATGAGGAGATCTGCAAAGATGAAAAAGAAAATATCCAATAAAGATTCAAATGCTACAAAATACAAGTTTGATTCAACTTACGTGTACGCAAATCGAACGTCAAGAGACTTCTGTTTTTTTTAATTTCCATGTTTCCTACTCAAGCACTTCTCACAGCTTATATTTTGAAATATGATGACTTCACTACTGAACCGTGCGGTTGATAGAATATATTCTACACTTTCTTTCTTTCTTTCTTTCTTTCTTTCTTTCTTTCTTTCTTTCTGTCTGTTTTGTATATATCCAACATTAAATAAAGAATATCTAAATTCATACAGTTTACTTAAAAGAACTCATAGTTGAGAATATACACAAACGACTGAGAGAGTTCGACTGACCGACTTCAAAAATCTGCTCAAATTACTAGACAACACATACTATTAACCCTTTCTTGGTAGGACTGAGACATTTTCAGCCCCATGTCGTATATATATATACACACACACACACACATATATATATATATATATATATATATATATATATTTGAGTGTATGTGTGTGTGTGATATAGCGATATTTAATTTTGTATAATTTTGTATATATCAATAAACATTATTGGCGACTTCAAACCAATAAAGGTTTTATCGATGTATATATCTTGTGATCCTGATTATATATATATATATATATATATATATATATATATATATATATATATATATATATATATGATAAAAATAGAGTATTAATGTATGCTATATTAATTGGTTGAAGTGCTCAATACCAGTGATAGAATGTATGTAAGTATGAAAGTGGACATTGAGAACAACACTGAGCGCTGACATTCTGTTTCATGCTCAAGCTCAATATTCTGGCCATATATATGGATGGTTCGACCCGAAAAAATGCTTAATCAACAAGTCTCGTCACGGCCTCCGAAGAGTGAGAGGTAGGGAGAGGGAGGCAATTTGAGAATAGGAGAGACTAAGACAATGAAAGAGGAAGTAGGGATGAGTTCAAAACGATGATTATACAAGGGCAAACGCATGAACACACCCCACCTTCTTCACTTTTACTGTAAAGCTGGCGTTAATAAGAGGTTTTTCGAGATTTTTCCTTTTTATTGCTTCAATAAACCTTCTCAAGGAATCTTTGCATCGAAGGTTGTTCGAATGGCAATTTAGGATGGAATCATATGAAGAAACTAGTGCAAAGACATCAGCTAATCCAGTAAACATTTTGTTCGCTTGTAACTTTGCCTTGGTTTTTACAAAAAGTCTTACCTACCTTCAGTTTTATCGATTTTGTCTGCCAAACTCGAGTGGGGCCTGGACATTGAAAAGTTGGTCTTGATAAATATGCCACATGTGTTTATAATTTCATCGAAATCGCTTGAGAAATGTAGGCATGCATAAATAGCATGCACACAGACAGACACACACACACAGACATATTCTGTCACACACACACACACACACACACACACACACACACACATATATATATATATATATATATATATATATATATATATATATATATATATATATATATATGCCCGTATTATGTCTTCTCTTCGTAAACAAATGGACCGAATGAATGATCCGAAGATAAGAGAACATATATAAAGATGTCTTGGCGAAGCAAGTCGGAGAAGGCCACGGAAAATGCCAAGATTCAACCTTCCCGTTTCACCAGAAAGAAAATAAAAATAAAAGCACCATATCAAGGTAAGGCAAGGAGCTTCTCTTCTCCTTCTTGGGATCCGCCATCTCCCATCTCAAATCCATCACGCAAAAAGGAAGGTCTTCCCCAAAGATCAAGGAATGCTTAAGCCTTAGAAATACTGGCGGTAGATTGAAGTTCTGGGATCTAATATCTGCTACAAAAGAAACTTTCTTGGAGCTCAGAGTAGCTTAAGTAGATTAACCTGAGCTAAGAAAATTAGAAAAATTCCTCTGGGAGGGCCCCGATTCTTCTCCAATCCTCCTTATATATGACACAATTATTAAGGATGGATGTGTTACGTCCGACATGGTCTCTGATAGCATACAACAATCCGCCGGTTTCCTAAATTCCGCATATCACCGAGCTGTATGTACTTAGGCATGTTAGCATGCCTGAAAATGAGGGCTTGAGAGATTGGAGTAAAGCCACTCGCCTGCTTCACGATCTGCTGTCCTTTAGTGTGGATGTAGCTGCAATCCAAAATGCGAACTTTGTCGATGCTCGTGTGTTGTCTAGCGACTTTGTTGTCTATTCATACAGGTACAGGCTAGCCGGTAGTGTTACCTTGCTGGTGAAGCGTTTCCCGGTTGCGAGGGTGGACATTGGGAGGGGGGTCGTGGCCCACATTGCTTGTAAATGTAATTCGTTTGAAATCCCTGCGGTTTATGTGCCCAGTGATCAGACGAGACGTGCGTACTTCCATTAGCTTGGGCCGCTCCTAGTGGACCCGGAACGCTGAGGTTTAATGGAAAATTGGAATGTCATCCAGGGCCCCAAGCTAGACAGAGGTCGGGGAGGCGGCTGAATCGTAGCTTGGTCTCGTCGATAGATAACGGATCGCTTACCCTGACCCGGAGATGTAGACGTGGGTTCTTAACTGTCCCTCTACCCAAGGTGTCAGCTACCTCAAAATGTTAGTGAGAATGGTTAATATAGAGATGCTAGATTGTCCCATGTTCAACTGGTTAGGTTATTCGGACCACAAACTCGTTTGTGCCCAGATAGCGGTAGACACTACGCCTAGAATAGCTAGACATTGGAAGTTAAATGTGTCCTTTCTGGAAAGTGAGGACTCCCGGCTAAAACTGAGTAGATTAGTGCAGCGGGAATTAATGGGGGCGGTAGTTGGGAATAAGTGGTGGGAAATCTTAAGAATATGATGAGATCTTTCACCACCGAATATAGCTAATGAGTCGCCTTATATATGGCTAAAGGTTGAAGACATTAATGTGTAGTTTGGCTCGTTTGTGGTCGGGGGGATCCCTTGAAATCTGTGAGATCACAGTGGGTGGTGTCCACAAGTCATCGAAGAGGGTCAGTAGTGATAAGTCTCTGGGAGATGATGGATTACCTCCGAATTGTACTTGAGGGTGTCTCACATGTTTGTACCGATTTTGCTGGTAATGCTCAACAACTGGTTCCGGCAGGGGTCCTTCCCCGATCGGATCGCCAAGCGTGTGATCACGCTGTTGAAAAAGGACAAGGATGATGTGAGGGAATTGGACGATTACAGACTCATAACTTTGCTAAAGACAGAGTTAATTATTTGGTCTAAGTTATCGACGATGTCTTTGAAGTCAGTTGCTGACATTCTAATGGAGACGGGAGGGCTTGTGCTGTGAACTGCCGAGTAATTCAGAGCAACCTTCATCCTATCTGCACGATCAATAGAAGCCGTAGAATACTACAAAGAAACAGCGCTGATCAATTTAGAACAGTCCAAGGAATTCGACCGGGTCGACTATCAACACCCGGAGACTCTTCTGAAGGCTACTGGATTCCAACCCGACTTATGTAAGTAGATTAGGTGATCATCATTGTAAAAATACTTAAAACAAATCAACAGCGGACGTGTCGGTAAAAATGAGCAATATAGATAAAGCATTATTTGCAATTTGATCGCAATAGGCATGTTTAAAATTATTCATATGCATAACTAAATTGACTGCTAAGTCCTTATTAGTTATCACAGCTTGTAACCTGTCTTACTTTGTCACGATATTCCGACAAGTCTCAACAACGATTTTAGCATTTTGCTAAGGTCACCGGCCGGTGCCATAAGGTTTCTACTTCATTAATCGTGTTTTCAATTCTGTCCACATTTTTTAACAGGCCACTCTAAAAATCGTCATTATTTTCTGATATGAGTAATTATCATTAGTTAAAATATTTACATTCGGAGTATTGTCCACGTCTTGAAATTGTAATTGAGTAGTATTAAATATGTACTAAATAGGAAGACGAAATATTCCGAGGTAGAGAGTGCTGAATCAGAAGAACGTATTAAATAAAGGGACCCATTCGTTATTACCTGGTTATCCAGATCAGCAGTAACCTGAAAAAAGCCCGAGAGAAAAGCGGTGAAAATGTTACGATTATAACAACAAAGATGAGGAAAATAAACCGAATGTAAATAAGGCAAAAAGATTTTTTTTCAATTACATTATTGTCAATTACCCTTTTCTTATTTAACTTTACACCAACAAAAATGGGCATCACATTTAACTCGAAGAGAAAATAATGACGATTAAGTTGTTGATATTGCTCACTACTTTAAGTAAAAGGTTAGGAAGGAAACCTCCATCGATACTTGAAAGATCAATAACAGCTACTGGACTTGAGAAAGCTGTTTCTTTGAAAAAGTTTTAAGAGAAAGATTTTATAAATTTCAACCAGATCAATTACGACTGAGTAGCGTATTTGATCCTCACTGGTTGCATCATAATTTCGTCCTTGTATCAAATCTAAACTGCGCTTAGAAAATCCTGAACATAAGAGAGAAAACCGTGCCGATGAAAATTGCTTTTACATTCAAAAACCAACAATTTAGTAGCATTATTTGTTAAAATTTTCCAGCAACGGATTGTCTTCATAATTTTCAAGATTCCTTTATTGCTTGGTGGGGTTTTCGTTTTTTCTTTTATAAATTCCTTAGGTAGAAAAATTCATCTTATCTTTATCATAAGTGCCTACAGATAAAAATCATTTGTAAGAGTTATTCTAGGTCGAAACGAACGTGACGTGGACTGCAGTTATTAAATGCCATTTGTTTTCTGTTTCCTTCTCTGACATTTCAATCGTCTTGAAACATTAAAAAAAAACAAGTATTGCAATAATTTTATCCATGTTTACTGGAGTGAAAGAAATGGTCACTACAGGTTGATTTGAATTGGATATCGAAGCAGACCATGTTTTATTCATTAATCTTTATACCCTCTATCACAGTTTATAACTATTCAAATCTATCTTCTATCATCTATTAACCCGGATGCTATCTATCTATCTATCTATCTATCTATCTATCTATCTATCTATCTATCTATCTATCAGTGAATATACATAATATTCAACGTCGATAGCATGAGTTCCATGCAGTTCTTGCAATCTTCAGGTGCAAATATGTATATATAGAGAGATTATATTTTCACCTGAAGAATGCAAGAACTGCATGGAACTCTGAGTCGTGCTATCGACGTTGGATATTATGTTTATTCACTAATATATACTTATAGCTCTATTTCACAATATTGAGCACTATATTTATAACACCTGACGAAGAAATATATTTATACGTACGTGCAAATATATGTCCTTCTATGTAGATTTTCTATCTTACCCATTCCTATATATATTATACACCTCCCACACACATACATAGATATGTATAATGGTTGGAAAAGATTCCCGTAGAATCATTGAAGGGATTTTAATTGGTCAGGGGAAAATGTCATGATGCCATTTCTAAACTTAGGTCTCTGGGCGGAACAGAGAAAGAAATAATGAGTGCGCTGATACTACAGTAAGCGTGGCCCTCATGACTTCTGATTTTAATTGAGACCAGATGTTCATTGGATTGCTTAAGATGTGCTAAATATGGCAGACTTGCGACAGGCACACACAGCCTTCTTTGTGCCTAAGACACCTGATGTTTACCAAAACGTCATTGTGCAGACATTTTGGCTAGTTCTGGATGCCGGTGGGGATTACTTGGATGATTAACGGTATGGCAAATTTGCTTTATACATTTTTCTAATAAATCAAAAGCGACAAAGTCGTATTGGTTGCCTTGTAGTACTGAGTTTAAAGTCATAAAGTCTACGTACCACAGCGAAGAGTTCATCCGAATAATTTTCATGAAAGTGTTTATAGAAAAGTCACGGGACCATGTGTGACAACAATATTCAAGGACGAATGGTAGAGTTATAAATAAGAGAGATAGATTCCGGAGAGGAAAATTGTGTAGCACGACACAGTGAAACAACTTTTTTATAAGCAGACGCAGCATTGGATTCATTATAATCTTTCCACGTCATGTCAGTGGCGAATGTAAGCAAGAGAAGAGATTAGCATCAGCCATACTTAACAATATTCAGAGCCCAGACGAATGCTAGAGCCTTGTTATTGTGCATATGTTGCTATTTAAAATAAAACATGGATAAACTTGAAAAATAGCAGTTAGAAAAATACATGTTCATATTTAAGAGGATATTAACCAAACAGATATCATACACATGCATTTTTATATCATTATATATAACATTTTGAAAGTCGGTAAAATGCAATTAAAACAATTTTCAACATATGCTTTAAACATACATACATTTTATACATATCTATATGTATCAAGAACAATTTTATGGAAATGTATGTCAAGTGGGAAATGTTTTCGTGTGACGAGAAAAATATTAAATTAAAAATTTTAGCGCCTTTTCTCCTTCGTGTGCATGTATAGTCGCATCAATGTAAAAATAAATTTCATCCGATGAAATATTAAGAGATGGAACGCGTCACACGAAAACTGTCTCGGATTTTCCACAAATCTACATATAATATTTATTTCTATAATAAAACAATAATGATATATACATATATAATCTTTATGCTATAATTAATTAAATATGTTGTATAATGTAGAAAATTTATATTCGTATTATGAAGCCCCACAGAATTGCAGAAAATATAACATTGATAATTACAATAGATTATTTTGTAATCAGTTTTAAAAACAAAAGCGATCAAAGAATATATGCGCGCGAAGAGGGAAGGAATAAAGAAATTTTGTTCTGGGCATTCAGTGAACTAATGCTGATAAAGATTACGCACGAGGTAATGCTAGTGTTTAATTTGCAAAACAATTTATAATACCAAAAAACAAGTAACTCACCAGTAATTAATATATATGAAGTTTGGCTCCTAAAAAACTGGAAAAAGAATATTCTCTCATATGATATATATAGGCATTACTAATATACACATTTCCATGAAATCGATTATGTGGTAATCAGTAATAAAAACAACAGCGATCATGGAATTTGTGAGCGAAGAAGGGAGCAAAAGAGAAATATTGTGCTGGGCATTCTGTGAACTAACAAACAAAAACATTCTATAATTGCCAAAGAAATGTGTTGCATACAAGATTTAGAAGGATAAAAAGATAAGCATTTTGCATACGGTGATGTTAGTTTTTAATTGGCAGAACAATTTATAATACCAAAAACCAGTAACTTACCAGTAATTGATATATATGAAGTTTGTCTGCTACAAAACCGGAAACA
>OZ038478.1:139271359-139303859 GCA_964036315.1 Acanthosepion esculentum | reverse complement strand
ACTATTGTCTTCAGGTGCGCCCTTTCTGAGATTATATCGGCAAGTTGACGGCTCGTATCACTCCCGATCAACTAGTCTCCCAGCATTTTCATTTTATATGATCCATGTCGAGATTCCCAATATCCCTATTTTGTTTTTGTTCCCTGTTTTCATCTCGGCTGGGTCAATTTTGATTTTTGTCCATTCTGTCAATTATTTTTCCCTCCCCATTCCATTAGCGAGTGTGCTTCTTGATTCTGTCTATCGATGGAATACAGCGGCCACTCTTATTATTTTGAGGGGTGGGTGGGTCCTGCTAACATTTGTTTACTTTTACTATTATCATTGTGTTATATTTTTAGTTTGGCTTCTGGGTTCACACCCCGCCACCATAATTTCATGTATCATGAATTTTTTATATATTTTTGGACATTATAATCTTTGAAATTTTTATGTCATTAGGTGTTCAGTTGGTCCCCTGTGAATATGTGGTATTGTGTTATGTGCAGGATTGAGAGGTGATGGATGTGTTCTTGTGGTGAATGAGTAAATTGCAATGAATGAATGGGCCGTGAGTCGGATTAACTACGACTAGGATAGCTAATGAAGCCATTGCCCTGCTTTTTTCATCACCTTCGGACGTGTGCTACAATTTTGTAAAAATTACAAAATAAATACCCGAACTCTTTCACCATCCTGAGTTGTGCTCATTCATTCTTACATTTAAAGGCATTAGAAAGAATGTCAAGTCCGGACAGCCCACTCTGTAAACAGAAGGAATGTCTTTTGGTCCTTGACCTTATTTCAATCTGATTATTCCACCTTTAATAGATTACATTTCTTTGATATTTTATATTTTAACATTTATTCCTTCAAGTCTAGCTCTGTTAAGGGCGAAACCGGTCGGCTGGTTCTTTTCTTTTTTAAAACATGACGTGTAAAATAGGTCTTACCATTTTTAATTCCACAATAAATGTCTGTACCCCAAAGAAAATTATGAAATTATATATATATATATATATATATATATATATATATATATATATATATATATATATATATATATATATATATATATATATATATATATACCCAAGTTTAGGATTGGTATATACGGAGTAAAATCCAATAACCAACAATTACTATTCTTTAAAGAGTGCTCAATACAGAGTAGAGCAGATATATATTATTTATTTGAATATTACAAGATAAATATGTTATAAAATCACGACAAAAGTAGCCATTTTGTTTCAACACTTCTAGTGTCTTATCAAGTGACGATGTAGAATATAGAATAAATGGTTTTAAAAGTTTCAAATTAATCAACGATACTTAGCTAGGAGTAAACGCTGTTACATAAGCTAGAGTGACCAATCAAAATACAAGTATAGGGTGATTCGAAAAATTTGACAACTAAGCAAGGTTATCATAGATATTAAAAGATTTATAAAATTTGAAATTAAAAGTAAAAGTAAACAATTAAAATTACCTATTTAGAAATCTAAATCAAATCTCTATTAAGTTTTAAATTGTAGAATTACCAAGGAGAAAAAATATAAAAATATAAAGATAAAAATAAAAGATATATATGCTATTTAATTTGTATTTTCATTGAAATTATGTTGAAAGGGATGTTCAGAATCCCAGACAGAAATGTATACACTTTAGTTTCATTTCAGCATGTTAGTCGCCTCTCACGCGAAATCATTCGAACATACGCAGGTTAAGCGCTCAGACGTATTTAGATATATACATACACATACAAAATATTTACACCAGACGTACGCAAATACACTTTCCTTACACATAGACATCAATACATACAGGCACATACATCTACATTCAATATGATCTAGACGGTCACATGTCAAAGCTATTCGTGGCTTAATATGTTATTAAACGAATTTTAACTTGAAATATAACTAAACCGGTCAAATATACATAGATAAAATTTAAACAAATAAATAAATATATATATATATATATATATATATATATATATATATATATATATATATATACATATATATATATATATATATATATACATTTTTAAAAACATATAGTTTTCGACACATTACAGACAAAAGTAAATAACCACCTCCATATATAATTGTACACTCACACATACGCATACAGATTCTACAATTTAAAACTTAATAGAGATTTGATTTAGATTTCTAAATAGGTAATTTTAATTTTTTACTTTTAATTTTAATTTCAAATTTTATAAATCTTTTAATATCTATGATAACCTTGCTTAGTTGTCAAATTTTTCGAATCACCCTATACTTGTATTTTGATTGGTCACTCTAGCTTATGTAACAGCGTTTACTCCTAGCTAAGGATCGTTGATTAATTTGAAACTTTTAAAACCATTTATTCTATATTCTACATCGTCACTTGATAAGACACTAGAAGTGTTGAAACAAAATGGCTACTTTTGTCGTGATTTTATAACATATTTATCTTGTAATATTCAAATAAATAATTTTATATATATATATATATATATATATATATATATATATATATATATATATATATATATATATATACATATATATATATTGTGTGTGTGTGCGTGGTATATATGAATTTGGCGAAAACATTCATTCTGTTATTGTTAGAATACATAAGCAATGAATCCTTTCAATTTTAATAAAAAATAAAGAATTTTTTCCGTCTTTAATTACACTATAATTTTTACATTGTAAAAAGAAATTTGGTCCAAACTAATATTTTTAGTATTTATTATTATTATTATTATTATTATTATTATATGAATTCTAAAAGCAGAGTGGATGTACATGTGGCGTAAAAATATCAGCGCTGAAATTAATCCCGGCGAACGAAGTTTAAATTCTGAACTGTCTTTTGCATTCACTTTTGAACAAATGTCCTTAGGAAAGACGTGAATATGCCTTTTCTCCTCCTCCTCCTCCTCCTTTTTCAACTACGGGTTAAATAGCAGGAGAAACTTTGCTCTCTTGAGGTTTAAAGTGTTCAAATCAGAGTATTACTAGTGAACAACTTTCATTATAATAAGACGTGTAAAATAGGTAACTTATACAAAATATTCAAATCAAGCATTTTAGAAAAAAATCATTGAAAAAGTTTCGTTATGGTAATAGCTTTAATGTGTGGCTGTATATCAGCATAAACAAAATGTTCGACGGTGTTTATTCGCTAGATAATGCTAAAGAAAATGTTCCATTTTTAAATAAATCTGGGTGGGAATGAAAATAAACTATACAGAAGAAGGGTTTTCATCTAAACAATGTGAAGCTGCGTATATAGTTGGATTGAAAAAGAGACGATTAGCTTTTCACAGAGAACCAAACTATTGATTAAATAGCTTTCACGGTTAGATCAATGGAACCTAACTGAAACTAATGCTGAAACCTAACCCTTGATGAGAATTATCCAGAATTAATATGTAATCATGATAAATACACCAGCCTCTCTCAACATTTTTACTCTTGTGGGACCCTTGAAATAGTTTTCATGTTGTAGAAAAATAAGGCAATGTGTTGAGGATGCGAGAAACACTTAACAGGTAACCGATTATTCTCTTAACAATTAAGTGGAGAACAGGTTAAAATGTAATAAGGCGTCTCTCCTTTTCACACAGATGAACTCGCCCGAGGTATACATATACTACTACCAGTGAATACCCAAGGTCTTTATGAGAGTAATTAGAGTATTAGAGGAGCGCATCACAAGAGTCACCGTCACAGCACCTAGACCCAGTAAGGAGTCATACCGCGATACTTCAATACTAAGACTGTATATATATTAGTGCTACTAACCCGCATTCCTGGATCTACTAACCCGTATTACCAGTTGTATTATTATGTTAATACATTTATTATCCTTATCTATTTCTGGCGTTTGTTATTCATTGATATCGGATTCATCTCGGAATCCACAACAATTATAATTTTAAATAATATAAGAGGTTGAACCTTTATTATAATAATCAAGGATTTCTTAACAATATTCTGTACGTATGTAATAAATCTACGAATATAAAATTAAGCAAAACTTCCTCGGAAATGCATTAGCCTATTTATCACTGTTTCTTGCTGGACCCTAGTGTCCTGGGAACACCATTTGAGAAATACTGTAGTAGACTGTACGTTTCTTTTATGTCCAAGCAAAAATTCTTAAAGCTGGGTTGGAAATTTTTCGCTCCTCCATCGTATTGGGTTATCATTTCTACCCGCCTTGAGAAAAGGTAATTCCGGCTACTGCATAATCCCTATAATCACTCATTTGGTTATCTGTTGGGGAGTACAATTGACGGGAATTCTCAAGATAGATGATACATGATAGAGCAACGGGAAAATTTGGCTGATACTTTTCTCAATAGAATTAATGGTAAGATAATATAAAAGGGTTAATTCTAATTGGATCTTATGTCACTAATACCGTCCCTTTGTCGATAACTGTCACACTATATCATGTATAGTAATATTAAATTGTTTATGTATACGAAGTGGTGGTTTGTGAAAGTAACGACTTGCTTTCCAATAAATATGCGTGTAAATTGAGAGTATGTGTGTTTGTGCACAAAATTTCTAAAAGATCGACAAAGGAAAGAGCGGGTAAAAGCAACGTTTTATAAATATATTTTTGTCTTGTCTTTGTTTAATATATAAATCTATTTAAGAGACACGTAAGGGATCTTGACGTATTTTGCTCACTAAACGAAAGCCGTGGAAGCAATTAGGTATCCTATATCACATTAGCTCCATTTTTGCCAAATTCTTCCAAGAAACAATTTTCTTCAAAACTATATATATATATATATGTGTGTGTGTGTGTGTGTGTGTGTGTGTGTGTGTGTGTGTGTGTGTGTGTGTTCTGCCATTTTCGGACTAGTATTTTATTTTAATGTACTTTTTTGATAAATTTATTTACCGATACACCTTTCAGCTGCATCAGGTATATTTCCTACGTAATAATGCTTGAATATAAAATGGAACTGCCAATTGATTGTCCACCATCGAAAAATCAAAATATTTATTGAATTTTTTCATTTACATATTCATCATTCAAATAATCGATTTCCTTTTAAATAATTTATTATTATAGGCACAAATAAGATTTCTTTTTTGGGTGAGTTCTTGCCTGGAAGAAAGCGGCTTAAAATTTTCGGAAAGTAAGGTAACTCTTAACAGTGATGCTGTTCTAACTATGGATCCGACAGTGATAGAAATTATAGCCTCACCTGCTGCTGTGGTTTCCGTAAGAAATGGACATTTTACTGGATAGAGTTGCCAGCCCCATTTTCAACTGCTTTTGAAATCAGAATTATTGATATCTTAGACTGGTTGCGAAACCAAATTTAGAGAGCCAAGTCTATCCTGCTATTCAAGTAGAAATGGATACATAACTTTCCCAAATGGTATTTGTGTGAAAATGAACGCAAAAATTTCGGCTCGTCGGAGGTGGGATCGTCATGTATCCCGACTTCAGTTCCGTTAACCAAGAAGCTATGTTCACATCCACTCCGTAGAAATTTGTGATACAATACCCTTGCGGGTATAATTGATGGAGGAAATCGATTGATAATTACAATACATGTAAGACATGATGACTTTACATGGTTACACCTTACCCCATTAAAAAAAGATCAAAATACAAAATATATTTTAATGTATAAAAAAGACTTACCCGATCTTGTCCAACGCTTAGGGTTGACGTTTGTAACATTTCAGAACTTGTACTAGGACTGAAAACATTAGTATCACAATTTGGACTTCTTGTTGGACTCCCAAACGTACTGGCACCTCCAAGATTATTCTCCGTCGATAAAGGAGTGAGTTCAAGACCTATGGATATGTAAGGTGATGACATAGACTGGGAGGCTGGTGGTTGGCACCTGGATGCATCCAAGGGTTCCATATGATTTGCGCCATTGCACCGGTCTCTTCGGCAATTCAGTGCGATCAGATATATAGTCAATATTAAAAGTAGTGCAACAAACAGTGTAATGGTTATCAGAGCTATAACAATTAATAAGTTATGGTTCGAAATTTCCGTATCGTCGACTTGCAGTCCAGATAAATTGAAGCTTTCATTATTGACTACCAGGGGCAAAGACAAAGTTGTTGCTGTGGCTGATTGGACCGGAACTTTGCTATCTTTCCCAATAAACTGTAATTGGTACTGCGTGTCACTGGGCTGGTTTCCCATGGAAACATTATACAATACTTTGTCCATACCAGATTTAGTATTATTATTACCAGCGCTCTCTTTTCTTCTACGGTGTAATTCAATTTAATTCATATTCGGCAACTGCAAAGAAGGAAGGAGATAAGAACGGTTATTGTAAACATTGTCATATTCTTTTGATCCAGTAATACTGACAAATCCGTGATAGATAATTTCACCAATTTATTTTTCTCTTTGAAATTGCTCTGCTTATACGGATGGCTGTTTTCTTACCTGCCATCGAGAAAATAATGGTCGTTAATGATGTCATTCAAACAAAACGGCAAATTCGATTATTGATAAAGCAAGCACATTTGGGCTTGTTATTTCTATCGATGGAGTACGGGTCACTGACTTTAGAGGTTCACCTCTCACATTTATTCTCTATAAATCCATATGAAATTATTATTCGTTTAGTTTCATTTACATACGATTCTATTGATATAGAAAGTATTGGTTACTATTATTCCACATCGAAATGCAGAGTTTAAGTAATTAAATTATTTCGTACTAGAAGCTGGCCTCGCTGAGACATGTAATCGTTATTACAACTTATACATGCCTTTATGCAATTAATGGATAAAAACCCGTTAATTACTCCGACATTATTTACAATAAACTCTATATTTACGCCTGTGTAAGTAGACACCCCAGTGTTTTTTTTGTTTTTGTTTATTTTTAAACAGTGACGGGTCGTGAGATCCAAAATCATGATAAAGAAAATATGAGTCGTGGTTGCAGTGTGGGAAGTGAAATCTGCGAGAAAAAACCTGTTGATATGAATGGCAGATTTTGATTAACTGATTTTTTTCTTTTACAGTTTATAAACCTTTTGCAGATTATTTAAAGCCTGAAAATATTTTTAGAGTGGAAGAATTTTTGTAAGACAATACTGATTTACTGATACAAAACCTACTAATTAACCCATAGATGGGAGGAAAAGAGGTGGATTTGTACCTTTCCCAAGAGTATTTGTGTGCAAGTGAATATAACGAGATCGACTGGAATTGGAACTCGAATCTCCAATTTCTAATTCTGAGCCATTAACCATTACACCACCGACACATCCAAGTTTACAGCACCTGGTATTACCAAGCGGGCCCCGATCTAGGTAATGACTAGGGTTGATCGTACGAAAACTGGTGTATTAAAGTGAACTTAAGCCAAGCCAATTTCAAATTTTCAATTCTATCCGGTGATTTGATATTTTATTAAAGATAAAATGTCGATTGCAGTCATTTAACCGACTACAAATAATTAACTCAACCAGTTCCAGAAACGTTCGAGTTTCCAATTCAAACGTCCTATCTATGTTTTGAATGAACATCCCTGTACAAGATATATGATGTCGCTCTGGACTCTTCAGCCTTCTCCGTGGCTTGCTATTCAGAATCGTTCTTCTACTAGACTGGCTGCCATCTAAGGCTACATAGTTCAATCTATTCTATTTAACCCATAGTTGTGAGATTGAAGAGATTGTTTCGTGATTTTCTCAAGGGCGTTTGTGGGAAAGGGAATGCAACAAACAAACTCGGAATTTGAAGTCACCGATTTTATTTGCTGCGCCGATAACCATTACACTGACTGCATATCCTCTACAAATCAGTTTGCCTTAGCGAGCTGACAATTAGGAAATCGGTAGTAAGGTAATTATAATAGCGGATTTGTTCGAAAAGTGCCTTGAAGACAAAAATCATATAGATAAAGCAATTCGGTCATTATTCCATTTTCAGATACGAGAAGAATTATTATCATTTAAATACTGAATGGAAACAGCAAACATTTATAAAAAGAAGGAATAGAAAACAAGATTAGATTCCAGTTTTAGCTAATTAAATACTCTACAGTAGAAAACAAACATCACAGTTCATTATTATTAATTATTATTATTTGTGATGTCGTTCTGTGATTGTTAACACTACCATCTTTAACCCTCCTCTCCTCACACAGTAACAAATTCTACACTGTGCTTTTTAGTGTAAAAGAGTCAAGCCAATGTCTGTTTGAATCGCTTACTGGGTATCTTTTGTATGCGTCCAATCAGTATCTTTTGGATGCCAACCACTCCAGTGTTTCTCGTACTTCCATTCAATTTTGCTAGTTTTTTTGCAATTGTCATTAATGTTCCTCTGTATATTTTGATTTTCGCACTTTTCTGATTCGAATATTTTTTGTCTCCATCATTAAATAACTGAACCTATTATTACTCTTCCATTAGTATCGTTTCTATTGTTGAGAGATTAATTAGAATTTTCTTTTATTATTATAATTATTCATAACATTTTCTTTTTGTCCTATACCGGCAGCGCATGAGACACCAAAAGAATTCACGCACTTACTAGACTTTAATAACATCATTAATAGAACTAGCATAGAAGTAAACATCATATGGGAGCGTTTGTTTAAAAAAAGAACAGACATTAGTTTCATCACCCGATTGTCATATAACAACCTGGTAGTTATTAGCGTGTGCGTCGTTACTTGTGAATTCAGTTCCGGGATCAAGCAGTCAAAGTCATATAATCTACTTCAGTGGAAAAGATAAAAAATAATGAGAAGCGAGAATAAACTGGTACTGGATATTATTGCAACAAATGAAAATAAAATAGTCTATGAATTGCCAAAAGAATTCGATTCGAAATTCTTAGGTTACCAAATGTAACAGAGACATAAGGAACGGTGGCCAAAACGTCTGTAAAATATGGTAAAACAGTCCAAAATAATCAGCGTGTAATAATTGTACATTTAGAAACAAAAATCAAGAAACAAACAAAAAACGAAACATGAATATTATCTGCTATAAACTATATATATATATATATATATATATATATATATATATATATATATATATATATATATATATACTAGGGGAGGGGGACTCCACATTCCATTATTTTTCTCCGAATAGCGTTTTATTCTGCAAATTGCCTAAAGGTTTTTGGCGCATTTCAAACAATGATTTAGATATTTGCTAACCCTAACCCTACGCCTGGAATCTCCAGTTTTTCTCGGCTGTCTTTGAGAGTAGAGACAGTGATTAAAGCTAAAAAGACGAAGACATTTCCTAAAAGGATCAAAGCAAAATAATTCCTTTGTGTTTTATTTACAAATTGCTATGATACAAGAGAATTTTTACGATTTATTTAATATAGCTATTAACCGAAGAGTAATATACATTCACTTTTTAATTTCTCCTTAAATCTTGCTTCTAAAAGCATTAACTTGGCCTCATGCTTTTTGAATAGCTTCAATTGTCTTTGTATAATCTTTTTTTATTATTAAAATATTATACATATGTAGAAATCAATATGATCATATATTCTCATGTATCAAACGTAATGAGATAGCAATATGTATAGCTAATGGTAATAAATGTCGCCTTAGTGAATTAGTGTGTTGCGTTTCGTGTCGGGTTCTTCTGACCCCAATGCTACACAGACTTCATCAATGATGGACAATTTTCTCTATTTTTATAGTTCTCTTTATCTGGGGAAGTTGTAGTTGTAACATGGTTTCTAGGAGGATGCGAAAGGGAGGTAATCGAGAGGATGCATGTCAACTGGTTAGCTATAATTAAATTGCCATTTGCTAGCTTGCCTCACTAAAGAATCTTGATGCGGAAGGCATCTTCAACCGACTATTTCTTTCAGCTATCTAGGTGTCTTCGGTCCTTTCTGTCTTATATTATTCTTTTAATTAATTAACCATTAGCAAGGCGATAATATCATTAAGGTGCAAGTGAAAGAGAATTAAAGATTTTAGAAGGAACCGGAAACACAATCCTAAACAGGAAACAAGGAATAAACACATACGCCTGTTCAAAAGAAAGGAGAGGAGTGTGAACCGGGCAATAGGTAAAATTATTTCCCCTCAAACTTAAGGGAAATCCATCAGTGCCAGAATTCTACGTCAATGGATTTCAAACCACCCGAATTTCAAGTCAGAGTTCTGACCATTAGTTTGCCATTCTGAGTCAGTCTCCTGCCTTTGTAGCATCAGTGTGAATACCGGCTAGGCTGTTCATGACAAAGCGACATGATTCTGAAATTGTGGACAAATTTGACGTTACTCCATCACTGTAAGTTCGGGTGAGTCGGGGATATCTGATAGAAAGCATTATCGTCACCGTAGACAACACAGACAATGGGTCCGTAAATATTTTTATGAGTGATGTCTGGCTATTTTTATTTAACTGACAAGTGAAACTGGCTTAAACCCCAGCCATATCTGACACAAGAGATGTCAGATGAATCTCTAGTAGATCAATATCGTTTGGACTCCCTGGGATTTGAGAGGAGACCCACTAAAGTGCCACTGTCAACAGCAGGACACCGGTCATAGCACTTAACATCGCCAACTGGACGCTAGAAGATTGGCAAGGTACGACATGGCCTGATAAGTCGTAGTTCTGGCAGGATCCAGCTGATGGCAGGGTTCCATGCTACCATCGACTCCAACTGTCAACGAGGCACTGGTACTCAGGGTCCATAAATGTCTGGAGTGTATTTATATGATATAAATCGAGTCTGTTGACCCACGTAAATATATCACTGAGCTATGGATGTTCGAGTGAACTCATGAGAAGTTTGTAGTTTAAGTGCAATAAAATCGAACTTGCTAACCAGATGCTCATTCGTAACTAAATTGGTATAGCACGTCGGGCTATATGACGGTTCCGTGTAGGATACAGCTTCGATTCCTGTCGGAGGACGCTTATTTTCTATGAAATGTTGTTAATTCTGTTTATTATAAAAAGAGAATGTACTTAAATGTTTATGTATGCATAAAATACGTGTACAATAAAATATATTAAATTAATTGTCGGACTTAGTACATTTCGTAGTATATATATATATATATATATATATATATATATATATATATATATATATTAGTTTTAATACTTCATGTCCACGAATTAATTTAAAGGAAAATTCATGTCCACATTCACAGTTTAGAAAGATATTAGTCGAAAATATATCAGTGCTTAATAAAAATAATATACAAAAACTTAAAATTCTGGAAGATATAAGAGAAATGTGGCCAATGATAAATATATTCAACTACGAGTATAGCAAGAAAGTTCTTTGATGTTTGTTGCATCAAAGTGTTATATAAAAAATACAAAATTAAAATAACACAGTTAAAGAGTTTTTAAAAAAAGCAAATAAGTTTCCTCCCTTGTATAGAGGTAAAACATATTTTGAATTTACGGTATTAACACATAACACATCCATAGATAACCAACCCCTGAAGATGGTCTCCGATGGGATAAAAAGTACTTGGGAAAATATAAATTATTTGAAAGAAAATTTTGGAATTATCCTTAATCAATGTTTTCAGTTTCCTCTCTGACCACTGTCAGGTGAACATCGTTGGGGGAATCGTCCCAATTCCTAATGCAATGCCTACCGAAATGAAGAAGACATCAAAGTCTGTCAACTAGAGAACGTAATGACTGCAATGATACTGAATCGACCAAGGAAACACATGTAAGAGATGTTGCGGACCCTCGACCATTTCGGAAAGAAAAGGAACCCAGGAAAACTGACGGCCAACAAAAATATTGTTTTAGCATAAGAACTCTCGCTTTGGCGAATTGGAACTCTTTGTGCAGATATCAATTCGTCTTTTTTTTAAGCGTATCACCCCAAGCAAGGCTGGAGGCCACTATCACGCAAGGGGTTATAGAAGGGTTGGAGATAGGAAGGAAAGGTGAAAGGATGTGGAGAAGGTAAGTGGATAGATCAAGGCAACTGGAGATGTCGATTGACGTTACACTTAAATAGTTGGAGATTGTATTTGTCAGACATGAAGCTATTGGAGTAGAAGAGACGTCTACATCTAACAGTTTCAACGGTGAAGGGGTCAGAACGGGATGCCGGCCTCGTAGGACGTTTAAATTCATGAGGCCTAGGGACAAGAGAAAGCAGCTCTTCGGAGCAATTACCGTGAAAGTATTTCTAAAAAAGACAGAGCGAGGCAACATCGCGTCTGTGAGAGAGCGACTTCATACGAGATGACAGATCAGGGCCAATCACATTGCATATCCGTCTCTGGATCTTATCAAGAACCCTGAGGCAAACAACAGGGGCTCCAGGCCATATATGGCAGCAATACTCCATGCAAGGGCGAATGGTCGATTTATAGACATACAGGATCGATTCCGGAGAGAAAAATTTCCTGGCTCGGCACAGGGAACCAACTTTCCTTGCGGTGGATGATGCAACTGACTCGATGTATTTGTTCCATCTCAGATCAGCGGACAGCGTGAGACTGAGCAGCCGCAGAGAGGAGCTCTCGAGAAGTTGGTCTTCAGACATTCTAATGGGATGCAGGGATGGATCCCTGTGGTGGTTAATAGAAAGCAGTTTTGTTTTAGAGGCGTTAAAGTTAACCATCCATTTCTCGCCCCAGTTCACAACCGATTGCAGGTTCTTTTCAATTTGAGCTGCCAGGTTAACTTTGTCAGCATCACTAGATTTGTGTTTGAGGCAGGAGCAAATTGTGGTTTCGTCAGGATAGATGCCGACTTGGGAGTCTATGACGTCAGGAAGGTCGTTTATAAATATGAGGAACAGAGTAGGGCCTAGGATGGCGCCTTGAGGAACACCTGCGTTAGTGGGATAGGAGCTGGAGATGAATCCATTGAGAACGACCTTCAATTCCCGGTTTGACAGGAATGATTGTATTAGGTCAAACAATCGACCTGTGATACCATAACCCTGGAGCTTGCGAAGAAGGCCGGCATGCCAAACTCTATCAAACGCTTTGGAGATGTCTAGGGCCACGGCACGAACTTCACCGTTATTATGAATAGCTTGGAGGACAAATTCAGTGATGGC
Organism: Acanthosepion esculentum; assembly: GCA_964036315.1. Lineage (NCBI taxonomy): Eukaryota > Metazoa > Mollusca > Cephalopoda > Sepiida > Sepiidae > Acanthosepion > Acanthosepion esculentum. The sequence continues at coordinate 139,290,810 of OZ038478.1, read as the reverse complement.
CGTAAGCACATCGGCCGTAGATCGGGCAAAGCGGAAACCGTACTGCTTGTCTGAGAGCAGATCATGGGATATCAGATGATTAATCACTTCGGTGTTGATAATGGCCTCGAAGTCTTTGCCGAAGAGGGATAGGAGACTGATAGGACGGTAATTGGAAGAGTCGGATGGGTCACCAATGTTCTTAAAGACAGGAACAATGGTTGAGGACTTCCAGCAGTCAGGAAAACAAGACTCCTTGAGGCAGCGGTTGTATAATTTAGAGAGGGCAGGCGCCAGTTCAGGTGCGCATTTCTTCATGACAATGGCTGGTATCCCGTCACCACCAGTAGCCTTGTGGCGATCTAGGTTAGAAATAATGCCCAATGTCTGATAGATAAGTTAATTTCTTGGCTTGATCTTTTTGTGTATGTATGTATTCCCTCGTACCTTGTGTTCTTTCATGAAACCCTCCCATTTGTTAATGAATTTTCTTTTTATTTCTTTACCTGTTTATGTATTTATAAATAGATGTTTTGTTTTGAAATTCATCTCTCTTGCGCCTGTTTTTCCATGACTCCCGTGTGTCGCTTCTATTCCTGAGTGAAGACCGAGAAAAGATACCACGTTTTCACTTTTAAAAAAACCCGTGGTTCATATATATGCTACAAGTTCGTAACATATAAAATTGTGGCTCGTTCCGAGAATCTTTTCTCCCTGTTTTTCACTCAGTAAGAATCGCATAGCTTCAGTATCGTCGAACTACTGATCAAGATATCGGTTATAGATAGCTTTCTCGCATCACCCTCTATGTAGAAATTATGTAAAGTAAAAAAGACGATTTAGTTGAAATAGGGAATGATTTAGAACTAGAGATAAGGAAGTCTATGAGAAAAACTCAGCTAAAGTAGTCGCTGAACATATGGTAGAGAATGACATCTTCGACGGAGAAGCATTACGTCAATTATCAATAGACATGTCGGAACATTCGCAGGCTCAACTCGATCTAGAGAAAGCGAAAACTCAGGGCTAAAGAGCAAAGGCTGAAATTGAAAAGGCTAGAATCGGACAAGAAAATCGATTTCGGGAGTTAGATGAAAGGCGGGAACATCACGAAGCTAATATTAGTGAATTCGACTTAGCGAAGCAGGTCCGACTCATACCGCAAATTAACGACGTAGACAAGTAATTCGAGCATTTCGTTGAAGGTCACTTCAAACCTAGTATGGCCCATAGAAACGTGACCAATTTTACTGCAGACTGCATTGAAAGGCAAAGCCCAAGAAGCGTATGCCGCTCTCTCAGTAGCAGACTGCGCGAAATATAGCATTGACAAATCAGCCATTCTTAAGTCATACGATCTAGTGCCCGAGGCATACCGGCAAAAATTTAGAGCCTACCGAAAAGGAGATCGGCAGACATACGAAGAGCATCGAGACAAAACTTTGAGTCAGATCATGACCGGCTGAGGCAAATGATCCTGATAGAGGAGTTTAAAGAATGTATCCCTAATGATTTAAAAACCTACCTCGATGAATAGCGGCTAGATAGTGTATATGAGTTGGCCACCCTCGCCGACGAATATGCATTAACGCAGAAGCGCGGTAAACTCAGTCACAGCAATCCATCCACGTTTGGAAGAGGTCCACACATACGACATGGGTCTGGTTCTGATCCGAATTCGAAGTCGAGTCGATCGGTTAGTTCAAGACAACACCCCACTCTGAGAGGTACCAACTCTCAAAGTCCTAGTCTTCAGTCATCAGTATATCGGCAGACGGATAGGTGAGAAAGGAAACACCCGATGTGCCACTACTGCAATAAAGTAGGACACCTTAGCTGCAGATGCAAGTGACCTTGGCATTGGCGCTGTATTATTACAGGCCGATACAAATGGTATCGAACATTCTGTCAGTTATTTCTCAAAAGAATTAACCGTCACCAAATTTACACTACAGTAGAAAAAGAAACTCTTGCTCTTCTGTTAAGCCTACAACACTTCGAAGTGTATGTGCCTTAGTCCAATCAGCCTACTTTAGTATATACTGACCATAACCCACTAACCTTCCTCAGGAAAATGAAGAGTTAGAACAGGCAACTACTGTGCTGGATTTTAAGGTTACAAGAATACGATCAGACTATTCAGCACATAAGAGGCCACGACAGCGTGTGCGCTGACGCCTTATCTGATCGGTAAGCTTTTGAGGATTGAACGGGGACGAAAGCCCTCTTTTCTTTTTAGAAAACTGCCATTTATGGCATTTTTTGTTTTGGTAGGGAGGTGTGACGTACGTACGATTTCATTAACCATATAAGTGTGAGGCACCATCAGAATCTCCTGCTGCGATTCACGTGATCATACCCTATTGAGAGTTGGTTGAATTTTTGGCCATCACGCAAACAATGCCTGCCCGGTCAACGACGAAGAAAACCCACGTAACTATCTTTCTGGGGACAGAAAAATCTAAAAAAGGTTTTCAGTTTCCAGTCTGACCAGTGGCAGATGAATATCCCGATTCTAAATGGACTGCCCACTTAAATGAAGACAGCAAAGTCTGTCGACTAGAGAACGAAAGGACTGCTACGATATTGAATCGACCAACGAAACGCCTGTACGAGAATTCTGTGGACCCCGACCATTTCCAAAAGAAAAAGATCACAGGAAGATTGTTGACCAACCAAAAAATTGTTTTAACGTGAGATCTCCCGCTTTGGCGAATTAGAACTCTTTGTGCAGATATCAACTCGAGTGTCAGATAAGTTGATTCTCTTGGCTTGATCTTTTTATGTGTATGTATGTATGTATTCGCTCATACATTCTGTTCTTTCATGATCCCTTCCCATTTGTTAATGAATTTTCTTTTTCATTCTCTACCTGTTTATGTATTTATAAATAAATGTTTTATTTTGAAATTTATCGTTTTGCGTCTGTTCTTCACTGACTCCCGTGTGTCGCTTCCATCCCTGATTAAAGACCGAGAAATTTCTACGTTTTCCTTTATTTTAAAACTCGTGATTCTCCTATATGCTACAAGTCCGTAACAGTATATATATATATATATATATATATATATATATATATATATATGTGTGTGTGTGTGTGTGTGTGTGTGTGTGTGTGTGTGTTGTAATCATGTATGTATAGTTTGTGTCAACTCATTAGCCAGCCTGTATTTACAAAACAAACACACTCCTATCATAAAAAAAATTCATTTCTGCAAGCACTTTGTCGAAAATTAGAGAAACCTTTAGAAATTTTCGGAACCCAAGTGGGTTGTGAAAAACTTTGTTACCGAAGAATTCGGTTCGGAGCTTAGAGCTAGTTTCCAAAGAAAGAAAACATACCAAGAGGATAAAAGAGGAAAAACAAAACATCTCTGCAAAGTGACAGCGTAAATATTAAAGATGGTGGACACAATACATTCTTATTCAATCGAAGTATGGAACAACCATTTTTTGCTTTTACACAAATGTGTATAGTTAATTAAACTCACGTAGTGCTGACATTTTTAAAATAAATGAAATGTCTATAAAAATGAATAAATATTAACCGATAATCTGCATTCAATTATCGATCAATTAATTGGATAGTTAAACGATCTTGATCAAGGGAGTGTCATTATCATACACAGTACAGCACTCAGCCTCCATGAGATAATATGTTAAAGAGAAGATATTAATGACCGGCACATAACAACTTATTTTATCATACAGTGTACAGAACTCAGCCTTTAGGTGGTAAGAGTTTAAAGAGAATATTTTTCATGACCGTCATATAACAAATTTATTTTATTTTTCTTCTTTCTAATGTTTTATTTTGATAAAGTTTATCATTAAGCCTTTCTTTATACCACTCATTGTTTCATATATTGACCTATATAACAGTTGGAATACCTCCAGCCCCCGGGATGGTGCGAAATATCCAAAGGGTGTGGATGATATAGATAGCGCGCCGGTATTGTGTGACAGTGGCACACCTGAACTTTAACATACACCGCACGCGTAGTGGACCTGAAGTGTATCTTCCCTTCACTTTACAGTGTATCCTATTTATATAACAATTACCATATATATATATATATATATATATATATATATATATATATATATATATATATATATATATATATATATATATATTGCGAGTTTCTCTGATCATTTTTTACACTCAAAATATGGAGTCGCACTATACATCTGCATTTCTTGAAGAGGTTATAGTTCATGCATTTTCGGTGTTCGATTGCACTATACGCAGGTGATTTGTTTCGTTGCATAATTCATGAAAATAGTTCTGGGATTAAACTATACCTGAAATCGATTTATATACGAGTACATAAGTATTATGGGAAATACTAAGACACTCATTTGACATGCAATACTAACACCAATAAAATCCTATGAATTGTTGACTATACATTTATAGTGAGGGGCCTTCGGTTGTGTTATTGGTACGCAAGGTTGTGGCATCCCCAAAGGTTTTGTGAACCATGATCTATATAAATGTATTTCGCTACTTTCTAGGCTTTTGGCAAACTGAGTTTGAATTTTCATTCGTTTTATGAGGAAAGACAAAATAAAACACAAATAACAGATAGTTAAGAAAAATACATATTTCGATGTAACGTGTCTTAATGTTGGCTTGAGAAATACTGACCTTTTATTTAACGAGTATTGCTCATGCATCCAAACAGCACGGCTATAGTCACCCGATATATTGCCTTCTTGTAGATATTGTATCATAGACTTGAAGTAAATTAGGCAATAGCATTCATCGTCTAAGGCAGGAGATGATATTATTTTAGGCTCTGTTAAGAGTCAAACGTCCGTAATGTTCAATAATTCCACCGACTCTCGTAACAAGTTCACTTCGAATGAGAAAAACTCAATTCTGGATAAAATCGTTTATGACTCAACAGCATTAACACTATATAATACACTATATTTCTCATCGAGTATTTTAGTTTGTAATTTTTGCTAAACATCATCTTAGACCCGTGGATGAGGAATGCTCGAAGCTCCTTTGAATAAAGACCCACAAGGGTTTATACAAATTTTTAGAACTTCCGTTCGGAGTTAAGGTTGCCCCCTTCCATTTTTCAATAGGTCATGGACACGATGTTAAATGGTCTGGATTTAGCGGTAGCCTATCTCGATGACGTCATAATGAAAAGCGCGAGCAGCGAGGAGCACAAATCGCACGTCTGGCAGGTGTTCATGAGAATCCAGGATTACAGATTCAAATTAAAAGACGGAAAGTGTGACTTTTTCTTATAGAGGATTGTCCTTGGAGTAAATAATGGACTAAGACGGAAGACTTGCCGAACCAGATATGAATTATTGAGAAAAGATATAGAGTGGGAATGGACACCCAAATGCCAGGAAGCATTTGAGAAAATAAAGGAGGTCCTTACATCAGATCTGTTCCTGACTCATTACGATCCAAACCTTGATATCATTGTAGTCAGCGATGCTAGCTCCTACGGCATCGGGGCGTGCATTGTAGACAAGTTAAAAGATGGATCGGTAAAGCCAATCGCTCCTGCATCTAGGACGCTATTGCCAGCTGAAAGGGGTTACTCGCAAATAGAAAATGAAGCCTTAGGAATCATTTTTTGCGCTGACTAAGTTTCATAGATTTATTCATGGAAGGTACTTTTTGTTACTGACAGACCATCGTCCACTCCTTAATATCTCTGGATCAAAAAAGTTCTGCAAAAACATACTGCAAAGATCGGGAACCATTCTCCTCAATTATAACTACAAAATGGAGTTTCTTCCATCCATTAAAAATTGTCATGCAGACTGGTTGTCTAAATTGATACCTAAGTATTCTGAACCCCTGGAAGACGCAGTCATTGCTGCCATAAGAACAATGGTGGAAATAAAAAGTAACTGGTACAATGCTGTCAGGGAGCTTCCTATAACAATTGACAAGATAATAGACAAAGCGTCCGATGATGAGTTCATAAAGGAAGTAAAGAACAAACTAAATATTAAAGACCAGAATATCTCAGAAGTTTATTCACTCTGTAACGACATACTAATGTACGGAGACAGTGTAGTAATCCCATCTACACTACAGAAAAGAACATTAAAGGAATTCTATATTGGACATTCGGGAACTTCAAGAACGAAGAGTCTGATGAGGAGTTACGTCTACTGGACCAACAAGGTCAAGGATATTAAAAACACTGTAAGATCGTGCAAAGGGTGTGATTTGGTTGCTAAAGCACCTCTCATAAAATTCAATCTCTGGCCTAAAACTGACCGTCTTTGGTTGAGGATACACATTGATTTTGCTGGTCCACTTAATGGTTTTTACTACCTTTATAGTAGTTGACAGTTATTCCAAGTAGCCAGAAATATTCAAGGTGACAGTAAAGTATTTGTACGAGCTATTTTCCCGTTTCGGAGTTGTTGACTGTATCGTAACAGACAATGACACGCAGTTTACATCCTGTGAATTTAGGGAATGTTGTCAGTCATTCCTGATCGAGCATGTTACCACGGCTCCATATCATCCAAGAAGTAATGGACTGGCAGAGCGTTTTCTGGACATTTTCAAGAGCACTGAGGAAGGCGAGATATACTCCCGCCGATACGGCAATATAGTAGTTTTTACAGGTATTTCGTGTAACCTTTAATAGCAGTGCCCCATCTGCCAAGACGCCAGCGGAGTTCATGTTTGCCAGGAAAATAAAATCGACATTTGACAAATTCCTTCTGAGTGAAGCGAAAGCAGGGAATAGGAATAAAGTGCTTAAAAAGCGCTTTAAGATCGGTGAAAAGTTTTTTGTTCGTGAAGTTGGAATAATAAAGCTCACTGGAAGATAGGAACAATAGACAGACAAAATGGTAACATGATTTACATGGTTCAGGGAACGAAGTTTATACACAAACGTCATGTAAACCAAATTAGAAAACGGTATGAAAGCGTAGTCGACAGGGATCCCATAAAAGATGACACTATGGACGTCGTCTTTGACACGTTTGTGGTTCCAATGCTGCAATCAGTGCCAGAGCTCAGAATGCCCAAAAGAAAAAGGAAACTTAAGAACTTTTCGAAATTAATCCGAAAAAAAAAAACATATTTGACATCTTTCATTTCCTACCATGTCTACTGAAAAAGAAAAGAATGAGTAAAAAAACAAACATCTCCTCACTTATGAACTTTGAATTACCAGGAAAGCACAACATGCATAGGAGTATTGGAAATCCTTAACATTATAATTTACCATTAAACTTATCCAATTTTTCATTATTTAGAAATAATGAACAGAGACCTTAATAAAAAGGGAGTGTTGTTAACACGTAAAATGTTTGTCGTAAAACTAAAAAAAATTGTGAAAGTAATTCATGTATATAGCTTTTTCAATGTGGTTGTTTCTGGGTTGTTTTTGCTTTTTTGTGAAAGGGTTTATTTGGTTGAATAAAAAGTATTGTGTGGTAATTATAAAAGAAAGACTCCATACAGAGTCATGCTGAAAAGCCGGTGTTGTGGTGTCCACCCTTTAAAGAGTCTATCTTGGATATATACATTGGATTGGAAAGTCACATTTAATTTTGATTTATTAAATAATAATTAAATTATCATTTCATAAATTATTAAGTTACTTCTATCATGGTATTTTATTTTACATTTTTTTAATTATTTTTCAGCATTATAAACGTAAAGGTAAGTACAAAAAAAATTAGAGCGCTGAAAGTTTTCCTTAAAAATAACGAGGTAAATAATTTGTTCACATAAATGTAAAATATTTCATTTTTCTCCTTCCGTAGAACAAATTATCCTCACGGAATCCATCAATCGGTCATTCAACACCTGTCAAATGACGCGAAAGTTTATGACCTGCTTTGATTTATTTTCAAATTACATCTTTTCGGTTAAGCTTGGTTCAAAATATTTTAAATAAACATTATAATTTCTGATTTTCTTAAAATAAGTTTTTAAGAAATGATAATTGATATTTAAAAAAAATTCAAACTGAGATTTTCATTGATTCTATGAAATGGAAAAAAAATAGTCAATTTTGCTGACTCAAAAAAAACAACATTTTTAACGAGATTTTCGGACGTGTTAGGAACGATTAAAAAATGTAAAAAAAAAACACAAAAATACTTTGATCTTTCCTCTTAATAATAACATAAACATTTAGACGATAAAATTTTGTTTTCGTCAAGTTTGGCGTCTTTTTCATCAAGCTATGCTCTTTTTTTTACATTTCGTGGAGGTACCTACCTATTTCATGCCCCCACCCTCGTAGGTATTCATCTAGTATTCTAATTCAAGTGAGAGTAGGGGATGCGCACGCAACCCTCACCAATCTTCATACCTACTTCTCCGAATGGGTCTTTTACTCCTCACCTGATCTTATCTTGGTACCTTTAAGTCACAGATTAGTACGATATTTCTGACCAAGCAGGAGTTCTGTTGCCTTGACTTCTGGGCAGACTCGACATGTACACTCGGTGCATCCCGCGTGGATATTCTTTTCTGGGTTGATTGTCCCTTCATTAAGGGTGCTTGAGGTGGACGTTTTCTGAGTTTTGGCGTTATCCGCCTGATAGAGATCCGAACCGTCGAGTATCTCCTAAGAAGGCTATCCTATCATCAGGTGTATAACATCGCCATGTTATGAATGGTTTCTGTGGGGTCTCCCGATGCCATGATAAAGAGTACTGCTTTGGCAGTATCTCCGGACGATTCTGTACTTGTAGGCCAGAACTTCCTGTTACTATTTGAAACAGCTATCCATGCCTCAAGCCCCACGACCACAGAATCGGAGCCTAAATCAAGGACGAATTTTCCTGTGACACGGTCTTCAAAACTGAGGACCCGGATCTCCCGTATATGTGCTTCGACGTGGCATTTATCAAATTTTCGTCTTTGCTCTCTATCACCCTTAAAACGAAGGGACGTTAATCTTCTATTGAATATCCTTTCCCAATTTACCCGTCTAGCATTCATACTTGCGTTGACTTCAATATCCATCACAAAGAGTGGTTAGTCCACTCCAACACAATCAATGATAGGTCGAAGAATCCACCTGTGTCTCGGACGCGTCGAGAATGTCCTTGATGGCTTTTTAACTTTCTGCCCTGATAAATTCTTAGCAAAAGCTTTACCCCCACCTAGGCTCCTGAAACCATTCCCTAATCAGATTGTCCAGATTGATTTGATCCTACATGAGGGATGCCCCCTTTCCAACCTTCTTCAAGCATGCTGCCTTCAAAACTAATGCCATTATCTCTGAATGGATCCTTTCTGGTATGGAGAGTTTTAATCCCCCACAAAAAAAAACATTTTTTATTTACATAAATCATCTACAAAAAATATACCAAGATCATTTGTAAACATCTGTGCTGATAATAGGACTATATACGAGTGAAGCTCTAAAATTCTTGACAGCCAGAGATTGGCAACTGATCACACTTCCGATGTAGCACGAATTACTCAGTGGAGTCAAAACTGGCTGGTTACATTCAATGCTTCGAAAACTAAACGAGTTCATTTCCACCATCGCTAATCGGACCCCGAACTACAAGTGACGATGAACGGAGGTCCTCTTGGAACTCATACATACGATACATTGCTAAGGATGCAGGTAAAAGGCTCGGCTCCCTGTACCGCTCCAGTAAGTACTTCTCTCCTCCTTCTATCCTCTACCTTAATTCTTAGTCATATCAGGCAAAAGATGGAATCCTCTTGTCATATTTGGGCTGGTCCTGCCATAACCTCTCTCTCCATCCATAAAGACAAAAGCGTCTCTGAACCCGTGTGGGTGACGAATTATTTCCTACACCAGCCTCTCTTTCACAGGCAGGATGTAGCAAGTCTATCTCTGCTCATTCGCTACGTCAACGGAAAGTGTTCGGATGAAACACATTCCCTGGTACCACCAGTCCAAACCTTCACGGCAAGGACACGCCACCTCATTTACATAGTAGCAAACCACCCATATACCCTCTGTATTCTATCGGCGTAATTTAGGTTCTACTCGAACAGATTATTCCCACAAACTACTGCCCTGTGGAATAGACTCCTAAAAGTGTTCCCCTGATCACAACAATCTTAACCTGTTCACGACTAGGGTTAACCGTTATCTTCCCCTCCTATCGACCCAAAGGTAACCCTCTACCTCGAGTAATCCCCGGACCTTGAACAGGGTGAAACTTACTGTAAAAAAAATTAAGTGTCTTAGTTGTCGGAAAATGATTGTCAAATAAAACACAATATTTGTAACAATCTTCAGCCCAAATTCTGTATGTTACACAGACATGGCAGGACTTTTCCCTAAGAAAATAAATATTAAATAATGATAGTAATAAAACTAAAAATATGAAAAATTACGAGAATTTAACGTATTTTTAGGTTAACAGATCTCCTGCGAAAAACACAAAAAACAAAAAAACGCTCAGTACATATCTAGAACTATGATATTAACTTGATCTGTTCTAGTTTCATTGAAAATAAATGTACACATGATTCTTTAGCGTTATTTACAGCTGGACGAATTTCCTCATATTTAATATCACTTTCACACAATTCAGGCCATTTCTTCCACCGGATGTCTGTCTTTCTGGGTAACCTCCAGAGAAGTTTTAACTGAAATCTTTATTTAATTTACGCGGGTAGGGATAAATTGTTCTCGTTCCGCTATAGCCTAAACGCGTTCATTTGTGATATTGTCATTGTAAGTTCAATTACTGAGCCTCAACACAAACAGGGCTAGCAATATCTGACCCATACTGTTATGGTGTGAGGACTGTCAAGACACAATAATTAATTCGACACAGTCAGCCATGATGATATTATTCATCACTCAGCTAGATAAGTCATTGCAATAGTATTATCATTCACCTTTGGCAAATGCCCTGACTACTTATGAATATGATAAGTATAAGAATATTCATTCCTGATAATAAGGAGTATAAATGGCTTTTACCACACCGTGTCCCCTTTTGAGACTTACTTCATTCAGAAGTTATACTTTTTCTTTTTAGGTTAAGATCCAACACTTCTGTAGACTGTCTCTTCCTTTTACCGGTTTTATCTCCGAGTACCTTTTTCTTATGTAATTTCGATGTCATTCATGTACACATTTAGACTCTTTTATCATGTACAATAACGTTCTGATACGTCTCTCAACTACGCCATCTTCCCAGCATTCCTTTCCATTTTTGTACGTTCGAAAGAATATTTTTTCGCCGTGTTTGAAGTATTTCTGGATATCGTATTTGTTCTTGTTTTCGACCTTTTTTATTCGGCACCAGTTTTTCAAACACTGATCTAATTTTCCTTGCGACATAGCTGCACATGAGATATTTCATACTGGAGATACCTGAATGACCTGCATGAAATCTCTCAACATCCTTTTCCGAAGAGATGCAGGCGTTACCCACTTTTTCACCATATATTAAAACCTCGTAACGATGAAGTGTTCATGTATGGTGAAAGAGAAGTAATGGTAAAAGACTAAAAAAGAGTAGTAATGGTAAAAGTCTAAAAAAGAGTAGTAATATTAAAAGACTAAAAAGAGTGGTAATGGTAAAAGACCGAATAAGAGTAGTAATGGTAAAAGACTAAAAAAGAGTACTAATGGTAAAAGACTAAAAAAGAGTAGTAATATTAAAAGACTAAAAAAGAGTAGTAATGGTGAAAGACTAACAAAGAGTAGTAATGGTGAAAGTCTAAAAAAGAGTGGTAATGGTAAAAGACCGAATAGGGGTAGTAATGGTAAAAGACTAAAAAAGAGTAGTAATGGTAAAAGACTAAAAAACAGTAGTAATAGTAAAAGACTAAAAAGTGTAGTAATGGTGAAAGACTAAATAAGACTAAAGACTAAAAAAGTAGTAATGGTAAAAGACTAAAAAAGAGTAGTAATGGTGAAAGACTAAAAAAGAGTATTAATGGTAAAAGTTTGAGGAAATATTGTCACCGTTAGTTTTCGATTTAATTTTATTTTTCACCGTCAATTTCCACTTGGTTCTTTATTTTCTTTAATAAAAGTATCTACATGAACTTTTATTTGAATTTCATCCAGCGTCACTGATAGATCCCGTACGGTATTGCAGAGAACGTTCTCATTTTCATTTTCAGCTTTGTGCGCCACAATTACCGTATCTCTAAAGGTTCACATAATTTAGGTATGAGTGTCGACAAACTATCTGCCTGACTTAGCTTTTTTGATGGCAGGAATTCCATTTTAAGTAAATTATTTAATAATGCTCGCAAAAAAGAATGTTCGGAATAAAACATTACAATAATTTGCGAAACCTAAAATTGCTTTTAAAGATGACATATTTATTGAGGAGGGCAGATTTTTAATCGCACTTGTTGTTTTTCTACCGTTTTCATTGATGATTTGGTCCAAATATGTAACTTATTTCCGTCATGAAAAATTCGGATATCTCATCACTCAATTTAAAGCCGTATTCGTTTTTTTTCTGAATACCTCATTTATGTGCTGAATATGCTAATCTCGCTTTTTACTTTTTATTAAAATTTGCGAAGTTTACATCGCTCAACTTTGCGTCCATTACTTGCTGAAAAAGGTGCTACGTTAATTCCGAAAGGTAATCTGTTAAACTTGTTACCGGTTTCGTCAACCTGGATTTGAAAATATGCGTTCTGACAAGTTCAACTTTGAAAAATACTTTCTGCCATTTAACTTTGCGATAATTTTCTTCAGGATTTGGTAGCGGGTAAATATAAGCTTGTAGACAGTCATTCACCCCGTGAGTAAATCTGCACATACCTGGATCTTATTATTTTCTTTTTCGCGTGCATGGTCGAGGAGGATCAATCGCTATAATCCAGTTTGGAGATCACTCCCATATTTTCTAAGCGATCTAATTCCTTGTTTATCGTATCCAAATCTGAAAAAGACACATTCCGCTTTGGCCTGAAGATTTGTAACACATATCCCTTTAAATGGAACTTGACATAAGTTATTTTGTGTATCTTCCTAACTCTTCAGAAAGAAAATTTCGGAAATTGATTTTTCAATTATTTTTTAGCCTTTCAGAGTTATTAATAGAGCCATCCACTTCATTACAAAGAGTTTCGGGGCAAATCCCATAAACTGAACAGTTGCAACCAATCTGTTCCGAACATAAGTTTTTACCATCACGAATCCTTTAGCCTCTACCGTTTCCCCATAAAACGATGCATCTCCTATGAACTCACCTTTAAATTTCAATATCTGCCCAGTAGAACCCCGAGAATTTGTTGGTAATGTTAATATTAGTTTAACGATTCCTTCCAACGTTTCTTTGTTTATGATAATCAAATCGGACATTGTGTCGATCTTAAACGTTGTATTTCTTGTATTGACTTTTACGGTTATAAATTTTCTTTTTTGACCCTAGTCTGCGTTCCCTTTTGTTGACGCTGCCTTTACAGTACTCTTGAATGTTGATCTTGGAGGTCTCAATTTTGAGTCCTGTTCAAGATTAATCAAAATTCTAGAACCGATCTCCAATGTAAGTCCCCTTCTTCAACAGCGTGATTGCAGACCTAGAGATCCGGTCGAAGATGCCTCCCGCCACCTGCCGAAACCAGTTGTTGACCACCACGGTCAAAATCGGAAGAAACATGTGCGAGAACCTCAAGTACAATTTGTAGGGCAGTCACTTAAAAGAATTGTACAGTTTGTTCCTAAATTACCTTTACAATTTAAAAAAAAATCATGTGAGAAAAATGAATTATAACTCTACATGGTTTATTGGAAAAATTTCTGTATTCTTTGCCTGAAAGACGTCTAGACGAAGCTCAATTACTAACCGTGTGCATCAGAGTATATCAGCATCAGGGGGGATATGTCTTGGAATATTCTTTTGAGAACATTGAGATATTGAACGTTTGTATAATTAGTGTAGCCTTATAAGAATTCTATTGTGGTAACATCTTTTGACCAAAGTGCCCAGGTAACGGGATCTCATCTTCTAACCCACTGTTTTGGAAACGTTTAATTGTGAAACTCAGGAATAGATGCTTCAATCCAATGACGTGGTGCACCATCCTGCAGGAAAATGACTGTTAGTTTCAAGTAAAAGATTAATGGATACAATAAATTGTGGAAGCAGTATAGATAATTAGGGGACACACTGTAGTTTAAAAGAACGGAAACAATTGCAATGGTCAGAACACAAGTGCTTACACATCTAAACAATATCTTTAGTTTCATATTAAATTCCTATTTTTCTTTAAACACGCACATATTTGGATGCGTGTGCGTAAGGAGGAGGAACTGAAAATGTTTCGGTCCACAAATAAGTTATTCCAAGAAAAAATTCTGACGTTTGCTGATATTTTGTGATCCTGATTTGAAAAGCATTTCCCACCATATATTTGTATATTAGCTTTGTGGAAAATTTAATGTCTCATATTTGGGGAAATAGTGCTTGAATAGAAAAGTGAAAATCAGTTTTAATATTCTATATTCAATGTTTATTTATATGTGCTGAGACAAAATGGCAGTTAATAGGCTTCACGAGAGAGACTGCTGGATCTTTTTAATTTTAGCATGACAGCACAAGAAGCGATGATGATGATGATTGATGAGAAAATTGAAATAATTCGGTTGGAAACAAGACTTGCTTCGAATGGTATGCGAAATGAAAAAGTGATTCCAACTTATATAGAATAATAATTTGGAAGTGATGAATTAAAATCACTTTTGGATGCTGACACTTTCAGTTGTCAACTCCTCAATGGTATGTGAACAATTTTTAAAAACCGATGCATTATGAGGGAGACGTATTTGACTTAGTAGAGAGAAGTATTTGAGAGGCTTAAACAAGGTAAACATATACGAGATGTGAAAGATTTCGTAAAAGGTTTCCAGAGGAGACGAAAAGTGGCTTCACTACAATAATCAGTAGAGAGGAAAATTATTGCTCGATAAGTGAGTGGATTTGAAGGGCGTACAAGATTAGGAATCGTTGAAGCCTGATATTGTCGTCACATTTGAAATATCAGTGCCGCAATCAAAGAATAAAACGACTTGAATGATAAACGCAAAAGCACATATGCGCACACACACTAACACACACACACACACACACACACACACACACACATATATATATATATATATATATATATATATATATATATATATATATATATATATAAAATCTATATGTACCCACATAAAATATTTATGTATGTGTGACGTTTGAAGTGTTAGCGTTGCAATCGAAGAATAAAGTAAGTTACATGACACACACACACACACACACACACACACACACACACACACACACACACACACACACACACACACAAGTATTGGATTGGTGCATAATTATCAGGCGTTTTTTAGACGAGTTATTTGTTAATAAAAATTGTTTTGTTTTCTTTTTTCATATAAATATTTCATTTTCAGGTTATAAAAATGCGTGTCTATAATCATACCATCCGGAATATTAATTTAAAAATGTCATTATTGAAGTGTTATATTACTTTGTTATAAATATGGTTCAATAACGCCTGATAATTATGCACCAAACAAATATATATATATATATATATTATATATAAGCTCTTCTTTTGTATTGATCACTTTTTTAAAATAAAAACAAAAATAATACAGAACTTCAGGTTATTTACCTAATGTGTCCTTTCTTATTTTTCTGTATATTTGCACACACTCAGACACACACCCATATATATATATATATATATATATATATATATATATATATATATATATATATATATATATATATGTAAGCAAATGTGTGGATGTAGATCCGACGGTATGATGAAAATGTGGAAAAGACAAAGCAAAATCCGAATATGTGAGTTTACTGTTTTTATTTTGTTTTTGTTTTTGTTATTCTGTCGACGTCAGACGTTTCGGTCAAATAGACCTTCTTCGGGACATGGTTAATGGAGACATATTTATATTAGATTTAAGTTTGATGAAGAGACGATATATACAGGACTGGTCAGAAACAGAAAAACTGAAATTCTAAAGTCAAGTATTCTTTCTTAGAGTCGGATACGCTGGCGTCGCGTGGGCGGCAACTACGAAGACCTGCGCACAGGGAAGAGATTGTGTCCTAAGTGGAAGGTGAGGGGGACTATTTAAAACTATAGCTACCTATCCCCATCTCAATATGCATCAAATTATGCATCCTATGCACGTCTCACTGTTACTTCCAGCATAACGACATCTACTATAAACAAAAGTTTGGCTTACCAATGGGTAGTCCTCTCTCTGGGTTCCTAGCATGCATATTTCTAGAATTTCTCGAGTCTGGACCTTTCAAATATATAATCCCTGATGATACACATTATTTCCGTTACATAGATGACATTTTATTCATTTACCCACAGAAACATGATCTAAACAAAATCACCGATAGATTGAATAGAGTAGAACCTACTATAAAATTTACCCACGAACTTGAATCGAATAATTCTCTACCTTTTCTAGACATACTACTCACCAGAAATAATAACAAACTAGAATTCAAAGTATATCGTAAACCCACATGCAAAAACGACTATTTACACTTTTACTCTCACAATAATACTAGGACTAAGAGAGGTGTTATTATCGGATTTTACTTGAGAGCTCTGCGAATCTGTTCAGCAAAATATTTAGATGACGAATTTGGTTATATCGAGGATACCTTCTCCAGCCTTTCGTATCCGAGACAACTAATACTCGGCGCTAAACATAAAGCCTTGAAAATCCACAGAGTTCGTCCATCAGTACATAACACTATACCGACTACTACTACTACATCAAAGGTGGAGAGAGGCACACTCTCAGCTGCCCCTGATAATCCCATTGGCCGCATCTTTCTACCGAATAACCCTCTGACCGAACACATCTCCAACAATCTAAACGCGCTAAAAATTAAAACTACTACATTACGCACTAAATCTATACGTAACATATTGAGTAATACCAGCAGACAACATATTACATCCGATGCTTGTGTCTATCAGGTGCCCTGCAGAGACTGCAACCTGAGTTATGTAGGCGAGACAGGTAGATCATTGAAATCTCGCATTTCCGAACATAAACGTGACATTCGCCTCGGTAATCTAAGCAGTGCTTTAGTTATACACATAGCCAAATCTGATCACAATTTTGATTTCGACTCTGTGAAGATCTTAAAATATATCCACAATAAAAACCTTAGACAGATTTATGAGGCTGGCATGATAGCCACCTCACACACAGTAAATAACAGACCTGGGTTCTTTCAGATCGCGAGCTGTGTGGCAAGATTAATGCATGACAAACGTTCCGATAAGCTATAGTTTTAAATAGTCCCCCTCACCTTCCACTTAGGACACAATCTTTTCCCTGTGCGCAGGTCTTCGTAGTTGCCGCCCACGCTACGCCAGCGTATCCGACTCTAAGAAAGAATACTTGACTTTAGAATTTCAGTTTTTCTGTTTCTGACCAGTCCTGTATATATCGTCTCTTCATCAAACTTAAATCTAATATAAATATGTCTCCATTAACCATGTCCCGAAGAAGGTCTATTTGACCGAAACGTCTGACGTCGACAGAATAACAAAAACAAAAACAAAATAAAAACAGTAAACTCACATATTCGGATTTTGCTTTGTCTTTTCCACATTTTCATCATATATATATATATATATATATATATATATATATATATATATATATATATATATATATATATATATATAGAGAGAGAGAGAGAGAGAGAGAGAGAGAGAGAGGGGGGGAACAGAAAAAAAATTCAATGTAAAATTTTTTAAAATGATTAGAAGGAGTGAAAGTGAGAGACAGACGATTAAGAGAGGGACAGACGGTCAAGTGAGAGAAAGGGTCTCCTAACAACTACCGGGACAGATGTAATCTATGTATACCAGAGAAAATTATAAGGATTAAATATGAAAATGATAACTAATTCTTGAATCAAAGTAACGCACTTAAATTCCCTAAAAACATCGAGGTCGTGTGACACAATTGATTCCATTCTCCTAAAAGAGAGGAATATTTAGTTGATCAAGTTGATCGGTCTGAAGAGAGGAATATTTAGTTGATCAAGTCGTTTAAAAGCAATATTGTATCTTAGAAATGATTAAAGATATCTTCCCTGAATTCTCCGAAGTTTTTATAACACTAGTGATTTCTACTTTGAGCAACTAGGATTGTATCCGGGTGGACTGAGTTAATGTTTTGTAATTTGTTGAGAAAGTCAGTAGTATCTCTAATATAACTTGGTATGTAAGGCAGTAAAGTTTTTAGGATGTTGTCTATGTACCCAGATATAATTTCTGTGAGGGTACCAATGCCTCATATTATGGGTCTACCAGGTGGTATGATTTTGAGGGATTTTGAAATCTCATAGATGTTCTCTTCATTATTTGGTTGTGTAAAATTAATGTTGGTTGGATGAAAAAATGTTAGAGTGTTTTTCTGAAATGATTTTGGGGAGTTTATGTAGTTTTGGGATAGTGTAGAATGTTGCTGTTCTCGGGTTCTCAGGAATAAGAGATATTATGATGTTCCTTATGTTGTGGTTCATGTACTGAGTGAGGGATGATAATTCTATTTTGAATGTGCTACTTGGGTCTAGAGGTAAGGGTACATAGAACCGGTTATTTTGAAGTTGTGATTCTGCTTCTTTTATATAGTTTTTAGTGTCTAAGACGGTTATAGGTCCGCCCTTGTCGGCTGGTACGATAATTATGTCTTGGTTGTTTTTAAGAGTATAGATGGCTTTGTGTTCTATTTTGGATAAGTTGTATTTTTTTATCTGGTGTCCTTTATTTGTTAAGAAGTTGTCCATGTGTTGTCTGGCTTTGATGGCATAATGGTCCAAGTGTTGATTACGTCCGACTGGTGGGGTCCATAGAGTGTTATTCTTCGAAGGAGGAAGTTTGGAGCATGATTGTTTAGTGGTGTTGTCTGTATTAGAAGTAGATTTGTTGTCTGAGAAATATTCTTTTAGTCTCAGTCTACGAATATATTTTTCTATATCATAGCAGAGGTTTAGAGGTTTTAGTGGTTGTGAGGGGCAGAATGATAATCCTTTATTTAATAAAGAGGTTTCTTCTTGGGTAAGAGTATATTTGTATAGGTTGGCGATGTGGTTGTCAGCAGAGGTGGTATTGGTGTAGTGGGCATAATGAGATCTTCGTGGGGTCTGTTGTATTAAATAGTTATTCAGGTAGGGTATGAGTTGTAAAATTGTGTCCTCGGCAATTAGTTTTTTTTGTACAGGAAATTGAGTGTATATTTACTTGAAAGTATTGAGAAGGAGAAAGTGTTAGGTAGAGCGAATAACTGACTTTTTAGATAAGTTCATGTAAAAAGATTTCTTAGTGTGTGTTGTGCGCAAGATTTCTTAATTGCGTGGAGGTTCTGTTGCATATATGTTTGGCATTTTCTTTATGCAGTGTAATAAAACTATGTTGGAAATTGTATTTGAATAAGAATCCTTTTCGTATTAAGTCCATATATGTA
>OZ038478.1:139143859-139263859 GCA_964036315.1 Acanthosepion esculentum | reverse complement strand
TTTTGTGAGTAAGGATCAGTGTGGGAACATAGCTAGATTGTCATTAAAAGTAAAATAAAAAAGAACAAAAGAGAGAGAGAGAGAGAGAGAGAGAGAGAGAGAGAGAGTGAGATAGAGAGAGAGAGAGAGAACTGAAATAGCACAAATTATTTTAGGAAAATCATTGTTAGAAAATGGGGGTGCGGAAAAATGAACTGAAAAAATAAAATAATGAAAAATAATACTAAAAATATATATAATGATAATATGAAAATGGTAATTGAAATAAAAACTCACAGACGGCAATAAAAATAAAATAAAATAAGAGAAAAAAGAGGGAAGATATACGATAAAAAAAGGGTTAAAGAATCCTTTTGAAAAATCATTATCAGGAAATGAGCATCGCGGAAAAAATGACCTGGAATAAAAACGTAAGAAAAACTAACAATAATAATGATAATGACAATATAAGCAAGTGGGGAATGAAAAACATAAAAAAAAGATATGTTGTGAACAGAAAGGTAATGTCCGATCTTGTATGTGTAAGTTTCTTTAAAGTATATCCAGGTTGTCTTCTCGCGTTTTTTTCTAATAATGTCCACTTTTATATTTACATACGCAATATTCCTTATATTGAGCATTTTAAGTCATAATTTTACCATACCTTAAAACTAATATATATATATATATATATATATATATATATATATATACATATACACACACACACACAAACACACACACACACACATATATATATATATATATATATATATATATATATATATATATATATATATATATATATATACACTAGCCGGTTGCACGTGGAGGGCATTATGTGTATGGTATTTCTGAAGCATTCTGTATCAACACGATAACTACTGAAGATAATTTACGACCGATTTTTTACATATATATATATATATATATATATATATATATATATATATATATATGTATTGATCGATAGTTGTGTATGTGTGCATGTTTCAGTGCTTATATGTGTGATTATATATGTATGTGTGTGTTTGTGTATAACTGGGTGTGTCCATGTGTAACTCCTCATATATATAT
The DNA here is from genome assembly GCA_964036315.1 of Acanthosepion esculentum. Taxonomy (NCBI): domain Eukaryota; kingdom Metazoa; phylum Mollusca; class Cephalopoda; order Sepiida; family Sepiidae; genus Acanthosepion; species Acanthosepion esculentum. Next base: position 139,262,803 of record OZ038478.1, on the reverse strand, counting down.
ATGTATGTGTGTATGGGTGTGGTCGTATGTATATTTATGTGCGTCCAAGTCTGTATATGTATGTGTTTGTATGTATATATGTGTATATATATGTATGTGTGGCTCTATATATATATATGGGTATAAGTATGTGTGTGTACATTGTATATATGTATGTATATATCCATAGGTGTGTCTATATATGTGTATATCTCGCTCGCTCCCTATTTCTATTTTTCTCTCCATATATCTATGTATATAAATATCTATATATATATTTATTTATTGTATTAAAATGTTTTTATAAAGACATCTTGTGCAGGAAGCGTTTATATCTCCAATAAAGAGTTAAAAGAATCGAAAGTTTACAGCTAGTGGAACTATAAAGAATTACAATCACTAATTATTTTCGCTACCGTACATTTCAGCAGTTATAGTTTCCTCGGGCAATTTATTCCATAAATATAGCACAACTTAAAACTATAATTCCTTATATATCACTCACACGTACAAACATATATCTATATCTATAAATGGCATTCTGTTAGCGTGTCTGTGTGTCTGTGTGTCTCTGTGTCTGTCACCTTGTTACCTCATCCTGAGCAAACCGTTCGTCCGATTGGTATGAAAATTCACACACAGATCGGAATTTCATGCCATTCGTACTTGACGTCTTGGGATTTTTCGATTGTTCCTCCGATTTGGGAAAAAATCGATAAAACCGATAGGTGATCGAATATTGATAAAACCGATTGATTTCACATTCAAATCGAGTTTACTGAATTTGGCAATATTTTTCGCATCTTGCTTGGGATTTTAATTAATTTTATAGGCTTTAGTCGTAACAGTTAAGAACTTTTGTCCTATGAGCTCCTATGTGACCAAATAATACCTGAGGAAAATCGATACAATCGATTGGTGTTGGAGACCCGAGGACGCTCGATGATTGGCAAAACCGATTAGCCAGTAATACTTCGCATTTGAACCTGCTGTGTACAGCTATGGGACGAAGGTCTCGTTTCTGCTCCTGTTACGCCGCCATCAGGTTGATACGATAAGCCCCATCAACTAATCATTTCTCCTACCGCAAATCGTTTCTTATGATTTTGTTTTCCGTTTGTCTGTTTAACTACATTTTTCCAACTACCATAAACAATTTATTCAGCTGTTTTATTTAAATACTTGTCTTCCCGATTCTGGCTCACGCTTTGCGATACTAATTTCGACACTGTACTCCTGCAATTGAGCAACCTTAATCAACCACTGCTAGCATCACTTTTTCTCCATGCCGCCAAAAAGAAGGGTACGTCTTAACCTTCGGTCTGCAAGAGCGTCCGCAATGAGGGCAAGAAGGGCCCGCGAGTCCCAGGAGCAGACTACAATCCGGCCCTCACAGGTCGCTCAACGCAGCGCCCTCACGCAGGCCTCGCAGTCACAAGAGGCGCGTTCCACCTGCTTGGCTGGGAAAGCTGCCTACAGCCTTCGTTGCGATCAAGGCTCAAGAATGCACAACAGTCGAGAATGAACGCACAGGCCTCAGAAACCGCCTCTGCATCTCGGGCTTCCGAGACTCATCATCAAAGGCTTGTTCGTAACGTAAGGAACGCTGATGTCACTGCGAAATCAATGGCAATAGAGACACTTGACCGCAGGCGCGCCCGTAAATCTAGGGACGCTGCTGCAACAGCGAGCGCTAGAGCTGCTGAGACACCGCTCCGTAGGTCTGTGCGAAATGCTACGAATGCTGCCACCACCGTCAGGTCGACGGCAGCTGAAACTTTCGATCGCAGGTGCGCACGTCAATCCAGGGGCGCTGTTGACACAACAACTGCTAGGGCTGCTGAGACACTGCTCCGTAGATCTGTTTGAAATGCTAGAAATACTACCACCACTACCGGATCGAGGGCAGCTGGAACAATTGATCGCAGGCGCGTCCGTCAATCCAGGGACGCTGCTGCAACAGAGACCGCTAGTCAATTCTACAACGCCCACAAATGGGCCGCGGAACCTGTCGGTCTATGCTGCTCCTCCGGCAATGTTCAACTGCCACCTCTGCATGAACCACCTACCCCATTGAGAAGACTAATAGCCGGCTCCCATTCCAACTCCAGCCACTTCCTGAAAACAATTAGGCAATACAACAACTCTTTTCAAATGACCTTATTTGGGGCTCAGGTGGTTCGAGATGAGGGTTGGATGCCCACTTTCAAATTACAGAGGAAGGTATATCACCGCATTGTGTCTCTTCTGCCTGAGGAGAATTCTGTTCCTAAATTCCTTCAACTGTACTTTATTGCAGACTACAACCTACTGGCCGAAACCTGGATTGGTATTTTGCCGCCGTCGGGTAGTGTTCCTCGCAGGGACGTCATACTACTACTTCAGGCCACGCTTCACGAGGTTAACAGCTACATTCGCAGTTTCAAATATACTTTGGAAAATGCTCCCTTTCCTTTCTTCAGCATTTTAATTGACACCGACATACTGCCTCATGATGAACACGAACGCCCCGACAATGCTCCTGCGTGAAACAAAGTGGCCGCTATTATACATGGAGAGCAAGGCCGCACTTGCGATATCGTCCTCAAATCAAGAGGCGGCGCTCTTCGCAGGATTTCAGAGACCCGTCGATCATATGTCGCATTGCAGTACCCTTTACTATTCCCTTATGGTGACGATGGATACCACATCGGCATTCCCCTACATACTCCGGGTGGCCAAGCTACAACATCTTCCAAAGCCTTATCGTGCGATGCCTTCTACTCATACCGGTTCATGGTTAGGGATGGAGTCTTCAACCTGCTTCATAGATGCAGGCAGCTTTTCCACCAGTTTGCGGTTGTCATGGCCGCTAAGATGGAATCGAAGAGGCTTTGTTTCATACGGAATCATCAGAAACAGCTGCGATCAGACGCCTACGTAGACTTACTTCGAAATGAAGTTAATCCCCGCGACCTAGTGATTTTCTGCCCTCTACCCTCACTGAGTGGGGGGTTACATGCATGAACGCACGCAGGACGCTATGACATACGTTAGGCAATATGGGCGGCCAAACTTATTTATAACGTTTACCTGCAACCCCAAATGGGTTGAGATAACGCGTGACCTCCTACCCGGACAGGATTACACTCACAGACATGACATTACCGCCCGCGTATTCCACTTAAAACTGGGAAAACTTATGGACATAATAGTAAAGGGGCAGATTTTCGGCCCTCTTAGATGTGACATGTACGCGGTTGAGTGGCGAAAATGGGGATTACCCCATGCCCACATGCTCATTTGGCTTTCTACACAAATTGACGCCAGTCAAATTGACAGCGTCATTTCTGCCAAAATTCCGGAACCGGATGAGGACAGGGACGTATTCAAGACTGTGAGTTCCCACATGGTCCATGGGCCATGCAGTCCAGGCTACGAGGCACCTCCCTGATGTCAAAACGGCGCACCGTGCTCTAAAGGGGTTGCTAACCATTTGTTGACTAGGACGGATATCCTTTGTACGTGCGAACGGTTCCGACCAGGGGCGGGGGAACGATGCAAGTTGAGGGGCACTGTGTTGACAACAGTTGGGTGATCTCGTACTGATTCCTTCTAAAAAAATATTCAATGCTCATATAAACGTTGAGGTTTGCAATTCCGTCCGCTCCATTAAATACATATGTAAGTACGTTAACAAGGGCAGCGATGCCACCATGTTTAACGTTAAGAGAGACAACTGCCGAGACGGAGTTTCGCAGTACTTGGATGGGCGGAACCTCAGCAGCAATGAGTATTTTTGGCGCGTTTTCGGTTTCCCAATTCACCAGAGGCATCCAGCAAACATACAGCTGGCAGTGCACTTAGAGAACAGACAGTGGATTTGCTTCACTGAACGAACTGCTGGTGATATTTTAGGCTCATACTGTGATGCGCTAAGGCAAAACGTACTTACGCTACTGTGTGCATTAGCCGCTGCTTTAGACTCAACACCGATACATACAATCGCATGCGCGCACGGGGTTGGAGGTGTGGATTTGAGCGGGGCCACACAATTCAGGGAATTTAGAGGGTTATTCGATGATGTCAGCTAGGCGTCGATGTTGACACAAGGATTGGCACTTTCAGTTGAGATGCACAATACCCCCCACTACAATCTGCAGCTACTTCAAGCGTCGATTCAGTAGGCTGAAACCTGAGTGCTGGCCAGTTGGCAATAAGTTCTGAGTATTTCGCTTAATTATTGAGCAAGCGTCTATTATGAAGAGCGATTTCTGTGGGTGCTTCGTTGTACCTCTGTCTACCAGTAACTTCTACGGTACAACAATTCAAACTTTACGGAAGGCCAAATGCTGCGTTGCAATCTCCATTCATTTACTGGGTTTTTCGCAAAACCGTAACATCCGCAGTAAAACCGACAACAACACCTACTCCCAGTACTCCCAATTCACAAACCATTGCGCTTACCGCAATTATTGACCCCTACATGCAGCTGTGATGATCTTATCTTCCGGCGTTCTTGCTTTACTTCCGTGGTTTCTGACCTGCGTATGAATCTGGCCACATCAGCTTTCTACTTCCGGCTTTTGTTCCTACACGATAAGCATTTACAACGGCCAAAAGCCCTTCTACTACTTCTGCCATTTCTGAACCTGTTCATACAATGGCTGCAGCTGCCCCGTTGTGCAGGCTTTTCTGGACTTGCGCATTTAATGGCCATCACAGCTCTTTACTTCCGGCTACACTTCAACTATCAACTTCGTGTTTCCTGTCATCTCACCTGTCAGTCTTTCAACTATTCAACGCCAGTACCGGGCATTTGAACTGAATGTGGGTGTGTGTGTGTGTGTGTGTGTGTGTGTGTGTGTGGGTGTGGGTGTGTGTGTGTGTGTGTGTGTGTGTGTCATCCCAAAATGTCTCCTCTTTTCCGCTGTCGATCTTTAATATATTTTAGGACAATGATTCAGAAATGTATTAGACATCCGAGAATATTCATATTTATTTTTATCGCGCTCACTTAAACCGTCTTTTACTCCCCTCTTTAAAACTTCTCTCTGTTACATTTTTATCCCCACCTTCAAATTTAGATCTTCCTGTTCTTAACTCGTCTGTTACCCCTCCCTATAGCTTTCATTTACTCTCGCATTCGTCCCACACTCTCATACATACACTCTCACTAAATTTTATATTTTATTCCCGGAGTTGTTTTTCTGTTTTCTTTTAGAATTTGTAGGTCTGCTGAATTAGATCTTATTTACGATTCCAATGTAATAAATTATGACCATGGAGTACTAGTGTTTAAACCTTTTTATTATATACTTACTTTTTATATATATATATATTGTTACGCCCGAGGTTTCGTTGGGACTACGATAGCCGGGACGCAACGAAAAAATATAAAAAATTAAGAGATCTCAAGGTTTGATATAAAAATAAAGAAAAGAACATTGGGAGGGTAATTCTCCAATTCCGGACGTCGGTAAACGCAGAGAGAACATGAACCATCCGCAGACACAGAACAACAGAAGACGACACGAGAATATATAATACAAAGATTTTATTTATAGAATATACAAAGTGTGAAAGTAAGAAAAAGAAAACTAAATAATACAAGGGATGGGTAGATAAGTTACCAATTAAACAGATACTAATGCGGGGAAATACATATGAATAGAGTGATAACAGATTATAAGATATAACAAAAAAACTTGCAGAAACTTACATAAGGTTGGAATCGACGTCGATTGATTATTATCAAGATACAGTTTGATCAAAAGGATATTCATACAAAATCTCTGAAAGTAACGGATGGGATTGTCAATCTTCTAATATGAGTTTTTGATTGGCGACGTCCAATCCGTGCTGATGGCGAGAAGAACACACAGAAAAATCACGGGAGTATAGCCGACTTCGGTTGAGGATGTTGTTATAGATTCTATCGTCGGCCCTTTGGATTTTGGTGGCATCTAATTATTCTGGTATCAAATAACGAAGTCTGGTTTTGGGGACAACTGCTTCTTCTAACGGCAAATAGCAAAGACTGGTCTTGGTGACGGTCGCTTCCTCCGAGGGCCAGCAACTAAGTGAGATCGTTGCCACCTCAACATGTGCGAAACGAAACTGTTACGGGTTGAGTCCCGTGTTGGCCCACGAATAAAGTATACGTCATTCATGGACCCTGTTAATGTCATTCGCATTTATCAGTCAAACAGCCTTAGTTTGGCCCACGATCATGGAACCTGTTAATGTCATTCGCACTTATCTGTCAAACAGCGTCTGTTTGGCCATACGACCATGGACCTTGTTAATGTCATTCACACTTATGTGTCAAACAGCGTTCGTTTGTCCTACGACCATGGACACTGTTAATGTCATTAGCACTCATCTGTCAAACAGCGTTCGTTTGGACTACGACGATGAAACCTGTTAATATCATTCGCACTTATCTGTAAAAACAGCCTTCGTTTGGCCTAAGACCATGGACACTGTTAATATCATTCACACTTATTTGTAAGAACAGCCTTCGTTTGTCCTAAGTCAATGGACATTGTTAATATAATTCGTACTTATCTGTCAAACAGCTGTCGTTTGTCCTACGACCATGTAACCTGTTAATGTCATTCGCACTTATCTGTCAAACAGCGTTCGTTTGGCCTACGACTATGGAGCCTGTTAATATCATTCGCACTTACCTGTCATACAGCGTCCGTTTGGCCTACAACATGGACCCTGTTAATATCATTCACACTTATTTGTCAAAAAGCCTTCGTTTGTCCTACGACCATGGACCCTGTTAATATCATTCGCAGTTATTTGTCAAACAGCGTTCGTTTGTCCTACGAGCATGGACCCTGTTAATGTCATTCGCACTTATCTGTCAAACAGCGTTCGTTTGGCCTACGACCAGGGACAATGTTAATATCATTCGCACTTATTTGTCAAACACCCTTCGTTTGTCCTACGACCATGGATCCTATTAATATCATTCGCTCTTAATTGTCAAACAGCATTCGTTTGTCCTACGACCAGGGACCCAGTTAATATCATTCGCACTTATTTGTCAAACAGCGTTCGTTTGGCCTACGACCATGAACCCTGTTAATGTAATTGGCATTTATCTCTCAAACAGCCTTGGTTTAACCTACGATCATAGACCCTGTGAATGTCATTCACAATTATCTCTCAAACAGCGTTCGTCTGGCCTACGACATTGGACCCTGTTAATGTCATTCGCACTTAACAGTCAAAGAGCCTTCGTTTGTCCTAAGTGCATGGACCCTGTTAATGTCCTTCGCACTTATCTGTCAAAGAACGTTCGTTTGGCATACATCCATGGACCCTGTTGCTGTCATTTGCATTTATCTTTCAAACAGCGTTTCTTTGGCCTACGACCGTGGACCCTGTTAATGTCATTCGGACTTATTCTTCAAAGAGTCTTCTGTTGTCCTACGACAATGGACACTGTTAATATAATTCGGACTTATCTGTCAAAGAGCGTTTGTTTGTCCTACGACCATGGACGCTGTTTATATCATTCGCACTTATCTGTCAAACATTCTCCGTTTGGCCGTCGTGATGGACCCTGTTAATGTCATTCGCACGTATCTGTCAAACAGCGTAGGTTTGGTATAAGATCATGGACGCTGTTGATGTGATTCGCACTTATATGTCAAACAGCGTTCGGTTGTCCGACGAACATGGACACTGTTATTGTCATTCGCACTTATCTGTCAAACAGCCTTCGTTTGGCCTACGAACATGGATCCTGTTAATATCATTCGCACTTATCTGTCAAAATGCCTTCGTTTGTCCTACGACCATGGACTCTGTTAATATCATTCGCACGTATCTGTCAAACAGCTTTAGTTTGTCCTACGAACATGGACCCTGTTAATGTCATTCGCACTTATCTGTCAAACAGCGTTTGTTTGGCCTTGGACCATGGACACTGTTAATGTCATTCTCACTGATCTGACAATGAGCCTTCGTTTGGCCTAAGACCATGGACACTGTTAATGTCATTGGCCCTTATCTGTCAAACAGCCTTCGTTTGGCCTACGACCATGGACACTGTTAATGTCATTTGCACTTATCTGTCAAAAAGAGTTCATTTGGCCTACGACCATGGACCTGCTAATGCCATACGCAATTATCAGTCAAACAGCCTTCATTTGGCCTACGAGCATGGACCCTGTTAAATCCATTCGCACTTATCTGTCAAACAGCCTTCGTTTTGTATACGACTTGGACCCAGTTAATGTCATTCGCACTTATCTGTAAAACAGCGTTTATTTGGCCTATGACCATGGACGCTGTTAACATGAATCGCACTTATATGTCAAACAGCGTTCGTTTCCACTTATCTGTCAAACAGCGTTCATTAGGCCTACGACCATGGAACCTGTTAATGTCATTAGCACTTATCAGTCAAACAGCCTTCGTTTGGCCTACGACCATGGACCCTGTTAATGTCATTCGCACTTATCTCTCAAACAGCGTTTATTTGGCCTACGACCACAGACCCTATTAATGTCATTCGCACTTATCTGTCAAACAGACTTCGTTTGTCTTACGTTCATGTACCCTGTTAATGTAATTCGCACTTATCTGTCAACAGCGTTCGTTTTGCCTACGTCCATCGATCCTTTTTAATGTCATACGTAATTATCTGTCAAACAGCCTTCGTTTGTCCTACGTCCATGGACCATGTTAATATCATTCGCCCTTATCTGTCAAACAGCCTTCGTGTGCCCTACGACAATTGGTCCTGTTAATATCATTAACACTTATTTGTCACACAGCGTTCGCTTGGCCTACGATATGGATCCTGTTAATAACATTCACACTTATTTGACAAAAACCCTTCGTTTGTCCTACGACCATATATTCTGTTAATATCATTTGATCTCATTTGTCAAACAGCCTTCGTTTGTCCTACGACCATGGTCTCTGTTAATATCATTCGCACGTATTTGTCAAACAGTCTTCGTTTGTCATACGACCATGGACCCTGTTAATGTCATTCGCACTTATCAGTCAAACACCGTTCGTTTGGCCTACGGCCATGGACCCTGTTTATTTTCATTCGTACTTATTTGTCAAACAGCATTTGTTTGTCCTGCGACCATCAAACCCTGTTAATGTCATTCGCATTTACCTGTCAAACAGCCTTCGTTTGGCCTACGACCATGGACCCTGTTAATGTCATTCGCAATTATCTGTCAAACTGCCTACGTTTGATCTACGACCATGGACACTTTTAATGTCATTCGCACTTTTCTGTCAAACAGCCTTCGTTTGGCCTACGACCATTGAATCTGTTAATGTCATTCGCAGTTATCTGTCAAAAAGCCTTCGTTTGGCCTACGACCATGGACCCTGTTAATGTCATTCACACTTATCTGACAAACAGCCTTCGTTTGGCCTACGACCATGGACCCTGTTAATGTCATTCGCACTTATCTATCAAACAGCCTTCGTTTGGCCTAAGATCATGGAGCCTGTTAATGTCATTATCTACTCTTTGTCAAACAGCTTTCGGATTTCCTACGACCATGGACCCTGTTAATATCATTCGCACTTATTTGTCAATCAGGTTCGTTTGTCCTACGACCATGGACTCTGTTAATATCATTCGCACGTATCTGTCAAACAGCTTTAGTTTGTCCTACGAACATGGACCCTGTTAATGTCATTCGCACTTATCTGTCAAACAGCGTTTGTTTGGCCTTGGACCATGGACACTGTTAATGTCATTCTCACTGATCTGACAATGAGCCTTCATTTGGCCTAAGACCATGGACACTGTTAATGTCATTGGCCCTTATCTGTCAAACAGCCTTCGTTTGGCCTACGACCATGGACACTGTTAATGTCATTTGCACTTATCTGTCAAAAAGAGTTCATTTGGCCTACGACCATGGACCTGTTAATGCCATACGCAATTATCAGTCAAACAGCCTTCATTTGGCCTACGAGCATGGACCCTGTTAAATCCATTCGCACTTATCTGTCAAACAGCCTTCGTTTTGTATACGACTTGGACCCAGTTAATGTCATTCGCACTTATCTGTAATACAGCGTTTATTTGGCCTATGACCATGGACGCTGTTAACATGAATCGCACTTATATGTCAAACAGCGTTCGTTTGTCCTACGACCATTGACTCTGTTAATGTCATTATCTGTCAAACAGCCTTCATTTGGCCTACGACCATGGACACTATTAATGTCATTTCCACTTATCTGTCAAACAGCGTTCATTAGGCCTACGACCATGGAACCTGTTAATGTCATTAGCACTTATCAGTCAAACAGCCTTCGTTTGGCCTACGACCATGGACCCTGTTAATGTCATTCGCACTTATCTCTCAAACAGCGTTTATTTGGCCTACGACCATAGACCCTATTAATGTCATTCGCACTTATCTGTCAAACAGACTTCGTTTGTCTTACGTTCATGTACCCTGTTAATGTAATTCGCACTTATCTGTCAACAGCGTTCGTTTTGCCTACGTCCATCGATCCTTTTTAATGTCATACGTAATTATCTGTCAAACAGCCTTCGTTTGTCCTACGTCCATGGACCATGTTAATATCATTCGCCCTTATCTGTCAAACAGCCTTCGTGTGCCCTACGACAATTGGTCCTGTTAATATCATTAACACTTATTTGTCACACAGCGTTCGCTTGGCCTACGATATGGATCCTGTTAATAACATTCACACTTATTTGACAAAAACCCTTCGTTTGTCCTACGACCATATATTCTGTTAATATCATTTGATCTCATTTGTCAAACAGCCTTCGTTTGTCCTACGACCATGGTCTCTGTTAATATCATTCGCACGTATTTGTCAAACAGTCTTCGTTTGTCATACGACCATGGACCCTGTTAATGTCATTCGCACTTATCAGTCAAACACCGTTCGTTTGGCCTACGGCCATGGACCCTGTTTATTTTCATTCGTACTTATTTGTCAAACAGCATTTGTTTGTCCTGCGACCATCAAACCCTGTTAATGTCATTCGCATTTACCTGTCAAACAGCCTTCGTTTGGCCTACGACCATGGACCCTGTTAATGTCATTCGCAATTATCTGTCAAACTGCCTACGTTTGATCTACGACCATGGACACTTTTAATGTCATTCGCACTTTTCTGTCAAACAGCCTTCGTTTGGCCTACGACCATTGAATCTGTTAATGTCATTCGCAGTTATCTGTCAAAAAGCCTTCGTTTGGCCTACGACCATGGACCCTGTTAATGTCATTCACACTTATCTGACAAACAGCCTTCGTTTGGCCTACGACCATGGACCCTGTTAATGTCATTCGCACTTATCTATCAAACAGCCTTCGTTTGGCCTAAGATCATGGAGCCTGTTAATGTCATTATCTACTCTTTGTCAAACAGCTTTCGGATTTCCTACGACCATGGACCCTGTTAATATCATTCGCACTTATTTGTCAATCAGGTTCGTTTGTCCTACGACCAGGGCCCCTGTTAATATCACTCGCAATTATTTGTCAAACAGACTTCGTTTGGCATACGAGCATGGATCCTGTTAATTTCATTCGCACATATCTGTCAAACCGCATACGTTTGTTCTACGAATATGAACCCTGTTAATATCAGTCGGACTCATCTGCCATACAGCGTTTGTTTGGCCTACGACCATGGACACTGTCAATGTCATTTGCACTTATCTGTAAAACAGCCTTCGTTTGGCCTACGACCATGGAGCCTGTTAATGTCATTCGCACCTATCTGTCAAACAACCTTCGGTTTTCCTACGACCAAAGACCCTGTTAATATCCTTCGCACTTATTTGTAATCAGCCTTCGTTTGTTCTACGACCATGGCCCCTGTTAATATCATTCGCACTTATTTGTCAAACAGCCTTCGTTTGTCCTATGACCATGTACCCTGTATAATGTCATCCGCACTTATTTGTCAAACAGACTTCGTTTTACTTACGACCATGGACACTGTAAATATCATTCGCACTTATTTGTCAAACAGCCTTCGTTTGTCCTACGAACATGGACCCTGTTAATGTCAGTCGAACTCAACTGACAAACAGCGTTTGTTTGGCAGACGACCATGGAACATGTTGATATCATTAGCACTTAACTGTCAAACAGCCTTCGTTTGTCCTATGTCCATTGATCCTGTTAATGTCATTCGCACTTATCTGACAAACCGCCTTCGTTTGTCCTACGAAATTGGATCCTGTTAATATCATTCGCACTTACCTGTCACACTGCGTTCATTTGTCCTACGACCATGGATCCTGTTAAAATCACACGCACTCATCTGTCAATCAGCGGTTGTTTGGACTAGGTCCATGGAACATGTTAATCTCATTCGCACTTATCTGTCAACCATTCTTCCTTTGGCTTACGATCATGGACACTGTTAATATCATTCGCACTTATTTGTCAAAAAGCCTTCGATTGTGCTACAACCATTGACCTGTAAATGTCATTCTCATTTATTCTGTCAAATAGAGTTCGTTTGGCCTACGACCATGGAGCCTGTTAATGTCTTTCTCACTTATCTGTAAAACAGCGTTCGTTTGGACTACGACTATTGACCCTGTGAATGTCAGTCGCACTTACTCTCAATCAGCGTTTTTTTATCTTACGACCAGGGACCCTGTTAAGTTCCTTCGCACTTATCTTTCAAACAGCATTCTTATGTCCTACAACCATGGACCCTGTTAATGTCATTCGCATTTATCTGTCAAATAGCGTCGTTTGGCCAACGAGAATGGACCCTGTTAATGTCATTCGCTCTCATCTGACAAACAGCCTACCTTTGTCTTACGACAATGGAACCTGTGAATGTCATTCGCACTTATTTGTCAAACAGCCTTCGTTTGTCCTACGACCATGGACACTCTTAATATCATTCGCACTTATCTGTCAAACTGCGTTCGTTTGCCTACTACCATGGACACTGTTAATGTCAATCGTACATATCTGTCAAACAGCCTTCGATTGTCCTACGACCATGGAACATATAATTATCATTCGCACTTATCTGACATCGTTCCTTTGGTAGACGATCATGGAACATATTAATATCACTCGCACTTATCTGTCAATCAGCCTTCGTTTGTCCTACGACCATGGACCCTGTTAATGTCATTCGCACTTATCTATCAAACAGCCGTCATTTGTCCTACGATCATGGAACCCGTTAATATCATTCGCACTTATCTGTCAAACAGCGTTCGTTTGGCCTACGACCATGGACCAAGTTAATATCCTTCGCAATTAACTTTCATACAGCGTTTGTTCGGCCTACGACCTTGGAACCTGTTAATGTCATTCGCTCTTATCTCTGAAACAGCCTTCGTTTCTCCAAAGGCCATGGACCCTGTTAATGTCATTCGCACTTATCTGTCAAATAGCGTTTGCTTTGCCTACGAACAAGGAACTTGTTAATGTCATTCGCACTTACCTGTCAAACACCCTTCGTTTGGCCTACGAGCATGCACACTGTGAATGTCATTGGCAGTTATTTGTCAAACAGACTACTTTTGGCCTACGAACATGGACCGTATTAATATCATTCGCACATATCTTTCAAACAGCGTTTGTTTGGCCTACAACCATGGACACTCTCTTAATGTCATTCGCACTTATCTGCGAAACAGCCTTCGACCATTGACCCTGTTAATGTCATTCGCACTTATCTCTCAAACAGCGTTTGGTGTACGACCATGGACACTATTAATGTAATTAGCAATTATCTGTCAAACAGCCTCCGTTTGTCCCACGACCATTGACCCTGTTAATGACGTTCGAACTTATTTGTCAAACAGCCTTCGTTTGTCCTACGACCATGGACCCTGTTAAAGTCTTTCGCACTTATCTGTCAAACAGCGTTCGATTGGCCTGCGTCCATTGACGCTGTTAATGTCATTCGTAATTATCTGTCAAAAAGCTTTCGTTTTCTTACGATCATGGACCCTGTTAATGTCATTCGCACGTATCTGTCAAACAGCGTTTGTTTGGCCTACGACCATGGACCCTGTTAATGTCATTCGCACTTATCTGTCAAACAGCCTTCGTTCGGCCTACGTCCATGGACCCTGTTAATATCATTCGCACTTATCTGTCAAGCAACCTTCGTTTGGCCTACGACCATGGACCCTGTTAATGTCATTCGCACTTATCTGTCAAACAGCCTTCGTTTGGCCTACGACCATGCATTCTGTTAATGTCATTCGCACTTATCTGTCAAACAGTCTTCCTTTGGCCTACGACCCTGGACCCTGTTAATGTCATTCACGCTTATATTTCATACAGCATTCGTTTGTCCTACGAACATGGACCCGGTTAATGTCATTCGCACTTATCTGTCAAACAGCGTTCGTTTGGCCTACGACCATGGTCCCGGTTAATGTCATTCGAACTTATCTGTCAAACAGCGTTCGTTTGGCCTACGTCCATGGAACCTGTTATTATCATTCTAAATTATCTGTGAAACAGCCTGCGTTTGTCCTACTGCCATGGACCATGTTAATGTCATTCGAACTTATCTGTCAAATAGCGTTCGCTTTGCCTACGTCTATGGTCCTTGTTAATGTCATTCGTACTTACCTGTCAAACAGCCTACGTTTGGCCTACTAGCATGCAGCCTGTTAATATCATTCGCACATATCTTTCAACCAGCGTTTGTTTGGCCTACACCCATGGACACTCTGTTAATGTCATTCGCATTTATCTGTCAAACAGCCTTCGTTTGGCCTACGACCATTGACCCTGTTAATGTCATTCGCACTTATCTCTCAAACGGCGTGTGTTTGGTCTACGACCATGGACACTGTTAATGTAATTAGCACATTTCCTACGACCATTGACCCTGTTAATGACCTTCGCACTTATTTGTCAAACAGCCTTCGTTTGTCCTACGCCAATGGACCCTGTTAAAGTTCTTCGCACAGCGTTCGATTTGACTGCGTCCATTGACCTGTTAATGTCATTCGCACTTATCTTCTCAAACAGCGTTCGTTTGGCCTACGACCATGGACACTTTTAATGTCATTCGCACTTATCTGACAAACAGCCTTCGTTTGGCCTACGAACTTGGAATTGTTAATGTCATTCGCACTTATCTGTCAAACAGCCGTCGTTTGTCCTACGACCATATACCCTGATAATGTCATTCGCACTTATCTGTCAAACAGCCTTAATTTGGCCTAGGACCATGGACCCTCTAAATATCATTCGCAATTATCTGTCAAAATGCGTTTCTTTGGCAGACGACTATGGAACCTTTTAATATCATGCGCATTTATCTGTCAAACAGACTTCGATTGTCCTACGACCATGGACCATGTTAATGTCATTCGCACTTATCTGTCAAACACCTTCGTTTGTCCTACGACAATGTTAATGTCATTCGCACTTATTTCTCAAACAGCCTTGGTTATTGTCATTTGCATTCATCTTATCTGTCAAAAAGCCTTCGTTTGGCCTACGACCATGGACCCTTTTAATCTTATTCGCACTTATCTGTCAAACAGCGTTTGTTTGGCCTACGACCATGGACCGTGTTAATGTCATTCGCACTTATCTGTCAAATAGCCTTCGTTTGTCCTACGACCATGGACCCTGTTAATATCATTCGCACTTATTTGTCAATCAGCCATCGTTTGGCCCACGACCATGGACCCGATTAATATCATTCGCACTTATCCGTCAAACAGCCTTCGTTTTGCCTACGGCCATGGATCCTGTTAATGTCGTTTGCACTCATCTGTCAAACAGCCTTCGTTTGGCCTACGAGCATGGACCCTGTTAATGTCATTCGCACTAATCTGTCAAGCAGCCTTCTTTTGGCCTACGACCATGGACCCTGTTAATATTATTCGCACTTATGTCTCAAACAGGGATTGTTTGTCCTACGACCATGGACCCTCTTAATGTCATTGGCACTTATCTGTCAAACAGCGTTTGTTTTGCTTACGTCAATGGACCCTCTTAATATCATTCGCACTTACCTGTAAATCAGCGTTTGTTTGGCCTACGACCATGGACCCTGTTAATATCATTCGCACTTATCTCTCAAGCAGCCTTCGTTTGACCTACGACCATGGACACTGTTAATGTCATTCGCACTTATCTGTCAAACAGCCTACGTTTGGCCTACGAGCATGGACCCTGTTAATGTCATTCGCACTTATCAGTCAAACAGCCTTCGTTTGGCCTACGACCATGGACCCTGTTAATGTCATTCGCACTCATCTGTCAAACAGCGTTTGTTTGGCCTACGACCATGGATCCTGTTAATGTCATTTGCACTTATCTGTGAAACAGCCTTCGTTTGTCCTACAGACCATGGACCCTGTTAATGTCATTCCCTCTTATCTCTCAAACAGCGTTTGTTTGGCCTACGACCATAGACCTTGTTAATGTTATTCGAACTTATCTGTCAAACAGCGTTCGTTTGGCATACGAACATGGACCCTGTAAATATCATTCGCACCTATCTGTCAAACAGCGTTCGTTTGTCCTACGACAATGGACCGTGTTAATGTCATTCGCACTTATCTGTCAAATAGCCTTCGTTTGTCCTACGACCATGGACCCTGTTAATATCATTCGCACTTATTTGTCAATCAGCCATCGTTTGGCTTACGACCATGGACCCGATTAATATCATTCGCACTTATCCGTCAAACAGCCTTCGTTTTGCCTACGGCCATGGATCCTGTTAATGTCGTTTGCACTCATCTGTCAAACAGCCTTCGTTTGGCCTACGAGCATGGACCCTGTTAATGTCATTCGCACTAATCTGTCAAGCAGCCTTCAAAATGGCCTACGACCATGGACCCTGTTAATATCATTCGCACTTATGTCTCAAACAGGGATTGTTTGTCCTACGACCATGGACCCTCTTAATGTCATTCGCACTTATCTGTCAAACAGCGTTTGTTTTGCTTACGTCAATGGACCCTCTTAATATCATTCGCACTTACCTGTAAATCAGCGTTTGTTTGGCCTACGACCATGGACCCTGTTAATATCATTCGCACTTATCTCTCAAGCAGCCTTCGTTTGACCTACGACCATGGACACTGTTAATGTCATTCGCACTTATCTGTCAAACAGCCTACGTTTAGCCTACGAGCATGGACCCTGTTAATGTCATTCGCACTTATCAGTCAAACAGCCTTCGTTTGGCCTACGACCATGGACCCTGTTAATGTCATTCGCACTCATCTGTCAAACAGCGTTTGTTTGGCCTACGACCATGGATCCTGTTAATGTCATTTTCACTTATCTGTGAAACAGCCTTCGTTTGTCCTACAGACCATGGACCCTGTTAATGTCATTCCCTCTTATCTCTCAAACAGCGTTTGTTTGGCCTACGACCATAGACCTTGTTAATGTCATTCGAACTTATCTGTCAAACAGCGTTCGTTTGGCATACGAACATGGACCCAGTAAATATCATTCGCACCTATCTGTCAAACAGCGTTCGTTTGTCCTACGACAATGGACCGTGTTAATGTCATTCGCACTTATCTGTCAAATAGCCTTCGTTTGTCCTACGACCATGGACCCTGTTAATATCATTCGCACTTATTTGTCAATCAGCCATCGTTTGGCTTACGACCATGGACCCGATTAATATCATTCGCACTTATCCGTCAAACAGCCTTCGTTTTGCCTACGGCCATGGATCCTGTTAATGTCGTTTGCACTCATCTGTCAAACAGCCTTCGTTTGGCCTACGAGCATGGACCCTGTTAATGTCATTCGCACTAATCTGTCAAGCAGCCTTCTTTTGGCCTACGACCATGGACCCTGTTAATATCATTCGCACTTATCTCTCAAGCAGCCTTCGTTTGACCTACGACCATGGACACTGTTAATGCCATTCGCACTTATCTGTCAAACAGCCTACGTTTGGCCTACGAGCATGGACCCTGTTAATGTCATTCGCACTTATCAGTCAAACAGCCTTCGTTTGGCCTACGACCATGGACCCTGTTAATGTCATTCGCACTCATCTGTCAAACAGCGTTTGTTTGGCCTCCGACCATGGATCCTGTTAATGTCATTTGCACTTATCTGTGAAACAGCCTTCGTTTGTCCTACAGACCATGGACCCTGTTAATGTCATTCCCTCTTATCTCTCAAACAGCGTTTGTTTGGCCTACGACCATAGACCTTGTTAATGTCATTCGAACTTATCTGTCAAACAGCGTTCGTTTGGCATACGAACATGGACCCTGTAAATATCATTCGCACCTATCTGCCAAACAGCGTTCGTTTGTCCTACGACAATGGACCCTGTTAATGTCATTCGTACTTATCTGTCAAATAGCCTTCGTTTGTCCTACGACAATGGACCCTGTTAATGTCATTCGTACTTATCTGTCCAACAGCCTTGGTTTGGCCTACGACCATGGACCATGTTAATATCATTTGCACCTATCTGTCAAACAGCCTTCGTTTATTCTACGACCATGGACCCTGTTAATATCATTCGCACTTATCTGTCAAACAGCGTTTTTTTGTCCTACCACCATGGACACTGTTAATGTCATTCGCACTTATCTGTCAAAAAGCCTTCGTTTGGCCTACGACCATGGACCCTTTTAATCTTATTCGCACTTATCTGTCAAACAGCGTTTGTTTGGCCTACGACCATGGACCGTGTTAATGTCATTCGCACTTATCTCTCAAATAGCCTTCGTTTGTCCTACGACCATGGACCCTGTTAATATCATTCGCACTTATTTGTCAAACAGCCTTCGTTTGTCCTACGACCATGGACACTGTTAATGTCATTCGAACTTATTTTTCAATCAGCCATCGACCTTGGACCCTGTTAATATCATTCGCACCTATCTCTAAAACAGCATTTGTTTGGCCTACGCATCAGAGACCAGATAGGAAATGGGGGCATGTTCTTTTCCGAGAACTAGCTCTTTCTAATATGGGCATAACAAAATATATGTATATCCCACAATCAGCATATTCAAGAAATAAAAATGTTATTATGATTCCTCTGTTTTGTAGAAAATATACAATATACTTAAATCATACTTATAAAATCTGAGGTGGCTGTACAACTATTGGGCTAACGTAACAATATATATATATATATATATATATATATATATGTATGTTTGTATATATATTTACATATTTTATATATATGTATATATATATGTATGTGTATATTTACCATTAATATTATCAATATCTATATCTATATCTATATCTATATATATATATATATATATATATATATATATATATATATATATATATATATAAAGAAAATACATTCTGTATTTGCTTAATTTGTCGCTTTTTTTCCTGTTGTTGACCTGTCAAATTTACGTCTTTTATTTTTAAACGTTTGTGGGCCTACTGTGACTCATTTTTACTTGAGCGCACAGGCTATATTCCTCTATTAAGGGCCTGCAACAAACGTTCTAGAATATTTCACTTGAATAATCTACAGTATTAAGGCAATTTAAAAGATTTCAAATTTGAAATTTGCATTGTACGAATACTTTTTCACCCATTCAAATGGACAAATAGGATTTATTTCTATCAAATGAAAACATTTTCTTTTTTCTATGAATATTTGGTTATTATACATTTGTATACAGTTAATTATGTGAAAATTATGTCTATTCTTTAGTTGCAAATTCAATAAATTAATAATTTGTTTGTGTACGAATATTTGTTTCCTTCCACTGTGTTTTTTTGATGACTGGAAAAACCAAATGGTTTTTACTCGTTAGCTCTACATTTTGGTGTAGCGAACTTCGGTTCTTAAAAAAGGACTATTTATAGCCAAAATTCCAATAATGTTGAAATTAATTCTGAATGATTCCTGCAAAAAAAATCATGTAAGCAGTCACGAAAATCAAATACGCCAAAGTTCTTGCTATGTCTACCAATTCCTTTCAGTATTTAAATTTTAATCACTTATTCTTTCATATTTCTTTCATATTTTAGAATTTATGTTTTATTTCACAATTTGTTTTTAACCTTTAAATGATCATTTATCTTTCTTTCCATATAAACCGTATATTTGAGCAGCAACGAAATCTTAGAGAAAATGGAAACATAAAGGAAACTTATACATAACATCGAGAAGAAACAGTTGAAATTCCTAGAGCACATAATGAAGAAAGAGGGCTTGGAAAATATAATACTAACAGGACGGATTCAAAGCAAGAGGAACAGATGAAAACAATGCATGAATCCAAGTAGACCTTGCACAGCAAGATGTTTACAACGGAAAATACAAACAGATTAAATTAAAGATCATCGTACATAACTCCTTCTGGCTGTCATTTCTCTCAGTCTTTATCGCAACTGAAACTATTCGTTAAATATATTACATTGAAACCTCATTCAGTAATTGAATAGTTCTCCTATTAAGTTGCCGTCGGTTCCTCTTGGGAAAAGAAACGTCTAGTTTTCAATATTTCTGCCCATGTTAGTACCTTGACTTCTTCAGTTCGTAGCTCACGTCTTGCTAAAGGCCATACAATTGACAGTCATTTTTCTGGCTTCCTTTTTCTATTTTCCTGAAGATTTCTTTGTGTCCAGAAGCAGAAGTGTCTTCTGCGTGCATGATTGTAAATATTACTAAACAAAAACCCGTTATCGAAGTTTTTAACAACCACTTTTATTACATGTATTCGTATAATCCTTTTTCTTGAATTATATTTGTCAGTACTGTCAGGTCTTTTACGTGTAATTGAATAGTACTTTCATGCATGTACAGTCCTCGAAAACTCAACCCTTAAAAGAAATTAAATTCCATTTATCTTCAAAGATTTCGGAGGAGTATGAACCGGGTGATAGTCGAACGTATGTAATTCTATTGAGGAATGAAACAAATAAGCACAACAGGAAAATGATCAACAAACCACCTGAACAAATTCAACACAAGTGTAACTGCAGATGAATGAACGAAAGTCCATAAAACGGCGACTGTTTGCAGAACAATGTGATATACCAAGCATCTGTAAAATCATCAGACACCGGAGAAAAATATACATAGGAGTAACTGAATGACCCTGGTAACAAAGAAACGAGGTACAGAAACATCATTTACAAATGGTAATGCTTTCTAAACATATCTGAGTGATTATAAACAATAAACAAATCACACCAAAAATATGGAAAATAAGAAAAGGAACATCATCCTACAACAATCAATAAAAAAATCTGTGAACTATATATAAATATATATATATACATATATATATATATATATGTATGTGTGTATGCATATATATATATATATATATATATATATATATATATATATATATATATATATATATATATATATATATATATATAGTGCTGCGCAAAAGTAATATAATAGGAAAAATTGTGTCTTTTTTTCAGATTATCAACGAATCTTAATTAAACTATACATTCATTAAGAAAAACCATGATTAAGCGAATTACGACAATTTCAATGTTTTTTCTCAAGCCGGAATAAAAACAAATAACATGAGCAAAAATAAGTGAACCTTAAAACATTTAATATTTGGTGAATCCTTCTTTTGAGGGCACGAAGTCGGCCAGTCATTTTCTAAAAGTTTTAAGAAGTCTCTGACAATAGTAAACATCAATTTTTGACTATTCTTCTTGGCAAAACTCCCACAATTGTTTGATATTACTTGGATTTCTTGCATGTACTGCCTTCTTTAAGTTGAATCCTAGGATTCCAATTGGATATAGATCAGGACTCTGACTAGGCTATTCCAAGAATTGAAATCCAACTTTCAAACCGATGGCAATATACTTTTGTTCAAAATTGCTTGGTCTCTTGCAGAGACCATTTTGCCGCCAGTACATACTATTTTCTCTGTTGCTGCTGCAGCAATGCACCCCCTAATCACGATACTGTTACTACCAGATGTTTAAATGGTAGAACGAAATTCTTCTCTTCAAAATCTATATTAGGAGCTCACCAGACATACCGCCTATACTACCTCCCAAAAAAGCACTTGTTTGGTCTCATCCAACCATAAGACCTTTCGCCAGAAGCTTTCTAGCTTATTAATATTAACTTTGGTATGGTTGAGCAGAGTTTGTGTTTTTCATAAGTAGTGGCTATTTCTAGGCATTCTGTCAAGAAGAACGGCTTCGTTGTAGGCATTGTTTCATGAAGAACGGCATCGTTCAGGTTTCCGCGCACTGTAGACGTATGCATATTGATTCCAAATTGACCAGGGAGCATTAGAGAAGAGCAGAGATCAAAGAAAGATTTGACATGTCTTGTGGAACTAGAGGACTACTTAAGGTTGCAGTTATTTTTCGTGGACAACCATATCTAGACTGCGATACCGCCATATGAATGGTCTTACATTTATGTTGAAACTTGACTAATGCATGGAATAATAATGCAACACAAAATGTACTCAGAACAAAATGTATTGAAACAAGAACGTGTACACAATATTTACATATAGTCTTTTGTATATTCCTGGGAAGACCGTTCCTGGAGAATGTGTTGACTAAGTCGCAGTCGGGCAGAGTCTCTAGTTGAATCTCTTTATTCGCCTCTCTGTCTTCCCGGTACCAACCATATTTATATAGTCGGTACTCCACTATGCATATTAGGTGGTTCCTACCACAACACCCCCCTCCCAAGCCTTGGAATCCCTTTTGGATTTCAAACTGGCTTCCTATATGGGATGATGATTATGGCTATTTCTTTGTAGATCCCATTTGCATACTTCATATGTATATGTCAATCGGCGGTGTATCTTTTTCTAGCTGTATACATAATATTCTTTACTCTATTTTTTCCTGGCAAAAGCTTGTCAAACACTGACTTAATTTTCCTAGCGATCTTTAGTTCAGCTGGTGCCATGTTTGATTGTGTTTTCTGGTTTGGCGTGATTCTGTATACTTGTAGGAATTGCTGAAGCGCCTTTTCCGTTGGAACTCCTGAGGCTTTCTTCAGAGCGCGCTTTAACGTATCGACAAATCTTTCTGCGAGTCCATTGGATCTCGGATGATACGGCGGCGTCGTTATGTGGTTAATTTGATGTAACTCACAAAATTCCTTAAATTCTTCAGAAGTGAATTGTGTACCATTGTCACTCACAATACACTCTGGCACACCGAACCGTGTAAATAGTTCATGCAAAAAAGTTGTTGTGGTATTGGACGTAGGCTTTTTGCAGCGTAGTACTTCCGGCCATTTTGTAAAACTATCTACCACTATTAAGTAGTAATAATCTTCTACTGGACCAGCAAAATCAATGTAATCTTGTCCACGGATGATCCGTCTTGGGCCATGGTTTGTGTACTATAGTTGGTGCCTTAGCTGCTAACGCACACCCTTTACAACGATGAACCATGTTTTCGATATCCACATCCATTCCTTTCCAATATACAAAGCTTCGCATTAAGCTTTTTGTTCTATTAATCCCCGGGTGACCCATATGAAAGTCCCGTAGGATTCTTTTCTGCAACTTTTTTGGTACTACTACTCTCTCACCATATAATAAAATTCCGTCACATATTGAACAAATCTCCTGCACTTTTTGGTCATTTGCTACCATTTTGCTTTTTATTTCTAAAATGGAATGATCGCTTTCAGCTTCTTTTTTGATTTCCTTTGATGTAACCTGTAGCTCTCTTACAATGTTGTTTACCATGCTTTTCACCTCATAATCTGCTCTGATATTTGCAATAATTGATTATTCTAATCTTTCTTCTTGACTCGGTACGAGTCTTGATAAAGTATCCGCATGAATTATATTTTTGGATTATAGGTGCTTTATATGAAAATCATAATTGAGAAGAATGGTTCCCCATCTTAACAGTCGATTTGCCGTATAAACAGGTAACCCTTTCTTTGAACCAAAAATAGTGATCAGAGGTTTATGATCCGTTTCTAACATAAAATGTCTGCCGTAGATGTATCTATGAAATTTTGTTATGGCAAAAATGATACTCAGCTCCGCTTTTTCTATCTGTGAGTAACTTCGTTCTCCTGAGAGTAACGCTCTCGAAGCATGTGCAATTGGTTTTCTAGAACCATCTGGCATTATGTGTTGAATACACGCTCCTACCCCGTATGAACTAGCGTCACTTGCCACTACAATATCAAGTTTTGGATTGTAATGGGTTAAAAAGAGGTCGGACGTAAGCATTTTCTTTATTTCATCAAAAGCTTTCTGACATTCTACCGTCCATTCCCATGCCTTGTCTTTTTTTAGTAGTTCATTCAACGGAGCTCTTAGATTGTACATTCCTTTAATGAAAGCTTGATAATAGTTTGCGAGCCCCAGAAAACTCTGTAGCGTCGCCACATTAGTGGGCGTCGGTATGTCTCTAATCGCAATGGACCTTTCCGGATCTGGAAATCTGCCATTTTTGTTGATTATGTGACCTAAATACTTAATTCCCTCCAAACCAAATTCGCACTTTGATTCTTTGACTTTAAATCCAAAGTCCTGAATCTTTTTAAATACTTGATTGAGGTGCTCTCAATGTTCGTCGACGTTTGCCCTCCTTACTATGATGTCATCTAATTAGGCACACGAAAAGTCTAAATCATTCAACATGACGTCCATAGCTTGTTGAAAAATGGCTGGTGCCACTTTAATAGCAAAAGGAAGCCTGTTGTACTTGAATCAACCTCTATGCGTGTTTATCCCTAGTAACTTCGAACATTCCTCTTCGACGTGAATTTGGAGATAGGCATCTGATAAGTCGATTTTTGAAAATATCACTCCGCCATTTAGCTTGTTAAAAATCTCCTCCAGACTCGGTAACGGGTAATGGTAGTCCTTAATTACCGAGTTCAACCCTGTCAAAAAATCAACGCAGACTCTGATTTGGTTTGATTTCTTTTTTATGCACACAATCGGCGCAGCCCATGAATTAGATTCTACTTTCGAAATAATTCCCATTTTTTCCAGCCTATGAAGTTCTTCGTTAATTTTCTCTACACTTGCGAAAGGCACGTTACGTTTCTTTTTAAAAATTGGCATAGTATTTTCCTTTAATTCAAATTTAGCTTCAAACTTGTTACATCTTCCAAGACCAGGTGTGAAGGTTTCCGGAAACTTTTTCTTTAATTCATCTTTAATGTCCTGTCTTGTTTGCGTATTACTTTCTACTTTTCTGCAGAATGAGTTTAACGGTTTATCCCACAATTCGAATGTTTCAATAAAATCTGTACCTATCAAGTTTTCTCCATTTTTCAGAATTAAAACTTTTATTTTTTTACGATCCCGTTCAATTTCATGGGAAGTACAACCTCGCCTTCGAAGTTAATTTCCTTTCCAGTTACCGTTCGAGCGAGTTTCGTTGACTTCATTATTGTAGGCCTTTTTAAAATTTTCCATGTTTTATAGTTCATTATTGTTAAATCTGACCCCAAATTGAGTTGAAATTTGATATTCTTTTTAAATATTTCAGTCGTCACATATTTCCTCAAATCTCTATCTGATTTGATATTCGAATTTGTTTGTCTAATTCGGCTATTGAATTTTTTCGTTTTACAACACGATCCTTTGTGACCATTCTTGTGGCACACGAAACATTTCTTATTTCTATATGGGCAATTTACCTCCCAGTGTCTTTCGTTACAACGTCTGCAATTATATGGTGGAACCTTTTTTCCATCCTCGTTCTTTTTATTTAATTTTTCTTGTCTATTTTTAAAATACGCCGAATTTTTACTCCAATTTTTTGCTGATGGGTAATTTGACTGTTTTTTTTATTTTTTTTAATATAAGCAATGACAGCTTCTTCGATTTTTTGAGACTCTTTCTTTAAACTTCCGGCCCGTTGACACTCCTCTGCTAACTTTTGCAGGGTAAGATTTTGTTCAGATTCGATTTAGACAAAACTCTAGGTCTTATTTCGGCACTCTTACTGGATACCATTCCTTGAGCAAAAATTAAACACTTGAATTCTTCAACCGTAATCTCTGCCAATCTGAAATTGTCACAATGTCTATTCACTATAGATGCATATGTTAAGTAATCCTGATCGTCGGATTTAGAGACATTCATGCATAACCATCGCTTATGCCAAAGAGACATATTTGCTCCAAACAGCTCTTTTAGCAATTTCACTGTTTCCGAGAATTCCAATTCAGTTGTTTTTCTCGGTAGAATAAAATCTACAAATTTGCTATGTTCTGCTGTACCTAGATTTCTTAGTAATAGACTGACTTTTCTTGAATTCGACCAGTTATCACAGTCTGAGTAGAAAATATCTTCATATCGTTTAAAGTACCCTTCAAACGTTTTTTCTTCGTCTGGCACATAGTTGAAAGTTTCCAGCGAATTAAATATGATGTTATTAAAATATGAAGAATTTCCCTCATTTGCCTGATAGTTGTTTAATTTCTCCAGTGTTAACTTTTGAATTTCTAAAAGTCTTTCCTCTTGCTGTTCTTGATATTTTTGCTGTGCTATCTGTTGTTCCCTTATTAATAAGGCAAACTGTTCATGCTGACGTTGCTGACTCAACTGCTGGGATTTGAATAATTCAGATATGATTTTGGATAATTCATCCATCTTTAGCTGATAGCGTTCATGCAACAAAGAATATACTTTTAATTTGTGTATCCACGGATATAATATAAGCTGACCAGAAAATCGAAACAACGTACGACTTTTTAATTTTATGTCTTGCTTTTACATTCACGCCCGTGATAATCAACTTTGGTATTTTTTTTTTTTTTTTTTTTTTTGTGAACAGAGACCGTCGGACTTTTTTTTCCGTTTTCGACTTCTGTTCGCGTATTTCAATGAAAACTTTTTATCAGCGGTAATTCGTCACTATATTGTTGAACAAACAAAGAAAATAATTTTTTAAAGTTCGTTACCTTTCAAAGTCGACACGGTGTATTTGTGCGCCTTTTAAATCCATGCATGTTTTGTACTCAGCCAGTTTTTTTTCTTTTTAGCGGGTGTCTCGTTGTAGATAATTTTTTCAATTTAAAATCACCGTTATTCGTTTACGACACATTTCAAATTTTTCTGAGTGAACGTTCCTTTATGCTTAGTCGTCTTTTAACGAGTTCTACATATCCAGAAGTTCAGAATCCTTCGTCGTTACGTTAACTGTTCGACTTTTAACTAATAATTTTTTTTCAGCCTGGGTTCTTCAATGACTTGTCCCAATTGTTGAAAACTCTCAATTATTAATTCTTTTTTTCCCGTATGGTTCTTTCTACTTCGTCGCCATTGTTGAAACTTGACTAATGCATGGAATAATAATGCAACACAAAATGTACTTAGAACAAAATGTATTGAAACAAGAAAGTGTACACAATATTTACATATAGTCTTTTGTATATTCCTGGGAAGACCGTTCATGCAGAATGTGTTGACTAAGTCGCAGTCGGGTAGAGTCTCTAGTTGAATCTCTTGATTCGCCTCAAGATTTATTTGTATAAAATACAAATTGTGGCACAAGGCCTAAAAAGGGGAGGGTAAAGGCTGGTCATTGCTTACTATCCTATACCTAGCTAATCAGATTCGCGACCCATTCATACATTACAATTATCCCATTCACCACAAGAACTCATCCGTCGCCATTCAACCTTCATCCACCATAATACCACATCCACACCAGAGGAACCTAAAAAACGCGCCCCACACCATAACAATTTGATGATAATAAAAGTACATAAAAATATAATCATGAACAGATGAAAGGGGAGGGAGATGAACCCCATAACAAACTAAATTTCAACAAATTTTTGAACTAAACATAATTTATGTTAGTAGGGCCTGTCCAACCCTCAAAATAGAGAGGCCGCTGTATTCTGCCCAGAGGACAAAATCAAGAAGCACTCTCGCTAAGGGAGTGGGAAAGAGATAAAATAACTTGGACATGGGGAAGTAAAAGGCTGATCCAGTTGAGATGAAAAGGAGGCCAAAACAAACTAGGGAGGTTGGGAATCTCGACTTGGATCATAACTAAAATGATGGCCGGGAAGCAGGCCGGGAACAACACTTACTCATATTAGCTAGGTACACATAAGCTTGTCTAACCTAACCGAGGGGAGGGTTCCACAGGAAACCACCCCGATGTGACTTTGGTTGACCTAGAAAAGAAAATCAAGGCTAACCCCGTTCAAACGAACCAAGCTAGCCTCTTTTACCCATCTTTCGCTGAAGACTATCGAATGCAATCGTTTTCTATCAGTTCTAATCTTCCTCTTGAGCTGATGCTCAAAGTATCGGATTAGATCCTGATGCGAAAGTCTATTGCCTCGCAAGACTTCCTCCATTCGCGTCGTCCATATCACCATTCGAGCCGTGGCTAGCAGCGTTAGAAACACCATTCGTTTCACCACGGAATACGGGGGCGACACATTGTCACACGCGTTAGCGCGATCAATGGACACGAGTTCTTCGGGAGCGAGACGAGCCGTCAGCTCGCCGACATGGTCCCATAAGGGGCGGACCCGGGGGCAATGGTAGAAGGCGTGCGAAGCCGTTTCTTCTAATCCAAGGCCACACCGTTCACAGTCTGGCAAATCCGCGAAGCCCCATATGAAAGCCTTGTCGTTGAGAAACAGCCGATTCCGAGCCAATCGACAGGTAAGTGAAAACTCAGGGTTACTGAGATAATCCGCCGCTGGCGCCCAAGACCAGTAGGAGCGATACTCCTCCTCCGAACAGTCGAGCGTATCACGTAGAGGATCCTTCGCGCGACCCTCCACTAATCCCCGATAGAAGACCTTCCTAGGCAGTGAAAGGTCACTGGACCGCGGAATAGCCCTCAAGGCTGACCGACACTCGCTGAGGAAAAGCGATTCATCTCGAGTCTTACAATGGCGCTCAACCTTCGAGATGGGGGGATTGATGGTAAGGCTAGGGAAGGTGTCCCTAACAATCCCCTCCAGAATCGGATCTCCTCTAGTCAATGCGCGGCGTAGGAAAGCCAACCGAGAAGCACGGATGTGACTCTTCAAGTGTGGCATTCCCAGCCCCCCATGACACGGACGTTTAGTGCAGACTCGTCTGTCGACCCTGTTCGCGCGTCCCCTCCATAAAATGGAGGATAGTGCTTGCTCGAGCGCCTTCTTCTGGGCCTTACAGAGAGGAAGTACTGACAATCGATAAAGAATCAGGGGGAAAATGTATGTAACACACACCTCCGCCCTGCCCTTTACGGACAACCTCCGTCGATTCCAAGTCTTACCGGCAGAAACGACCTCTGCTAGTACTTCAGACCAATTCATCTTCAGCTGGAGGTCGGGTCCAAACCACACTCCAAGAATGCGGACAGGACCGTCCGTCCAACCGAAGCGGCCTGGAAGATCGCGCCCCTTCCAGCCGGATGACTTGTCGCAGTTTATCTTGGCCCCTGTCACCTTCTCGTACCGATCAAGCGCCTTCTGTACCGCCTCAATGTCGTTAAGGGACGACACGAAAGCAGATACATCATCGGCGTACGCGGAAACACTGGCTCGAGATCCTCCGCGTAGGGCCGGACTGCACGCCTCGTCCTTCAGCCGGCGCAGGAGAGGCTCGAACGCCAAAGCATAAAGGAGAGGCGACAGCGGACAACCCTGACGAACCGACCTCGACAGAACAAAAGCGCCCGACAACTTTCCGTTCACCTGTACCACAGCACTGGGGGAGCGATACAGGAGGCTAATCCAGCGGCAGAAGAGGGTGCGAATCCGGCGGCCTGCAGTACAGTAGCAAGGTAGCGATGGTCGACCCTATCAAATGCCTTGGACTGATCCAAATTGATCAGCGCGGCTTCTTCGTCGTCTTTTACGCCCTCTATGATCGTGCGGATCAAATGCAGGTTGAATTGTTTGGCCCCTCACAGAACAAGTCTGCTCAAGTCCCAACAGAGACTCGGCAACTGACTGCAAACGCTCCTGCAGGATCTTGGCCATAATCTTTAACTCTGTGTTTAGCAGAGTTATGGGCCTATAATCATCTAGTTTTCCCCCAACACCCTTGCCCTTTTTCAACTTAGCGATCACACCCCTGGAAATGCGATTGGGGATGGATCCCGACCGAAACCAGTTGTTGAATACTGCTGTCAAAATCGGGACAAAGATGTGCGACAGCCTCAAGTATAATTCATAGGGCAAACCATCCAGACCGGGCGACTTGCCTCTGCCGACCTTCTTCAGTGCCTCGCAGACTTCGCCCTCCGTGATCTCTCCCTCGCAGATAGCCGCTTCAGTCAGCCAAATAGCTGCGAAACTCCTCCTCACGGAGACCAGGCTCCTTGGTAAAGCGGCTCTCGAAATGTTGCCGAAACGCCTCGCACATGCCGTCAATCGACCGCAGAGTACGTCCCTCCGGGGTTTTGACGTGACGAATGTATCGATCACCAGCTAGGCCTATCTCTAGGGGATCCCCCAGCCTCCGCCCGGGAAAAATTAGCCTTAAGTGTCTTCACCTTATCAGCTTTATCTAGAGCGAGCCGTTTGCTGAAATCAGTGGTGAAAGACCTAATACTATCCTTAACTTTCTCCCACCATCTATTCCCGATAACCGCCCCCACTAGCTCGCGCTGCACTAATCTAATTAGCTGCTCCTGGAAGTCCCGCCTGTCCAGTAAAGACAGATTGAACTTCCAGTAACCAGCCATTCTAGGCCTATGTTCTAACGCCACACGGGCACAAACGAGTTTGTGGTCCGTGTAGCCTACCCAGTGGAACGTGAGACAATCTAACAGGTCTATGTCGGCTCTAAGAACTAACATTCTGTCAAGGTAGCTAACTACCTTGTCAGACGGCCAGCTATGAGCCCACGTCCACATTTTCCCACTGGGATGAGCGACCCGGTATCTATCGACGAGATCATAATCGCCAATCAGATCGACCAGGCTACGATCGCCCCTTCTTCCGCTAGCGCCCCGCCACCTGTCTAACTTGGGGTCCAGGACGGCATTCCAGTCCCCCATTAGAAGAATCGACTAGGAACGGCCCTAACCGCCGAAAAAAAAGAACACCGCTACTCCCGGTCGTTGGGCGCATAAACCGCAACGACCCGAAACGAACCACTTTTCACGGCAATATCGGCCACGATTAACCTGTCCTCGGCATCGGTATGCACAAGGTCCACCTTCGTATCAAGAGTACGTTTGACTAACAAAGAAACTCCTCTGGCCATCCGGTTCCCATATGCTGAATATACGACAAAGTCATCCTCCAGCACACACGCATCGGAAGTGCAAACAAAGTGGGTCTCTTCGATCGCAGCAACATCTACACCGAAGGACAAGAGATCCCGACGCAGGCGGGCAGCCTTACGTCGATCTCTCAAGCCCTTCACATTCAAACTGGCTATCTTCATTTCCATTTTCTAGGCCTGCAAATATAAAAAAAGAGTTAAGGCAAAAAACCTTAATCACATACGGGGCGGAAATCTGAGCTGGACAGGACCCCGACGGATTGCCCCAGGCTCCCTACTCCCAACTCTGACGTAATGCGTCCATCCAGGGCAATACCGCCAACGTCCATGGGGTATATTAGTTTGATCGCTTTATATAATGAGGGATGGATCAAAACGGGGACCCTCCCTGCACAAAATTGTCGCAATCTTCTTATATTGGTGTCCTCCATATCGAACATTCTGATGTTCGGGAAGGCCTCTTTCGCTTCGAACAGATGACTCCACACACGCAAGTAAGCCCCCATATCCCTTACGCAGGTTATCACCCCTGGCGCCTTTGGAAAGTTGCGAGGGTCTTCTGTTGACTTCCCGTCAACCTCGTTCATTTGGAAAAGGAGCCCCGAAAGTGCTTTTCTCTGTTTGGTGAGCCCGTTCTTGTAGACTTCTTTGTCTACATGACAGATTGTTTCGGGCCCTTCAAAAAGTTTCTTTTTCTTCTTTTTCTTCTCCCTTGAAGGATGGGGAGGGGAAGAAGTGGATGTATGGGGTGGCGTATTTACAGAACCGGGGGAAGAAATAGAGGGAGAGGGGGATGGAGTACGTGTAGGGGAGGAAGGGAGACTCCTATCTCTAGGGGAAACAGTATGTCTTATTGGCGATGCAGGGAAGGAGTGCCGCCTGGTTCTATCCATGCTACACTCTACCCTGCTACGGCCAGAGGTCTTTTTTTCCTCCTCTTCAGTGTCTTCCTCCCTACTTCTTTTCAAAGAGGAAGCTCGTGGTGTAGGCATACTCTCTACCTCCATTGGTGCTTCCTGTTGCTGCTCCATTTGTGAATGCTCTTGCTGCTTCCGGTGTTTGAGCTCCGGTTTCTGCTGAGACCGCTGCTGTTGAGGCTGCTGTTGCTTCTTTTGTCGTTGCTGTTGAAGTTGTTGTTCCTGTTGCTTCTGCTGTTGAGGCTGCTGTTCTTTTTGCTTCTGTTGCAGTTTTGGTTGTTCTTCGAGCCGCTTGTTTTGGCCTTCCTTTGATTGTTTTTTAACTTCCCCTTCCGTCTGCCTTTTGGGGGGAATCTCCTTCTGGGGTGGAGATGGAGCAGTTGAGGACTTCCTTCCTCTGGTCACTTCCGTCCATTCTCCACCCGGTTTTGGAATCTCTTCAGGTTTAATAACTGTTGTTGTTGCTGTAGTTGCTGTCACTGCTGGACTCGGTGGAACTTGCTCTTTATTTTTAGTAGGGCACCCCTTCGCCATGTGGCCCACGTCTCCACATAGCCAATAACATGGTTTTCGTCCTTCTACCACCACCAACATTTTTCTATTCCGGCAGATCAAGATGTTGGGGATTTCTCGGAAGCCTTCTCTATTCAGGGTGATCTGTACTTCCATATCTCCTGTCTCGATTCCGGTTTTACCACTTATGGCCTTAACTTCATTTACTTCTCCATATATGTAGAAGAAGTCCCCCATTCTGTCTTCCGGGATGTCTATTGGCACCCCATGAATGGTAACTCTGGTTCGCCGGGTTCCCAAATATTCCGTTTGAAGCCTTAGGGCTTTTGTGTTTAATACACATCCGGCCAGCCGTTTGGCTTGTTCCTCTGTCTGGAGAAGAATATCCCATAGTGCATTCGTCCTTCTTGCGAGCACCCTTGGATTTATGTTCAGGGTTTTCAGTGCCTCCTCCATAATTTCCCTGCTGACTCCACTCAGTCTATGTGTCTTGACATCTGAGGTAAGTAGGGAAATAGTCCGTATGTCGACCTCTTCAAAAGCTTCCTTTATAGTTAGGAACTCATTCCCCCCGAAGCCCCCCTCACACTCCCGCCCTTGATTGGCATAAAAAATGCCATCCCCTTCCAGCGGCCCACTCCGGCTCCAGGCCGCTCTTTCAGGTGACACCGGTATTGTTACCGGTGTAGCTGGAGTGTCGCTGTTTTTGTCAACCATGCTGGCGAACAAAGTTCACCACGGTCGACATATGAGTTAGTTTCTTTTCTCAAACTTTCTTTTTTTGTTTTGTTTTAAACGCTAAACAATGACTAGAAATAAAAATAACCAGAAAGAAAAACGTGGACAACAAAAGATAACTCAAACGGAAAATAAACAGAATAATGCAAACAAAAACGGTGAGGGGGGGGGGGATGCAAGAAGGAGAATAAACAAAAGAGAAAAGAATGTATAAATACACCTAACCAGAAAATAAAAAGGGCAAAGTTTTAGAAAATAAAAATATCAAAAACGGAAAATAAAATATCAAAAACAGAAACTTAACAGGTCTTTGGTCTATACGGCTTTTTTCGCTTCAAGCTTGTCTTTTAGAGCAAAAAATAACGCTAACCACAGAGACTCTCGGGGTTCGCCTCTCTGTCTTCCCGGTACCAACCATATTTATATAGTCAGTACTCCACTATGCACATTAGGTGGATCCTACCACAACAATTTATAAATAATTTGTCGCACAGTGGAGGTGTACATTCCAAATCATTTTTAAATCCTTCTCTATCATGAAAGTGGCTTCAATTATGCGATTTATTAAGACTAAGGAAGTTCTTTTGTTCTTGGAATAATATTTAAAAAATATTCTTTACCTGCACGCCTTTGCATACACAATGTGTCATATTGATTGACTGCAGTATAAACATCTTACCAAAGAAATGAGCACATGTTATTTTCATTTTTACACGTGTACAAAAAATTATTTACTATGGCAACTGTGTAAAACAAAAATACAGTTTTCAAATGTAAATGTTCACTTACTTTTGCACATCTTAATTTGAATTAATATTTTTCTTTCAGTCTTATAAAAAACATAATTTAATAAAGGTTTTTCTTAATGAATATAAAGTTTAATTAGGATTTGCTGATTAGAAAATTTTTCTTAATATTAACCTCGGAGCTCACTTACATTTGTGCAGCTCTCTCTCTCTCTCTCTCTCTATATATATATATATATATCTATCTATATATATATATATATATATATATATATATATATATATATATATATAGTAACAGGATGCTGTATCAGTGGACCCACCTTTGAATTTTCTAGTGCTCTCTTAAAAGTATCCACAAAACTCTCTGCCTGGCCGTTGCTTCTAGGGTGATAAGGGGCAATTGTTATGTGCTCTACCACAGGTAGCTAACCACCCGGGTAGAAGGACAATTAAGAGCTCACGACTACATCTCCCTCTCTGAGTGGGCGCATAAACCGCAACGACTCGAAACGAACCACGTTTAACGGCAATATCGGCCACAATCAACCGGCCTTCGGAATCGACATGGACAATGTCCACCTTCGCATCCAGGGTACGGCTAACCAGTAAAGAAAACCTTCTGGCATGTCGGTCCCCGTATGCTGAATAGACAAAAAAATCGTTAGATATCACACATGACCACGTGAGAGTGAAAACGAGAGGTGTTAGGTATGAGAAGCCGTTTTTATAAACCTATGGCTTGCGTTATCAATTATAGGCATTTGAGTATATTTGTGGAGTTTCATAGTTTATTTTGTTCAGGTTAGGTTTCAATTGTTTTATGCATCTAGCTTCAAGAATTTTTAGTTTTTGTTTATTGTTTTCATGTTTAAGTATAGTTGTGCTTTCAACAAGGATTTTCCAGAATTGTGTATGCGGTCAGGAATGTTGTTTTAAATGCCTAAAAATGTTAGAGTTATCATTCAAATGTATAGTCAAGCGTCGTGAAAGCGAGTTTTTTGGTGTGACCAAAATAAATATTATTTAATCCGTTGGAGATAAATCTCCCAAAGGGTACTTAAATTTGTAAACTATGTTAGTTTTTTTTGCAAATATAGATAGATAGATAGATAGATCTCTAGCAAACGGCTCAACTAATAAAAACGTGCTGTCTGAGCACCAATCAATGCCGCTTCGCATTATATAATGATTTGTTACAAAATTCAAATTTGTATTACCAATGGGAGTGGTGGCATGTATCTTATAGAATTTCTCAAATCCTGTTTTTTTCAAAATATTTCATACAAACAATCAATGTCTTTTCGACATATTGATAATGCTCTACTTATATGTTACTGATTTATCTGACCTATTAGATCAACTAAACAAAGTCGAACACATAATGGAATTTACATACGAAATGGAAGAAGACCACAATTCTTTAACCATCCTAGATATGAAGCAACACCGAATTAAGAACAGTTTAAAACTCAGTGTCCAAAAACGACCTAATAAATTTCTATTCCCATCATAACAACAAAATAAAATCCAGCATAATCATCGGATTCTACT
The DNA here is from genome assembly GCA_964036315.1 of Acanthosepion esculentum. Taxonomy (NCBI): domain Eukaryota; kingdom Metazoa; phylum Mollusca; class Cephalopoda; order Sepiida; family Sepiidae; genus Acanthosepion; species Acanthosepion esculentum. The sequence goes on along the minus strand of OZ038478.1, from coordinate 139,227,211 downwards.
TAAGAAGAGCTCTAAGAATATGCAGCTTGAAGTACATACTCTAATTATTTTATAATCAAGTCAAAGCAAAAGGACCGTAAAATATATTAAAAAATGTCCCTTCCTGAGATATGCAAATGAATCAAAAAAAGATATTGTCCTGCCGACTAATTCTATCAAAACTACAATCGAAAAGAATCTATCTAAACTAAACATAAAAGTTGCTACAACAAATTCCAAAACAATACAAGACTTAATTAATAGAAGATTAATTAATACAAGAGTAATTAATAAAAAACAATATGGTAAAACCTAAAGGAGGTAATTAATCCATAGTCTGAAATAACTGCCAGAAAATTACGTAGAATAAACTTCAAGGATACTTCATATACAGGATTATATGGCTTATAACTTCAAGGATACTTCATAAACAACATAATATGAACTATTACTTCAAGAATACTTCATAAACAACATAATATGAACTATTACTTCAAGGATACTTCATAAACAACATAATATGAACTATTACTTCAAGGATAATTCATAAACAACATAATATGAACTATTACTTCAAGGATACTTCATAAACAAAATAATATGAACTATTACTTCAAGGATACTTCATAAACAACATAATATGAATTATTACTTCAAGGATACTTCATAAACAACATAATATGAATTATTACTTCAAGGATACTTCATAAACAACATAATATGAATTATTACTTCAAGGATACTTCATAAACAACATAATATGAATTATTACTTCAAGGTTACTTCATAAACAACATAATATGAATTATTACTTCAAGGATACTTCATAAACAACATAATATGAATTATTACTTCAAGGATACTTCATAAACAACATAATATGAACTATTACTTCAAGGATACTTCATAAACAACATAATATGAACTATTACTTCAAGGATACTTCATAAACAACATAATATGAACTATTACTTCAAGGATACTTCATAAACAACATAATATGAATTATTACTTCAAGGATACTTCATAAACAACATAATATGAATTATTACTTCAAGGATACTTCATACAAATGATAATATAAATTACTAATTCAAGGATAATTCATATAAAAATAATATGACTTATTACGGAAATGATACTTAATATAAAAGATTATATGATTAATTACTTCAAGGATACTTCATTTAAAAGATTATATGAATTACTATTCAAGGATACTTTATGTAAGAGATTATATGAATTATTACGTCAAGGATAACTCGTGTAAAAGATTATATAAATCATTACTTAAACGATACATCATATAAAAGAGAATATGAATTATTACTTCAAGGAAACTTCATTTAAAAGATTATATAAATTATTACTTCAACGATACATCATATAAAAAATTATATAAATTATTACTTCAATGATACATCATATAAAAGATTATATGACTTATTACTACAAGGATAATTCATATAAAAGTTTATATGACTTATTAGGTCAACGATATCTCTATCTATAAAAGGCAGGATGTGTGTGTGTAACGAATGAACGGCCGCAATTTTCGACGGATTTGCACCAAGATTTACATGCACATGCTTCAAGTTAAGAAAAACCAAGACCGACTTTTCATTTCCCAACTCCCATCGATAGTTTAAATAATCGATTTTTTCATGCTTCTACGGCAGTTTTCATGTAGATTGCGGCCATTCTCTACTGGCCAGTGTGAGAGCCTATACCTGGCTGCCACGAATAGGCAGGAAGATTCTATTGGTCAGCGTGAGAGCCAACAGTTGACTGACACAAATGTTAACTAGCATGCTAGCATGCAAAAAAAATCAATAGCTGCATTCGTCACAAGTGCGAAAAATTTAAATCTGCATGGCACTTTAATCCAATTGGCTCATTCGCTTGCTTAAACTCAACGTTGATTCTGATTCCGCAGAACTGCGTTGGGTGTGAAAAAGTATTTATTGTTAACATTCTTTTTTCCTTCGGTTTTTCCAGTTACGAGTCATTTTTTAAAGCTGATAGTTTTGTGTTCATTTTGTTTAGTTCTTTTTTCGTAACAGATTTAATGTTTAGTATAGAGCTTAGAAACAATTCGCAGTCAAATGATAGCAATTGCTGTATCAGTCGTACGATTTTTGAATCAAGCACGGACAACGCCGGGCCATGCTGCTAGTTTCATATAAAAGATTATATGATTTATTACACCAAGGATATTGTATATAAAATATTACTTATTACTTCCACAATACTTCATATAACATTATAAGAGTTATTAATTAAAGGATACTTCAGATAAAAGATTATATAATATTACTTCAAGGATAAATCTTATATAATATTATATGACTTATTATTTCAACGAGATTTCATATAAAAGATTATATGGTTTATTACGTCAAAGATAATTCATATAAAAAATTATATGAATTATTATTTCAAAGATATTTCATATAAAAGATTATATAAATTATTACCTCAAGGATAATTCATATAAAAGATCATATGAATTAATAAATGAAGGATAATTCATATAAAAGATAATATGATTTATTACTTAAAGGATAATTCATATAAGAGATTATATCAGCTTCAATATACGTATACTTCATATAAAAGATTATATGACTTATTACTAAAACGATACTCCATTTAAAAGATTATTTAAATTATTACTTCAGCGATGCATCATATAAAAGATTATATGGCTTATTAATTACAGGATTATCCATATACAAGATTATACGAATTATTACTTCAACGATTGTTCATATGAAAGATCATAAGACTTCTTATTTCAATGATACTTCGTATAAAAGATATATGACTTATCACTTCAAGGATAATTCATATAAAAATTATATGACTTAATACTTCAAGGATACTTCATATCAAAGATTATATGATTTGTTATATGCATATAAAAGAATATATATCATTACTTCAAGGATAATTCAAATAAAAAAATATGTGATTTATTTCAAGGATACTGCAAATAAATGATTATATGACTTATTACCTCAAAGATACTTCGCATAAAAGAATATATGATTAGTAATTCAACTATACTTCACATAAAAAGTATAGGACATTACTTCAAAGATAATTCATATAAACGCTTACATGACATATTATTTCAACTATTCTTCATATAAATTATTATATAATTTATTACTTCAAAGATAATTCATATAAAAGATTATATGAATTATTACTTCAACAATACTTCATATAAAAGAGTATATGACTGATTACTTCAAGGATAATTTATATATAAATTATATGAATCAATAAATGAAGGATAATTCTTATAAAAGATGATATGATTTATTACTTCAACGATGCTTCATATAAAAGATTATACTAAAAGCATAATTTATATAAAAGGTTATTTAACTTATTACTTCAGCCATACCTGATATATAAGATTATGTGACATTACTTCAACGATGTATCATATAAAAGGTTATATGGCTTATTAATGCAAGGATAATTCATATAACATTATATAAGACTATTATGAATTATTACTTCAGCGATAGTTCACATGAAAGATTATATGACTTATTATTCCAATGATACTTCATATAAAAGATTATATGAATTATTGTTTCAAGGATACTGCATATAAAAGATTATATGACTTGTTACTGCAAAGATACTCCACATAAAAGAATATATGAGTATTCCTTCACTGATACTTTATATAAAAATATATGACATTACTCAAGAATAATTCATATAAAAGATTATGCGACTTACTACTTCATCGATACTTCTTAAAAGAGATTTTATGATTTATTACTTCAAGGATAATTCATATAAAAGATTATATGACTTATTACTTCAAGTATGCATTATATAAAATATCATGAATTTGTACTTTAAGGATAATTCATATAAAAGATTATATGACATATTACGTCAACGATATTTCATATAAAAGATTATATGATTTATTAATTCAACGGTACTTTATATAACAGATTATATGAATTATTAATTCAAGATATTCATATAAAAGTTTATAATGCTTATTAAATGAAGGATAATTCATATAAAAGATTACATAAATTATTATTTCAACGAGAGTCCATATAAAGCTTATATGACTTATTATTTCAATGATACTTCATATAAAAAATATATGAATTATTGCTTCAAGGATAAATCATATAAAACTTTATAAGCCTTATTATTTCAAGGATACTTTACCTAAAAATATATAAATTATTACTTCAACGGTACTTCATGTAAAATTATATGACATAGTACTTCAACTATAATTTACATGAAAGATTATATGATTTATTATTTCAAGGACAATCCATATAAAAGGTTATATGACTTATTAATTGAAGGAAAAATCATATAACTGATTATATATTTTATTACTCCAACGATACTTCATATAAAAGATTATATGACATTACTTCAAGGTAAATTCATATAAAAATAATATGACTATTACTTCAACGATACTTCATACAAAAGATTATGCCACTTATTAGTTCAAGGATAATACATATAAAAAATTATATGCCTTATTGCATCAAGGATACTGCATATTAAAGATTATATGACTTATTAATTCAACAATAATTTATTGAAAGGATTATATGACGTATTACATCAAGAATACTTCATATAATAGATTATGTGACATTACGCCAGGGGAAATTCATATAAAAGATTATATGAATTATTACTTCAATGATACTTTATATAAAAGACTATATGATTTATTACTTCAAGGATAATGAATTATTCATTCAAGTATAATTCATATAAAGAGTATATGACTTTTACTTAGAGCATTATTTATATAAAAGATTATTTGAATTATTACTTGAACGATACTTCGTATAAAAGATTATATGACTTAGTTCAACGATACTTCATATAAAAGATTGCAAGATATCACTTCAAGGATAATTCAAATGAAATATTATATGACTTATTATTCAACGATACATCAAATAAAAGATATATGACTTATTACTTCAACGATATTTCATATAAAAGATTATATGACATTACTTCAAGGATAATTCATATAAAAGATTATATATCTTATTATTTCAAGTATACTTTATATAAAATACGATATGACTTATTACTTCGACGATGCTTCATACAAAAGATTATATTACTATTTCTTCATCAGTACTACATAAAACAGATTATATGGCTTATTACTTCAGTGATACTTCATATATATTATTATACTACTTATTACTTCAAGAATACTTCATATCAAACATTATATGACTTATTACTTAAAGGATACGTCATATAAAAGATTATATGACTTATTCATTGAAGCACACTTCATATAAAGATTATGATTTAACTGTTCAATGATAAAATAATATATGACTTATTACTTCGAGTTTACTTCATGTAAAATGTTATATGACTTATTACTTCAACAATAATTAATATAAAAAATTATATAACATTACGTCAAGGATATTTCATGTAAAGATTATATGACTTATTACTTCAAGGTTAATTCATATAAAAGTGCATATGACATTACTTCAAGTATAATTCATATAAAATACTACATGACTTATTTTTTCAAGGATACTTCATATAAAAGATTATATGACTTATTCATTCAAGCACACTTCATATAAAGATTATGATTTAATTGTTCAATGATAAAATAATATATGACTTCAAGCATACTTCTTATTAAAGATTATATGGCTAATTACTTCAAAGATACTTCATATAAAATGCTATATAACTTTTTACGTCAAGTGTAATTCATATAAAATGTAATATGTCTTCATTCAAGCATAATCCATATAAAAAATTATATGACTTATTATTTCAAGATAATTTATATAAAATAATATATAACTTATTACATCAAGAATCATTCTTATATAATATTATATGACTTATTATTTCAACGACATTTCATATCAAATATTATATGCCTTACTACTCAAATGATACTTTATATAAATTTTATATGATTTATTACTTTGAGAATACTTCGTATAAAACTGTATATGACTTATTACTTCAAGGATACTTTATATAAAAGATTATAAGTCGTATTACTTTAAGGATACTTCATATAAAATATTATATGGCTTATTACTTCAAGGATAATTTATATAAAAGATTATATTATTCTTAATTCATCGATACATCGTATAAAAGATTACATGACTTGTTACTGATAAGATACGTCATAAAAAAGATAATATGATTTATTACTTCAAGTATAATTCTTCTTATTATTCATATGATTATATGACATTACTTCAAGGAAAATTTACATGAAATATTTTATGACTTATTCCTTCAGGGATACTATATTTATGAGTTTATATAACTTATTACTTCGACGATACTTCATATAAAGGATTGTACGACTTATTACGTCAACGTTACTACATATCAAACATTATATGTCTATTTGTTCAACGATAATACATATCAAGCATTATATGTCTTATTACTTCAAGGAAAATTCTTATAAAAGATTATATGAATTATCACTTCAAGAATATTCACATAAAAGTTTATATGATTTATTACTTCAACGACACTTCAAATAAAAGCCTATATGATTTTTACTTTAAGTATACTTCAGATAAAAGATTATATGTATTATTACTTCCAGGATACTTCATATATAAGATTATGGGTCGTATTACTTCAACGATATTTCATATAAAATATTATATGACTTATTACTTCAACGATATCGTCTCTCAAACATTATGTTTTTTTACTTCAATAAGATTATATGACTTATTTTTTCAAGGATCCTTCATATTAATATTATACAACTAATTACTTCAACGTACTTCATATAAAAGATTATATGAAAGTACTTCATATATAATATTATATGGCTTTTTACTTCAAGGATAATTCACATAAAATATTATATATTTTATTACTTCAAGGATATTTCATATAAATGATTATATGACTTATTACTTCAAGGATAATGAATATAAAATATTATAACAATTATTATTTCAACGCGACTTCATATAAAGATTTCATGACTTATTACCTCAAATATAATTGATATAAAAGATTATATGACTTATTACTTCAATGATTCTTCATAAAATGTTTATATGACTTATTACTTCGAGGATAATTCATATAAATGATTATATGACTTATTACTTATATGTTACTTCATATGGAAGATTGTATGACTTATTACTTCCTTGATACTTAATATAAAACATTATATGAATTATTACTTCAACATTACTTTATATAAATCATTATATGACTTACTACTTCAATAATACTTCATATAAAAGATTATTTGACTTATTACTTCAAGGGTAATTCATATAATAGATTGCATGACTTATTAATTCAAGGATACTTCCTATAAAATATTATATGACTTATTATTTCAACGATATTTCGTATCAAATATTATATACTGATTACTTAAAGGATACTTCATATATAAGATTATATGACTTAGAACTTCAAGAATACTTCATATAAAAAAATTCATAACTAATTACTTCTACGTACTTCATATAAAATATTATATGAAATTACTTCAAGTCTACTTCATATAAAATATTATATGGCTTATTACTTCAAGAATAATTCATTTAAAAATGTATATGACTTATTAAAGGATCATTCAAGTATAATATTATATGACATATTACTTCAAGGATATTTCTTCTAAAAGCTTATATGACTTATTACTTCAATGATAATTCATATAAAATATTATATGTCTTCTTATTTCAAGGATACTTCATATAAACGATACGTCATATAAAATATTATATGTCATTATTTCAAGGATAATTCATATACAAGAATATACGAACACTTCCCGGAATCAAGCACCCTACACAACATATTCAACAAAACACACAATAAATTCACCTACAGTTGCACCGAGAACATGGCACAAATAATAAAAAAACACAACTATAAAACTATCAACAAACCACACGAACAAATTGAATTACGTGTAACTGCAGAATAAAGAACGAATGTCCCTTAAACGGTAATTGCTTAAAAAACAACGTAATAATCCAAGCCACGATAAAATCACCAGATAAAGAAGAAAAAGTATACATAGGAGTAACTGAAGAACCCTGGAAACAAAGAAATTACGCACACGAAACATCTTTCACAAATAGTAAATACGCGAACAGCACAATGCTTTCTAAGTATATATGGGAAATTAAAAACAAAACGCACATTACACCAAAAATATCTTTGAAAACAAGAAAAAGATCATCAGCCTGCAACAACCAATCAAAAAGTTGTAAACTTTGCTTGGAGGAAAAAATAGCCTTCCCAGATCAAAATAAATTATTAAATAAATGTTCCGAGCTCATCTCAAAATGCAGACATGAAAACAATTTTTACTACGTTACTTAAAAATCGAAAACTAATAAAAGAAAATAAATAAATAAAATGACAATAAAATAAGTAAAATAAATTAACCCAAACAAATTACTAAATCACACCCGATAGAATAGGTACTCGTTGTACTTTATCGGGCTAACATTCCTGGCTGACATGAAGTGGAAAGGTGATATTGAATCCATTGCTAAGTCAGCTGCCAATAAAGTTGGTTCACTTTGTCGTGGTAGAGAATTTGGATCTATCTTACATATATATGCCTACCATTGGTCTCTGCCTCAAATATTGCTGTCACATATGATCTGATGCTCCTGTTTTATATTTAGAGATATAAATAAGAAGAATCAGAAATATTATTGGTCCTGACTTGGCGTCTCGGCTTCAGTCACTTTCCCACTGCCATAAAGTTGTTTCCTTGTGCAATTTCTATAAATAATTTCATAGTAATTCTTTGGATAACCTCTTTGCTATGGTAGCTAGACTTTATGAATTTAAGCGCAGTACTAGATCAGCAACAAATTTACAGTTGGATTAGTCACATGTAACCGTAACCGTAAGTTCTATGCTAATCGTTTTTTCACACTTATCGCTTATGGAACTCTCTTTCAGCTTCTTGTTTTCCAGAAACATTTAGAGTTTAATCTTCAAAAAATTTGAATGCTATGTTAATCGTTTTCTACCGTCGTCCTGATTACTATTCTATTGTTCTCGCTCCTCCATAAGGCTTCGTTTTTCTAATTCTCTCACACCCAGTAACACATTGTCTCTTAGTGGTATTACTGTCTTACATGGGGTGAAGCCGGATAAAAATGCGATGGAACGAAGTCTGACGTTATTCTACCTAAAACTCTTCCAGTGCAAGAGGCATGGTATAAAATATGCTACTATTGTTTTTGCCCTTTCTACGTACGCGAGAATACAGGTATATATTAATGTCCAATGCCGTGATTTTATTTCACAAATTTCCACCTTATATAAGCCCCAAAGGGCCACTCAAGGTAGAGAATTACAGATGGCAGTTGTTGTGTGAGCGGTAAATGTAAGAGGCGCAGCTTATGCAGATATGAGAGATAAATAACGGTTAATCCTAGACTTGAAGCGGTTAAGATTGTCGTGGTTGGGAAAGCAACTGCCTCTGATTTTATGCCCCAAAGCAACAATTGTTGGGAAATGGTTAGGGTTAGGGTTAGGGTTAGGGTTAGGGTTAGGGTTAGGGCAGGGGTTAGGGTTAGGGTTAGGGTTAGGGTTAGGGAAAGCAACTGCCTCTGATTTTATGCCCCAAAGCAACAATTGTTGGGAAATGGTTATCCGTGTGGAACTTCACGATCACGATCACCACATCTACTCCAGCCGCATTAGCAGTGGTGTTTCCTAGGCAAGATCACCAGACCTTTCAGGGCTGGTTTTTGAATTCAGCTTTTTTCCTTGTCATAGACTGGTTGCCACACAAGGTTCAAGTCTGCCTTGCTGGAGGAGGGAGAATTGATGGATTCATACCTTTCCCAAGGATATTAACACGTAAGTGAATATAAGTGAATATAATGAACTCGACTGAAATCCGAACTCGGCTCTCCAGGCGGAATTTGCTCCTTAGTAATAGAATACGAAGGAAATAAATGTGGTTCGAATCAATGAATACGGCGTGTTTTAGCTGGGAGGTTACAGATGGGGGAACTGATGAATGTCGCTCGTCTGAAAATTATTTCAGCTAGGCAGGCTCACATGTTATTTGTTAAGCTCAATTTCTCCGTGTGTCAATTAGCAAGATTTTTGCAACTTTCCGTCTAAGCCAAAATGCCTTAAAATGATCGTATTGGATTAATCTTAAGCGTTGCGAGAATTCTTAATTAAAAACCAGCATTTTAAATCAATTCACTGTATCATCGAATTTTCTTAAGCTCAATTCCCCCGTGTGCCAATTAGCAATATTAGTCAATATTTTCTATAGAATTTACGTCCTCCCCATGGCATTACATACGCATATATCTTACACAATACACTATCCAATCATAGGCGCAGGCATATATACACTAGTTATAAACACATGTATTATACACATGGAAAAACAACACACACAAACACACACATGCAACAAACTAAACATCACGCTATGTACGTGCACTAGATTTGATTTCGTGGAAAGTGGGGAAAAGACATTACTTGGTTTCAGTGAGAAAATGAAAGGAAAAAAAGGAAAGAAAGAAGTGGAGCGAGAGAATACGATTAAACTGGTACTACACTTTTGGTTTCAACCAAAAGGCCCAGAAAGCAGGTATTTTTCAGTGCGCTCACATCGCTACTGAAATTGACACAAATTCAGATTAACGTGAGTTTAACGGCAATATCGTGCAAAAATTACCAATCCTCCCTGAAAGAGAAGTACTGCCTGGGGGAAGGTTTGCACTTAATATTTGTTGTGATGGGAGAGTCTATTATCTAGACAAGGTGTCTTTCACTGTAACACCCCCCTCCTAAAACTTTACTCCGTAGGAGTAAAAGTTTTACTTTTTTATATAATTTTTTTTTTTATTTTTTTTTTTTTTTGTACAGAAAAAGAAAAAAAAAACAAAAAAATTTTCTTAGCAACATCGTAGCGTATCTCCTACGTTTTGGATCCATTTTTAAATGGTCAGTTGGCTTACTTTTTCTCTTGGATCCGCGTATCTCAGGTAACATAGTTGCTGGCGTTGGAAGATCGAACGTATCAAAAATCACCTCCATATGTGTTTCTTCAACTGGAGCGCTGTCAACCACGTCTGAAGAGCGTCGTCTGATCTGGTTAATGTGCCGTCTGCACGTGAATTTTTCACCTTTCACGAAGTACATCATGTTGCCAATCCGCTTTTCTATTTTTCCACTCTCCCAGAATGATTTATTCTGTTTATATATCTTAAAGTATACTTTTTCACCAGAATTGTATTTCTTAACTTGAATAAATTTTTCTATATCTGGCTTTGTCTTTTTTGGTAATAATTTGTCTAAGACAGATCTTACCCGACGTGCAAACCTCGGCTCGCGATTGTGAGGCTGGTGTTGCGTTATTTAGGGTAAGTCTGTATACCTGTAGAAACTTCTGTAGGGCTTCATCTGCAGGTATTTCCCTAGCTTTCTTTAAAGCTCTTTTAGGGGTGTCGACAAATTTTTCAGCTAACCCGTTTGATCTTGGATGATATGGAGCTGTGGTAACATGTTCGAAATTGTATTCCTTGCAGAAATCTTTAAATTGTTTCGACGTAAATTGACTTCCGTTGTCCGTCACAATTGTGTCTACTACACCAAACATTGCGAACAATTCCAGCAGGAGGTTTTTCGTACTTTGCGTCGTCGGTTTTCTTATCCTTTGTATCTCAGGCCATTTTGAGAAACTATCCACTACTATGATGTAATGGTATTCATTCAGTGGACCTTCAAAATCCACATGCAACCTAGACCATGTTAGGTCTGTTTTTGGCCAGGGATTAAATTTTACTGGGGGTGCCTTTACAGCCAAAACACAGCCTTTACATTTTACTACTGCGTTCTCAATGTCCCCGTCCATATTCGACCAATAAACAAAACTTCGCATTAGGCTCTTCATCCTAGTTCTGCCTGGATGACCAGTATGGAAATCTTTTAATATTTGTTTTTGGAGTGTGTATGGAATCACCACACGTTCTCTATATAACAATACTGAATCGCAAAGCGAAAACACATTTGCTATGTACTGGTCCCTCTTGGCTATTTTTTCTTTTACTTTCAAAATATACTCGTCTCTGGTGGCTTCTTCTTTTATTTTTTCTAGAGTTACCGGAAGTTCCCGAACTGAATTACACACAGTAAATTTCAGCTCTTCTTCTGATTTCAGTGAAGCAATTACTGTGTCTTCTAATGGTTCGCTCCTTTTAGGAATTAAGCTGGACAGCCCACCAGCATAGCCAAATTTATTCGATGGTATGTACTCCATGCTGAAGTTATAATTTAGCAATATTGTAGCCTATCTTTGTAGTCGGTTTGCTGTATGCTTCAGCAAACCCTTTTTCGGTCCAAACATCGAAATTAGAGGCTTATGATCGGTTTCTAGCTTAAAATGTCGACCGTGGAGAAAACGGTGAAATTTCGCTACTGCAAATATTATTCCTCACGCCTCTTTCTCTATCTGAGAGTAATTTTTCTCAGCCGAAAGTAGTGCTCTAGAAGCATGAGCAATTAGGTTTACTTGACCATCTGTCATTTTGTTTAAAATGTACGCTCCTACTCCATACGCACTTGCGTCGCAAGCTACTATAATTTCTAAATCCGGGTTGTAATGGGTTAAAAATAATTCCGAGGATAATACTTCCTAAATCTTTTCAAATGCTTTCTGGCATTCATTAGTCCACTTCCAGGGTTTTCCTTTCCTCAGTAATTCATTTAATGGTTGCCGCAGATCAAACACTTTAGGGATGCATATTTGGTAATAATTATCTAATCCCAAAACCTTTGTAAAGTTGTGATATCAATCGGAGCCGGCATGTCTTTTATAGCCACTGCTCGCTCTGGATCTGACCTTCTACCATTCTTATCGATGATCTGCCCAGATATTTCAATTTTCCATGAAAAACTCGTATTTACTTTCCTTGAGTTTAAATCCCAAATCCTGTATTCTGGAAACTACTGCATTGACATGTTTCACGTGTTCTGCAATACTTGTATTTCTCATGAGGATGTCGTCTAGATACGCTACTGCGAAATCCAAACCACCCAACATCGAATCCATTACTTGTTGGAAAATGCCGGGGGCGGCCCTAATCCCAAAAGGTAGTCTGTTCAATTTATACAGATCCCGATGTGTGTTAATACACAAACGTTTAGACGTTTCTTCTTCTACCGGTATTTGCAGATATGCATCGCTGAAGTCTATTTTCGAAAATATTGTGCCTCAATTAAGCTTTGCAAATATTTCTTCCGCTGTAGGTAGAGGATAATTATAGTGTTTGAGTGCCGCGTTTAACCCCGTCGAAAAATCTGCACAAACACGAATGTCTTTAGACTTTTTTTTCACGTATACCGTCGGAGCTGCCCAATCACTATAGTCAACTTTTTTGAGTACACCGGATTTCTCTAATCTGTCCAATTCTTTATCAATCTGTTCTATTGAGGCAAACGGAACACTTCTTTTCTTTTTGAATACCGCCTGAGCGTTTTCTTTTAAAAAGAATTTTGCCTCCATCTTGGTACACGTTCCCAAACCTGGAGAAAAAACAGTAGGAAATGTTTCCTTTAGTTTCTCTATTAATTTTTCGGCTTCGGAGTTAAAACTTTCTACCTTGTAACAGAAATAATTTATCGGTAGATCCCATAATTGAAATTCTGTTATCCAATTAGTACCAAGTAAGTTCGTGGTATTTTCTATCACAAATAGTTTAACTTTTCAGTTTTTGTATTTAACGTGACGTTTTTAACAAGTTCTCCAACAAATTGTATTTTTTCTCCCGTCACTGACTTCGTGATTTTCTTTGTTTTCATTAAAGTTGGTTTCCCCAACTTCTTCAACATATGCAAATTTATGATAGAGAGATCCGAACCAGTGTCAAGTTGCATTTTTATTTTTTTATTATTTATTTCGACGGTAACGAATTTTCTAGTTATTCCATCATTTACCCCGTTGGACTTTAATTTTCTTATTTTATTGCCTTTATTTTTCGAACGGCAATGTGTGCGTCTGTGCCCAACTCTTCCTCAGTTGAAACATTTTTATTCTTAAAATTGCAATATCTGTACCAGTGTAGTTCACAGCAAGCAAAACATGGCTTCGGGCGTTTTTGTTGATAATCTGCAATTTTATAATTCTTTTTGTTAGACTGACTTTCTTTGTAGTGAATTTTCCTTACATGCGAAACGCCAGACTGTTCTATCTTTTTTGCGTCTTTTTTACGCTAACATATCTTGTGCAGTCTTCTGCCAAATTCTGTACCGTAATACTTGGATTGCTTTCCAATTTTGCCAGTACTAATTTTCTCAACTCTGCGTCTTTTTCCGCTACCACCCTTTGAACAAACACCAAGCACTTAAAATTGTCTGCGCTTAACTCTGCTAGCTTGAATTCTTCACAATGCTTATACACATTGGCTGCGTACGTCATCTTTTATCAAATTCAAACATTTCCACCTCTTGTGGAACAAAGATGTCTTTTGACTAAATAACTCGCTTAATATATTTACCGCCTCGGTAAATGTCAACTCGTTATTTCTTTTCGGTAAAATGTAGTTTACCAATTTGTTATGCTCAGCAGTTCCTAATTTACTTAAAAGAAGCCTAACCTTCTTTCCTTTAGACCACAAATGGCAGTCCTCGTTATACACGTCCGTATATTTTTAAAAATATTCTTCAAAAGTTACCTCTTCATCTGGACTGTGCGTGAATATTTAAATTGAATTCCATATACTATCCTCTGGGAAGGAATCCTTTTGTAGACTTTTCTCTTTCCTGTTCTCGGTTATTTCCAGAATCTTTCTTTGAAACTCCCCATGCATTTGTTCCATTTTCTGTTGGAATTGCATCTGTCTGTTGAAAGTTTCTTCCTGTAACTTCTTCTGGAATGCTTTTTATTGTTCTAATATTTTTGTTTGTTGTTCCAATTGGAACTTTAAAAAATCCTGGAATAGACTTTTGAATTCCTCCATTATTTTTTCAAAGTGTAAATCCGAGACCCTTGTCGCCCACGTTATTTGTGGCGAACAAAATTTTCTTCCTCCCTATGAGTACAAATTTCGTCGTCAAAACCACTGTGGCGGACGAACCTTTTCTTCCTCCGTATGAGTGCAAATCTTCGCTGCCAAAAGTTATATTGGCGAACGAATTTTTTTCTTCTCTCCCGTATGAGTTCGAATCTTCGTCGCCAAAAGTTGTTGTGGTGTTATTTCCACAATAGAAACTGTATTCGGACTAAATGCGTCCTAAATAGGTTAAACGTACAGAAACGTTAGGAACTTGTAATAAAGTGTTACGCAGAGTAATCGAGTTGTGGTCGCTGAACACTTTTCCTTCTCTCGACTACTACTGACTCCTACTTATACTAGATGAGAGAGTCTATTATCTAGACAAGGTGTCTTTCACTATAACAATATTATTTGAACCACCTCGAACCAAAAGACCGAGAAGCAATGGCGACCGCGATTAATAAACCATTTTTCAACCACACTCTATCGAACGACGGAAACCGAGTAAGCAATCACCAAATAAAGAAATGACTATAAGTTATATAAAATAACATCGGCTGCTGAATCATTTTAAAGTTATTATTAAATGTTCGTAAGACGGGGGAGTAGCTAGAAAGAAAGAAATAAGGGAAGATAAAAGCGTTTAATGTCTCAAGCCAATATCTCATAACTAATGGACTATGCCGTTTTGATCGCGTTGACATAGGGGAAACATACTACTTAATTTTCAGTGAGAAAATAAATGAATGAAAGAAAGAAAGAAAAAAGTGTTTGACGGTTATTCTAGTGAAATGGAAAACGTCTTTTCATTTCTACACAGTTCTTAAAATAACGACCAGAATTCATATTTATATTAGTTATGGCAACATTTTGTTAAAGTTGTTAAGCATTTCTACGGATATTTTATTGTCGTATAACTTATTGGAATTGTTACAAGTCTTTTTGAGTAACCACCTTTGAACGGGTAGTTTGGCTTTGTTAAAAGAATGTATGTTACTGACTGAAAATGAACACATCAGAAGGCCCCTTACTGAAGCTGTCTCATCCCGATTTGTTTGAATATTTCTTCCTCTTTCCTGTCTTTAAACGAGTAGCCCTTACAAAAACAGTATTTTTGGAAAAAGCTTCATCAACAGCTCTGTGGAACCCGGGATTGTAGCGCCTACTCCTCGTGAATAACTTCTCGGTTCTCAGGAAGTCCAGACGCGAAGATATTGCTGCGAAACCACAACAAGAAATCATATGACTTCAAAGAACTGTTAACAGGATTTTATTTTCTGTGACAAGATAAGTCCGGAAAATATCATTTTTTTTGTATACTGTTATACTCATAAAACGTTTGAATCTTAAAAGTTTGGTTTCGTTCTTTTTTCTCACGTCACTGAATTACTATTTTTTTTCTACAGCGGTAATTACACTTTTCCAACAAACTTTAACGGGTGAAATAGCAACAAACTCGTCAGGGGATTATTCAATCCTTTTTATTTAAGAGTTAAAAATTAAGATTCTTTAGAAATATTTAATAAGAAATTCGTGTAATTTTCACAGATCTTTCTAGTATATACAATCATCAGGAGCGGAGTGTACACGCGGGGATCAACATTCATTCACAGCCACTTTTTTATTCTTCCTCTCGTGATAATTCCCTCTGTTATGTCTCGCTTCTGCTTACGGCCAAATCTCTAGATTTGTCAAAGATTTTTACAGTTTTGTAAAATTGCTCGCTAAGAATGCTCACCGGAAATAAACTGGACGCGAAATTTGTTTTGGACCCAAATTAAACCATTTTTAAAAAGTTTGATTAACAAGAGAGAAGTACAATAAAGTCGCACATGCGTCAAAAGAAAGCGAATCATGTAAATGCTGACGGCAGCTGCCCTGTAAACACTTATGAGTCTTCGTTTTGATTTCTTTCATTGAAGATAATTTGTCATGTTCTTTTACCTGCTTCTCTCATTCAATATTTTTGTGCTTAAAATGATTTCATTTCGTCATGTTTTTTCCTTCTTAAATGTTTTTCTTTTTCTTGTTATTCCTTATTTTTTGTTTATTTTTCTCTTATTTTATTTTTTTACACATCTAAGAAATTATATTCCTTCTGCCGTACGGTCATATCACGTTAAAAGGAATGGACATAAATTCACCACTAGGTCAAGGGCTTTCCAACAAGGGATCTCGTAGGATCGCCTAAATTAATCAATGTCAAGAATGGTAACTGCCTATATGGTTGATCGTTCGGTATTACCAGATACTGTAAGCTTGAACGTGCGGGTGGTGTAATCGATAACGGCCTGGAATTGAAAAGCTTAGAGCCCAGTTCCAATTCCAGTCAACTACATTATATTCACTTACGCGCAAATACCCTTGGGAAACGTGTGAATCCACCCCTCACACTCTGAGAAACCTTTAATTGGAAGTTTTATCGATTAATGAACGTTATCCGAAAAGAATTTAATTTCAACAAAATCAGCATTATCCAGATAAAACATGACAGATGTTAAGTTTCGAAACGATTATTTTTACTTTAAGTGTAGATCTCATCCTTTAAGAAATTTGGTTTTAACCCATTTCAAACCAGTTTTTATTTTTAATTATTTTCTCATTTATTCTAATTTTTACATCTCCTACATTATCTTTTTAGTTTTATAGAATAATTAGTGTCTGTTCGGCCGATTTCAGATGAGTACCTATTTCTATTAATTATTCTTCAGCAACGAGAGGCTTACGGCCGCCTCAGGTTGAATCACCGGTTCCAGTACGATCGCCAAAGTTAAGCAACATCGAGACTAGTCAGTACCTAGATGGATGACCGCTTGGGAATACCTGGTGCTGTAAACTTAGATGTGCGGTTGGTGTAATTGATAATGTTCTCGGGAATGTTCATTGAGAGAGCGGAGTTCCAATTCCAGTTGAGTTCGATATATTCACTTACGTGCAAATACATCTAAAAGGTACGACTCCCCTCTTATCCCCCGGGTTTGAATTATTTACGAAGACTTGTACCATCAAATAATTATTATCTAAAATTAAATTCTTACAATCTAAACATATTTTCTGGCTTTAAAAGACTCGCAAAGTGTTGATGAGCCGTAAAAACAATCACTCAATACTTTCTTTCTCTTTTGTGCAAGATTTTACTTAGTTCATTTGTTTTTCTGTAATGCTTCAATTTTATAGTTTCACTAGCAGTAAAGCCCGGCGTTGCTCGGAGTTTTATGCAGTTAAATTGCTTTGGAGTTTGCATTATTGAACTTACGCACGTATCCGCAGTTGTTTAGCTCACTGATAGGTCGGAAATCTCACTGGTAGCAAAATCAGTGAGATCAAGGGCAATTGGTTGCAATAGGTGGCTGCTATGTTGCTGCTCCGTGCTTACCCGAAGATTGCTACCCGTTCATAATCGGTCAAGATTTTTAATTCTGGCAATGTAAAATAATGGTTGCGTTTTCACCGTAGGACTCGCTTAACCTGTCGGCGTCGGTGGTCGGCAAAGCTGCTCTTCTCCAGTTTGCACACGTTCACATACCCGACCCTACTTAAGTACGGCTTGCTTAGTCTTGTTGGAAAGATGGCGATGGCACTACCGCAAACAGGTCAACAGGTAGGTGTATGAGAAGCAAGGCGGAGACGGAATTAACTGGCTGGCCCCAGAAGGATTCCACGATGCCAAATCCCTGCAGCAGACACATTGTACAGGTGTAGATTAATTCAATAGGCGAAACCAGTACAGAGATTCCAAACAATTCCCACAAATGTGAAGAGTGATGTCGGTGATGCGTTTCATGTAGCACTGCCGGTGATCAACTGTATGATGGGACTGAACACTAAAACCTAGGGAAAGCGCATGTCATTGCAAGCTCCCTGTAGCGCTGAGATATTCAAAAATGTTGGGAATGGATACAGCATTTACCTGGGGGGGGGGCGCTTAACACAATTATTGATGCCTCCATGCGTAGATGGTAGTGGTGTAATGGATATGACAGTGGCAATAGACGGGAGGGTTTGACAGAAAACGCAAGCTGCCATGCGAATACGCCGAAGGCAGGTGGAAGGAAGTGTTTATCTGGTGCGGTGTAGTAACAATGGGAGACACATTTCACGGACGTCTGTAAGGCAGGTAGGCTGTGAAGGTGTGGTAATAGGGAAAACTGCTCTTGGGAATCGGAGCTTTGCGTGGCGGTTTGTAATGTCGCCGACGGTTTGTACAGTCCTGAAGACCGCATAGTGGTAAACTCTCAGCCGCCGCCTACGTCCCATCAACCTACAGAACCTCCTTGTAAACGACATTTTTTGCAGAACCTCTGGGAGTGAAGACGAATACGTCCTCGCTTTTACCTAAATGCGAACAGCCTACGTAAAATCGGCCGTGGGGAAAAACATTGCTCTCCAAGGTGAATTCCCGCGACACGTAGTGTTTTACCCTGTGATTTATTAATAGACATTGCAAAGCAAAGTCTGACGAGAAACTGCGACTGGCAGAATGTAAAGGACACATCTGAACCCGACAGAGATAGATACATGCGCGGTATGAATACAGTTTCACCCCTTCCGCAACCGGTAAGAATTGGTGTTTCCAGTTTACGCAAAAGCATAAAGGGCGCGCCCACTTTCAGTCTCAGTGTGTGAAGCGGAAGCCCCGCCGGTACTAAGGAATTCAGAAGTTCGACCGGGTAGTCTGTAAGGTTGTCCGGGTCGGGCGTTCTGTCAATGGATTTGTAGATGTAATCAACCCCGAGAATGCACTGCAAGAATTGCTCATTAATGCTAGTAACTGTGGTGTTTTTTGGAGCAAGAACAGCTCTTTCAGAGAGCCACTCAAGTTCTCAGTAGTTGGCAATAAGATGCGGAATGATGGCATCTCTGAGCTGTTGATGGGTGTCAACAACTGAACACAGTGTTCCCAAGTTAATGTAGCCTTCTGCATCTGAAGGCGTTCGGCCCTCCCCGAGGGCTAGCGGCCTTGTCCCTTATGGAATGACAGGCAGGGTTTGTCGAAGGTCACCTGACAGAAGGAGAGTCAAGCCATCCATGAAAGCAGTGGAGTTCCTAATGTCTTGAAAGGACCTATTCAACGCCTCGAGTGCTTGTTTGTGAGTCATAGTACACTCGTCCCACACTATGAGTTTACAACGTCTTAATACGTCAGCCTGACCCGAATGTTTTGAAACGCTGCAAGTTGGAATTTCGGCCTTGGCAACGTCAAGCGGAAGTCAAAACATAGAGTGCGGCGTCCGTTCGCCCGACAGCAATGTGGCCGCAATCCCGGATGAGGCAACAGCAAGCGCGATGTCTCCGTGCCGCCTGATTTTAGCTAGAATTAGTTTTGTAACGAACGGGATCTTCTAGGACTCGCGGGCTCATCAAACTAGTATAATCTGGTGATCGATGAGGTATTTCGGAAAACCGTCGATAACTAGCGTCTCTTTCACATTATTGACTTCTTTAAGGAACAGTGAACAAGAGGATGCATTCGATCACTTGAGGAAATTTTTTAACACTTATTTTATATCTAAGTGGATATTCAGTTATAAAATTAAGATGGCAGGAATTCCTACTAGTGTTATTGTATAACGAAATAGTGAATGTATTACTACTGAATTCTACGGGAATATCTAAGAATGGGGAAAGTTAAGGACAGAGTTTTTTTTCAATATGATTATCAATTTCATTTTTGATTTCATCTGGAATAAAATAAATAGTCTACATAGTGAACATATATTTTCGGTTCGGTAACTTTTGTAAATATCTTGTTTTCTACGTGCAACATATCGAAAACAAGACAAACACGACACAAAATAAGCAAATGTATTATAAATTTCTTTGCAGATTTTTTGGCATGCACAATATAGAGAGTGAAATGAAACACTTGACTTTAAAGCAACTACTTTCAATTCTGTCACGATTTTCTTGACGTTAGTTTATCCCTAAATATTATCGCGTTCTTGTCTAGTTGGTGTGCCTCAGCATATATTTATCTATGATTCCATTCACACATCTATCTATCTATCTCCCTGTTCACATGGTGTTTATTACCTGACTTAAAGAATGACGTATTTTAACGTCATTTATGTAACGAGTTAATGTTAAAATTCTTTTATACACTCTAATTTTGAAGCAAACTGACATTCGTGATAACTTTCCCCATATATACGTAGATTATTTCTTACCTAGCGTTATTTTTTGTTACCTTCATTTAAGCGTTTCCTATTGTCACATTTAATATATCTGTTGTAAACATTGAGAAAAGTTGTTTTACTAGACACTCCGGGGCGGCGTATAGTATTATATTTCTCAGCGAGAATAGAACCCCAAATGTCAGTAACTCAATGACCATTGAGCTCTCAATAGTCCATATCTCAATAACCGTGATTTGTGCGATGTGCGATCCAGCTATAAATTATTTCCTGTATATTTTACTCTTCTTATCGCCATTTAGTGCTATGCATAATATGAGTATGTGTAAAAAAAAGAGCATGTGTAAAAAAGAATCGGTTTAAGTTCATAAGGTTATTGGAGAAGATAGAATATTAGAAGATACACGAGAGTGACTTTCGAAGATATTCAATAACAGTGACCCCAAAGCGTGACACTATCTACGTGGGTAAAATAAATTTATTGAAAATATATTTTCTATTGCATATATTTTTATAGTAATGCATTCTAGTCGACCATCGACGCTATAATATCCTGTGAACTCAGTGAATTCTTCGTATTCCAGATTATTTCAAAAATCTCGATTTATTGAGCTGGATATATATTTTTTATAGAAGATCCAAGAGCCACACAAGTTAGAGAGTTAATGTGTGGTGTTGTATGAGTGTAAGAAAAGGTTAGGGTGAAGTTCATGAGGTTATGTAGGAAAGATAGTTAACTGTAGACATGAAGTGATCAAGATTGTATTGATTGGGAAAACATTCTGCCGGGAATCTGTTCCACAATGCAACAGTTCTTGCGAAGAAGCTGTCTGAGTGGAACTTAATTCTTACTAATAAATTACGAAGGGAATGAGAATGCTTCATCTTTGAAAACAGGGACAGGTTTTAGCATGCAGCTGGAGAACTATATATACTCTTTATAGAGGACATGGATGATTTGGATAATTCCGTAATCTACATTGAATTCCATAAGGATTTGTCAAATGCTTTCTTATAATCAACATGGTTGTGGAACACATCCTTCTAATGTTGCAGGTATTTCTCAACGAGGATCCTACAATTGAAGACCTATTCCATTGTAGTTCGTCCACTTCTAAAACCTGCTTGTTTCTCTGACAGCCACATTTTGTTCCCAAATCTTCTGGCATTGTGATGCTATGACTTTGATAGTTTCTTCACCTCCATGATTTATCAAGTAAGAGGGAATATTATACACTCCGAGTGAATTGCCAGGTTTCAAGCTCCTTACTGCCAACTCAACCTCCTACTTCAGTATTTACGGACTGGCCTCGTTCTCTTCTGTGGAGTGCTCGTTACTTTGCAATATGGAGACGTCTGGTTGGACCTGATAATTGTATAAATATATTATAATTTTAAGTATATTATTATTTATTGTATATATGAATTCAAACATAATTGTTTGAAAAAACTGTATTTCGGTAGCAATTCTTTCAAACATTTCAGGGAAAGCAAAATTAAAACATCCATAAATGGACATATTGATATTATTCAACCAAACACGTTTGAAAGAATTCTTCCTGCCGAAATACACTTTATTTAAATTATATGATCCTGCAGCTAGCAATGATATTAACACAACAAAGTTTCCAAGTTCTCACATAGAAAGTGAAATCAAGACATCTAACAATTCGATAGAACAGACCTTGTGTCAAATATGTAAAAGATGGAGATCTATCTATCTATCTATCTATCTATCTATCTATCTATCTATCTATCTATCTATCTATCTATCTATCTACTCTCTGTTCATATCTGTGTCGGTTCATATCTATCTGTCTATTTATCTATATCTATGAGTTTCCATGCGTGGGAAATTTCAACTTATGTACAGATAAATTATTTTTAAATTTCCCTTATCTTTTCGGTCCTATATCGCTCTATGCAGAATGCAAACAATAGTTTACATCGACAATAAATTATTAGGGTAAGAATTACTGATGACAAACACTGTTTTGTTTCATTTTCAAAGCAAATAGTAATGTGCGCGCGCTGTGACCGAAAGCAATGCAAATTGTGACAAACGCAAGATTGTTTGCAATGCACTTGTTCTTATTTTAGGAACAAAATCAACAAAAACAGTTAAAGAAAGAAAAAACTTAAAACAAGAAAAGTTATTTCATCTTAATTTACCAACATCGAAGGTAAGAGTAATATATATATATATATATATAATTTTCAGTAAATACGACTGTAAAGGTATTGCGTTTAAGTTTTTTATTTAATATTTCTTATGTTCGTATTAGTTTTCTTTCCTTTCTAAACATAAAGTGTGTAAAAATTTCTCGAATGCTCTGCAAATCCAAATGTTTTGTATATTCAAGCACTTTTATTCTTTTAGCCATTATCAAGGATATTTTTATTTTTAACTTAATTTTGGGAATCTTTGTTATTTATTTTACAAACACGGTCAGCACATTGTGACCATGTTCACAGTTGATGTTATTAAGTGTTGACATACTCGTAGAAAATACAATTAAAATAGCTTCATCAATATGTAAAAAATGGTTTTCAGGTACTTTCCAAAGGCACCGCACTCTGTGATTGCCTTCTTTGGACAACAGCATCAAGAAAATCACATTCCTGAGAAGTCGTTCATATCAATGTATAAATGAATTAAAGTCAGTAGAGCTTACATGTGACTTGATTTCACCCTTGGAATCTTTGGGTGATGCATGTTAGAATGCGAAATCCACAAAATATTTTACACATAATCACATTAATATGTGATATTTTTATATATACTTATGCCAGTGATTGTATTTCCCTTTTTATTCAGTGTTGAAGAGTGTTAGGGGTTATTTTATTGCGTGTCTGCATACATATCAGTTATTTTATTTAACAAGACATTCTGATCTTTGAACTTCGAAATCACCAACAATGCTGCTGAAACGATCTACTGTATTTGGATCATGTCTCGTAATTTATGGCCTATTTTATTAATCCAAATAAAGTTCATGTCCCATATATACCTAGACAGAGCTGTGTTTTATATTTAGATCTTTCAACAGACATTTTCTAGAATCTCTGTTGGAATGACGGTTTCGTCAGTTAGGCCTTTGCGAGAATACAAGTGATCGAACTCACAGCTGAGGAAATGTTTTGCGACAATACTTAGTGTTACTTTTGAAATATAGGTTAGTTAGGCATGGCGAGGTACTCAATAAGGATCAAAATTACTATAAGAAAGTAATCTGCGCAACGTGCTTACGCATACTATGGTAAGCAGCCATTATTTTCTGATAGTATCATGTATGGGTGACCGTATCTATAAAACTTTTCATGTTTTTACACAAACCAAAACATCTTAAAATTATTTTTAAAATATTCAGTGTTGCCATAAACTTTACGATATATGAGTAAATGTGGTTTTACTTAAAACAAGCTTTTCTGAAATTTACACCATTGAAACTGAATTTTAAACCCTTTAAAAATGTTACAAATTATTCTAATTAAAATTTAAAAAAAAAATGAAAACTTGCAAAATTCATTTTTCATCGAAAATATTTTCCTTAATATATATTATTCAGAGAAGCAATTAAGAGCATCTCTAATTAAATAATGTCATAGTTTTATTGCATTTTTTACTTTTTGATTCCGAAGAGATTTTCGGTATGATGGGATCCAATTTTGCTAAAAGCAAAAAACAAAAAAACAAAAAAAGAAATTTAAATTCTCCAAAATCCTATTATTATTTGATTTTTGCAAGAAATTCCAAACTAATGTATCTGTCATTGCAAAAAAGAGACTAAAATTTACTGAGCTATAAAATATAGTATATTCACTGATGCAAGACATTTAATCAAAAGTTCGAGTGTTCTAGGAAAGAGTAAAAAATTGAAATAAATATTCAAAAATACTTTGATCTTTCCTCCTAATAATAACATAAAGATTTTGATAATAAAACTATGTTATCATTATATTCGGAGCATATTTTCATCAGAGCATGCTGATTTTTAGCAAATTCTTGGAGGTCCCTATATACAGGGTGTAACAAAAATACTTTTACGAACTTTGAGGACAGGTTCCTCACAGCAAAACAAGGACTAATGTCCATATAAACATATGTCCGCAAATGCTTGATTTTTGATTTAAGTTTAAAGAATTTTATGATAGATGCCACTGTGTTGCCATATGCACCAGGTTACATTTGTCATTCGTGTACATTTGTGGTTCAACTGTCTTCAACTTTTAACGTGGGTAGTAGTGAGTTAACTGAGAAGTGTTCCATTTAACAATGGCAGGATATTCATGTTGTAGACAGGTAGATATGATTTTTACATACGGCCGCATGAATGGTAATGGACACGAGGCTGCACACCTGTATTGGATAGTGTTTCCAGTCTGAAGGCAGTCGAGTCATCCATCTATTGCTGCTTTTAATTATTGCCTTTCTGAAACAGGATCCATGGCACCACAAACTATGGGTCGAGGACGACCAAGATCCACTCATACACTTGACAACGAAGAACACATTCCGCAGGCTGTCAGAGACAATACAGATATCAGCACACATCAAGTGGCCCTAGCATGTCACACATCTCATAGTAGCGCGTGGAGGGTACTTCAAGAGCAGCTCCTGTATCTGTAGCATTTACAATGTGTGTAGGGTCCTTTGCCCTCTGATCGCTCACCATGGGAGAACTTTTGCCGACGAATTATTGCAAAAACTGTCGATCAATTCTTTGTTTCTTTAGTCTTGTTTGAAGTGATGTGATTACATTTGGAAGAAATTGAATAATACATTTATACAATCAACATTTGTGGGCAGATTCGAATCCACATGGTACAATACAGGCTATACACCAGCATCAGTTTACAATTAATGTATTTGGTCACCATGTGTGCATGCTGTGTGCTTTTGTGTGGGGGGTCATGATCTATATATGAGTCATATATAAGCATCAGCCAACAACTGAACAACAGGGTATCCCTACACAAAAGCAACATAAAGTTGCCAGACAACAGAAAACTTTTTGTTTCACAACATATCTTTGAATGTAACCAGGGTAAATTTAATATCATGCCGATATATCAAATAGACAATTATTCCTACCTACAAATACAACAAAAAAACTTCATAAATAAATTCAAACCGGAACTAAATAGATCATGACCCCACACACAATGTATGTATTCAGGCGGAATGTACACGCACACATATATATACACGCATGCTGACAGGAACACACGAAAATGGAAATAGATCTAAGAGATCTAAGAACACACAGGGGTTATTAAAACATTAAAAGATAAGACATAAGACAACCGATTCATCACTTCTCAAACCAACCTTAATTGTTTTATGACCCTTCGCTCAGAACTCTTCACTATCATTTAAAGAAAGACATTGGAATGACCAACACAAAAACAGAGAATGTCTCATATAGAGAAGATTTAACATTGAAAAACATAAAGGAAAAAAAATTATTATTTTTAATAATTATTTTTAATAATATGTGGAAATCTCCACCCTTTACTTGAAGACGGTCGAGAGACCAGAAACGCGTGTTGTAAAACTATGTAAAACTATGAAAAATTAAGAATAATATTTTTTTAAAAACCCACATTACAACCAAAAAAGTTTGCGGTACCTCTCTTCTTTTTAATATACACACTTTTCTCTCGTTGGAACCATTATAACCTCTTCAACACACACACACACACACACACACACACACACACACACACACACACACACACACACACACATATATATATATATATATATATATATATATATATATTTAAATATGTTTGCAACAGTACAAAAGCGTATTAAGGCATAAAAAACATTTTTTTTATTATAGGCCATGATAGATTTAAAATAAAACACCAGTCGACCGGTTTCGTCTCCTCTCATCAGAACTGTTAACGGGGAAAAGAAATTATGAAGAACAAGAAAGTCTGTAATGGATGACGTGAATATATGGGCTGGGAAGAGAAAAAAAGAATATATATATATATATATATATATATATATATATAATAAAAATAATACCAACAAAGTTGCTAGAGACACACCACAGCAAGCCCAAGGAAACAGTCACTTTGTTTAAAAGGAACCGGTCGCCTAGACCTGATGTACAGCGTCTCCAACACCTTAAGATGGAATACTGAGCGTGTCCTGGCCAAAACAGGAACCAGATCACACTGAAATCTAAAGCACAAATAGGATTCTTTATAAAATGATCCGCTATCGACGACCCATACGTATTCCGAATGGAATCGCCCAACGAAACATTTTTATGAAGTATTTTCGCAGGCACGTGCTGTTTAATTCTAGCGTCCAACCGCTGTGTCGATCAACCTATGTAGTCGCATCCACAACTACATTTGAAATAATAAATGAGTTATATGGCGGGGGGTGGGTAGAACTTCTTTACACACGGATGAAAGGACAGACCTGGTTTGAAAAACAACACGAACGTTCGCTGCAAAATAACATTCACGTGAACTACATGAAATCTGCTTGGCAAAGGACTCACTAATCCTATCCAACCACGGAAAACGAAGATAGACCGGAAATTTACTAACCGTAGCAGGATGGATTTTATTAAACCTGGCAGTCTTATCCCGAATAACCGATTGAACAACGGTAACCATTGTTCAGAAATATACCAGTTAAACAGCTAATTTCATCTTTCAAGGTGTTATCCGAGCAGATCATTAACGCCCTATGGGTCAAAGTCCTAATTAAATTGATCTTTTGTCGTTTAGGACAAAAAAGTCCCATCGGGTATAGAGACCTGTAAAAGTAGACTTGCTATAGACAGAAGTAATGAACAAGGAAGGAGTTCTGTGAATCAGAACATCTAGGAAAGCCAATGAACCATTTACCTCCTTATCTACCGTAAATTTAAGGGCAGGATGAACACCGTTGAGTAGGGAGAAAAAGTGATCAACTTCCGATTCATGGGTGAACACACAAAAGGTGTCATCCACATAACGAAAGTAAACCACGGGCCGGGATGAACCTGACAGAAAGCTTTCCTCGTAAAAACCCACAGAAATATTTGCCAAAACAGGACCCAAAGGAGAACCCATAGCCACACCGTCGATCTGACGATACATGATATTATCGAAACTAAAATCAACAGACATGGTGGCAAATTTTATGAGTTCAACGAAAACATCTTCAGGTATAGTCGGAGGAGTTAAATTACTGCGATATAACATATCGCTGCAAATATCAATAATCTCCGATAAAGGAACACAAGTGAAGAGGCTGCAGATGTCAAACGAACACATGAATCCATCAGTAGCATCCCAATTGCGAATTAATAGGGAAAAAGTAAACGAATCTTTAATACAGAAGGTACTATAACGCTGCAAAACGGGTTGCAACATTATAGCAAGCCACTTTGCAACTTTATGCTGTGAAGGCCCAATCATCGATAATATGGGTCTCAACGGTACACCATACTTATGAATCTTTGGTAATCCATACAGACGGGGACGAGTAGAGCCAGACGGTCTCAATTGCTTAATATATACATACATACATACACAAATATATATATATATACCTAATTAGAAATAACAATAAGCAGCTCCCAAAAGACTTTGCCTACGATTGCACATAAGAAATAAGTGTGCTCAATACCATGATAAATGGTAGAGCTTTAATATATTTTAAATCAAATTTCGAGTTGGCAGTGACTGACCATGACTGCCAGTTTGATGCACTTTCACGCAATCATCAGGTGGCCGGTAGCTGTAGTTTGTGAAAATCGGAACACTTATACCACTAAGACGATAAGTCAACCAAACACATTAGGGGAATTGTCACCAATCTGACCAAGAGTATCTTTATATATTCATCTCTTCAGTACGAAAACTCTAGATAAATGGAGACAAATCATTGGGACTGAAATACTAGATTAACAGGAGGAGGGGAAAGATAGAAGAGAAGAAGTGGGTGGGGGAAAAGTTAAAAATCTTGGAATATAATATTCTTTTAAAATGTAAAATAGAAATAGAGAGGGGAGTGAAAGAGTGAGAGAGGAGAGAATAAAGGAAAGGGAAGAAGAAGTAAATGAAGAGAAAGTAAAAAAAATAGAATGACACTGTCAAGAATTTTTTTTTATTTAAGTGTTGAAAAAGTTTATACATCGGGTGATGTAGTATGTTATCAAACTTGAAAGTGTTATAGCAAATTGACTGATAGAGCTTATTATTTTATGCAAATCATCACAATTTCAATCGGTAGTTTAATAAAGAAAATGCTAATAAGTATAATAATAATGAAAATAATAATAATAATAATAATTATAATAGTAATTATATTCGGCATAAATGAATTAATTAAAATATAAACAAATTAAAGAAAAACGATTTTTAATAAAAGTTATCAGAGAAAAAAAGTAAATTAATATACAGATAAAAGTAGGGGAAATAGCAACTGAAAGCGCTTTGAAGGAAAGATTTAATAATCATATGATCTTTTAAAATACAGAAATACACAAAGAGAAAAACATTGTCAAAATATATTGGGAATCACGAAGAAAATAATATACCTACAATACTTAAATGAGAAATTATAGAATATGTACCCCCATATAATATTACCAACAGGAAGTGTAGATTCTGTTTAGAAGAAACATTAGCAATATTAACATTTAATAATCAAATTAAATTATGAAATAAAAAGAATGAAATAATGGATTTACTTTGTTACTTTAATAGTAATATAATGTAATAGATCAAATAAAACGTATAATTAAAAATATTATCTAAAATATTATAATTTAATTAATAATAAAAATTAACAAATATTACAAATTCATTAATAATATAAATAACATAACAGCTTCTGTATATAAAAAAAGGTAATTTTGAAAAGAAATTTATAATTGGCAGAATAATCTACAGCTGAAAAAATGAAGATGTAAACAAAATCAAAATTTCAGGAACGTGTGGGTGTAAAAGAACATTCAATTCATGAGTAAATTCCAAAATTAGGAGAAAGTGAAAAGATTGGGAATTCCATTCAAAACAATGATGCCTGGAAATTTGACTAGGAAACATTGATATCGGGATAGAAATTGAGATTTAAAACGTTAAGTAATCCTTTCATATGATATATATATGTGTGTGGGGGGTGTATAAGTACACACACACATTCATATATATATAGATGTATGTATATATATATATGTATATATTTACATATATATATATAGATGTACGTATATATATATATATATATATATATATATATATATATATATATAGATAGATAGATAGATAGATAGATAGATGTGAATATATATATATATATATATATATATATATATATATTCCAATGGCTTCCCTTACTTACTACTCCTCGTTTTCACTCTCGCGTGTTCATGTGGACGTCCAGCGCCTCGGATGCAGGAATTGTCGTTGCTTGGAAATCTTCCATGTAAACAAAAATAAGCTATCATTATTGTTTTGTCGATGTATTGTTTAATGTATTGAAATGTAATTGTCATCTTTGATAATGGCTTATGTAAGCCGAAAGCTTAGATAGGATTAAAAAATATGTATCAATATGGTGATTTCTTTCATCTTTCAATGATAATGTTATTAAGCTTATCAGATAATATGAAAAGAATTTACATAAAATAAATAGACACAACTTATCTATATTATTTAATTAATCATGCATCATATATATATATATATATATATATGTGTGTGTGTGTGTGTGTGTGTGTGTGTATGTGTGTGTGTGTGTGTGTATAACACATGTACACATCAAGTGCTCCAGACCAGCTGCAATCCTCAGCTGAACACCGTGCTTTAAAAAAGGTTCGACCCATTAAGCTCAGTACCTCTCCACACGGTGAGCACGCAACAGCTGGATGATGTTACGTAGCAACCGGCGGTATATGTTAGCTGGATGAGATTCGATAAGAATTTCTGGGTAATCCATGCACTGCCCTCCACAGCTTTTTCACCACAAGTCTTTATCACCTTATTCGACTTTTGGATACCAGCACACTTTTTTTTCTTTTTTTTTAAGCGTATCACCCCAAGCAAGGCTGGAGGCCACTATCACGCATGGGGTTATAGAAGGGTTGGAGGAAGAGCAGATAGGAGTGGTAAAGGAGAGGATGTGGAGAAAGAGAAAGACAGTGGGTCGATCAAGGCAAGGGGGTTACAGAAGATTTGGAGCGAGAGCGGATAGGAATGAAAGATGAAAGGATGTGGAGAAAGGAAGTGGATAGATCAAGGCAACTGGAGATGTCGATTGACGCTACACTTAAACCGTTGGAGATTGTATATTTCAGGGAAACAGTAATAGGGAAGGGAGTTCCATAGGCGAGATGTGCGAGACATGAAGCTATTGGAGTAGAAGAGACGTCTACATCTAACAGTTTCAACGGTGAAGGGTTGGGAACGGGATGCCAGCCTCGTAGGACGTTTAAATTCACGAGGCCTAGGGACCAGCGAAAACAGCTCCTCGGAGCAATTACCGTGAAAGTACTTGTAAAAATGGCAAAGCGAGGCAACATCGCGTCTGTGAGAGA
This sequence comes from Acanthosepion esculentum, assembly GCA_964036315.1. NCBI lineage: Eukaryota > Metazoa > Mollusca > Cephalopoda > Sepiida > Sepiidae > Acanthosepion > Acanthosepion esculentum. The sequence continues at coordinate 139,195,468 of OZ038478.1, read as the reverse complement.
GCGACTGCAGACGAGATGAGAGATCAGGGCCAATCACATTGCATATCCGTCTCTGGATCTTATCAAGAACCCTGAGGCAAACAGCAGGGGCCTCAGACCATATATGGCAGCAATACTCCATGCAAGGGCGAATGGTCGATTTATAGTTTTGGAGGATCGATTCCGGGGAGAAAAATTTCCTGGCTCGGCACAGGGAACCAACTTTTCTTGCGGTGGATGATGCAACTGACTCGATGTATTTGTTCCATCTCAGATCAGCGGACAGCGTGAGACCGAGCAGCCGCAGAGAGGAGCTCTCTCTTCAGACATTCTAATGGGATGCAGGGATGGATCCTTCTGGTGGTTGATAGAGAGCAGTTTTGTTTTAGAGGCGGTAAAGTTAACCATCCATTTCTCACCCCAGTTCACAACCGATTGGTGAGGAATCTCTTTAAGGAGGCAGCAGAAAATCCTCTAGGTCCAACCTCAAATGGCACCAGGGTGTAGCCATATCCCCTCTCACTGACTTCAGCCACCTGTTCCTCATACCGAAGCAGCTTTCTTTCATGATCCTCTTCAATCCCTTTTGCACATGCCACTGTCAGTTCGCCAAGCAACAGATGTTGCTTCTCGATATAAATCAACACTAGATCTGGTCTCAGTCCAGACACAATAACCTCCACTGGCAGTAACATTAACCAACACTCCCACTTTCTTGAGTTCTCCAACCTGGTCTTCTGCTTTGTGTCAGTCACACCTTGCTTCAGAAAGACAGATGACACGACATCCAGAACCAAGTTATGTTTGAAGGAGTACCAGCTGTACTGTAGCGGCTTCAGGCACGATGACAGTATGTGGCTCAGGTTTCCATAATCACCACACAACCAGCAGAAGGGTGACACCTGCACTCTCCATAGCTTTAAACTTGCCGGTGGTGCTACCTGTTTGAGGATCCTCAAATGTTATAATGTTGCCACAGGGAATAATGCGTCATTATTATTATGCATAACATGCAATATTCAAATATATGAATTGTATTATTTATGCTTTAACCTGTGGTTGCATTATTTTGCCACGGTGACTATAATGTATTCCCTCATTCCAATGTTACAAATGTTTTAGTTAGGATTTTGAATTGTCTTGCTTCATGCCATCATTATCTTTATGCATTACATGCAATACTCCAATATATAAATTGTATTAATTAGGTTTGCATTATGTTGACATCGTGACCATAATGTATTAAATGATTCCAATTTTACAAATGTTTTAAAATTTGGAGTGTTTTGCTTGATGTCGCCATTATTATTAAGCATGACATGCAGCATTCCAATATATAAATTGTATTAGTTCGGCTTGTAAATGCGGTTGCATTATATTGCCTCCGTGAATGATGCCGTCATTATTATTATGTATAACATACAATATTCCAATATAAAAATTGACTTCGTTTGGCTTAAAACTGGGGTTGCATTATGTTGTCACCGTGCCTATGATGTATTCCATCATTCCAATTTTAAAATTTCTTTTGTTAGGATTTTGAATTGTTTTGCTTCATGCCGTCATTATTGTTATACATTACATGCAATATTCCAATATATAAATTGTATTAGTTAGGCTGGAATCTCCTGAGCCGACCAAGCATAGAAATGAATACAATATGGGAACCAGTAATAAGGATTGCCAGAGAAAAGAAATAATAACAACAAAAATTGCAATATGTGCTCTAGTAAAAACATGCAATGATAACAGCAAAAAACTGTAATATGAGAACTGGTAAAAAATGGTTGCTCAGACTTTAGGTTTATAATACCCAGAAATTAATTCACAGATGTCCTGAAGGACACAAGGTACAGTGTATAAAGGAATCGGTTAGATCTAGTGGCAGGATCGAAAGTGTGTGTTCTGTATCCGGTTAAGTCAGTGGATAACTTACAGAGGGAAATTAACAGGAGATAACTGACAACCATTAAACATGGCACGTGGAACTAGAACAGTCTTCACCAGATAACGAAATAAAGGGTTCAGTTCGACATTCCGAACACCTGAAGAACGCCAGAGCGTACAACTGCCGAAACGTTGTAATAAATATGGCGACAAAGATGATGACAATAGTCCGAATAATTTAAATAGTGTACATAATATCTCATCTCAAAAATATAGACGGGTAATAAATTGTATTAGTTATGTTTGTAAATTGGGTGGCATTATGTTGCCACCGTGAATAATGTCGTCATTTGTATCATGCTGTACATGCAATATTACAAAATATAACTTTTATTAGTTAGGCGTGGCCATAATGTATTCCATCATGCCAATTTTACAAATGTTTAAGTTAGGAGATTGCATTGTTCTGCTTCATGCCACCCCATCATCATTTTTATGCATTACATGCAACGTTTCAATATATACTTTGTATAAGTTAGGCATGAAACTGTGATTGCATTATATTGCCACCGTGACTATCATGTATTCAATAATTCCAATTTTACAAATGTTTTAAGATTTTGAATTGTTTTTCTTCATGCCGTCATTATTATTAGGCATTTCATGTACTATTCCAATATATAAATTATGTTAATTAGGCTTGAACATATGGTTGCATTATGTTGCCACCATGAGTATAATGTATTCCATCATACCAACTTTACTAATAGTTTAGTTAGGATTTTGAATTGTTTTGCTTCGTGCCGTCATTATTGTTATGCATTACATGCAATATTCCAATATATAAATTGAATTAGTTAGGCTTGAAACTAGGGTTGCATGTTGTTGTCACCGTGTCTAGGATGTATTCCATCATTCTAATTTTACAAATGTTTTAGTAAGGATTTTGAATTGTTTTGCTTCATGCTATCATTATTATCATTCATTATATGCAATATTACAATTTATAATTTATATTATTTAGGCATGAAACTGTGGTTGCATTATATTGCAACCATGACTATTATGTATTCCATCATTCCAATTTTACAAATGTTTTAGTTTGGATTTTGAATTGTTTTCTTCATACCACCATTTGTATTATGCATTTCATACAATATTCCTATATATAAATTGTATTAGATAAGCTACAACAATTGCCTCTTTGGTTCCTGCTTTCCAGCTTGTTAGAAGTCCTATATATATATATATATATATATATATATATATATATATATATATATGTATATATATATATATATATATATATATATATATATATATATATATATATTTGTGTATTGTGACGTACCTACGATTTCATTAACCGTATAGGTATAAGGCTAAAACGTACCTCCAAAGAAAAATCCCAAATTCTAGTCGAAAATTAGATATAAAAAAAAATAAATGAATAAATCGATAAATAAGGAAACGGGTGAATCGAATGCTTTCAACTTGCGAGAGAATATGTTCCATGATCAGCCATACCCTCATCCTCTTCACAAATTCTTTCCCTCTTTTTCTACTCTTCCATCCACACGCCACGGATCCATGAACTTTGAAGCGACCCGACGCGAAAATGAACTGGTTGCAAAATATAGCAGTTATCAGGCGGTCGACCATAAGTGAATTCAAGGCACCATCAGAAAATCCTGCTGCGATTCACGTGATCAAACCCTAGTAAGGGCTGATTGAAATTTTGGCCATCACACAAACAATGCGTGATCTGCGCCCAGTCCTCCCGTGCATTTTCTTTTAACAACAATAAGTACCGTAACCGAACATCCCTTTCTAAATAATTTTAACATTTAAAAGAATTTAATAAATCCCCTACCATAGAATGGAAAATATTAAAATAACAATATATAAATCCTTAAATGACACACGTCCACTATGTTTAGTGCATGCATATTATAAAATTTCCTAAAGATAAAGTTCTCCTGAATCAAAGAAATGAATTAACAGTAATATGTAGGCATTGTATAATGTTTACTTTAAAATATAGTTAAAAGGATTTTTTTTTAAAATTACACATTACAATTGCATATCCAATATTTTATTAGTATATAATAGTCCCCGTAATATTTACTTCATTCTTTGATTTTCCAACTTTAATATTGCCTTGTTGCATTGTCCATTCAATATAAGAAGTATCGCATTTTAGGTTCCATATATATATAATTTTTTTTAAAAACGATGTCAAATATTATAAATAATAAAACATTTATAATAATATTTTGCTCTACGTTGTATCGGGCACTTTTTTGCGCCAACTAAATGATAAGAACTGCGGATTTCTAATCTGTCTTTTACTTATGGCTTTGTGGTATAATTCTGCGTCGATATAATGGCATTTTGAATATACCTGAACATGAACACAGTCAAAATCGAAACATTTACCTGTGAGTGAGGTGACTTAATTTGTATACATTCTTATTAAAAATAGTAAAAATTGTAATTAGTTATTTTATAATATTTTAATTAGGTTCTTAACTATTACAATTTAGATATTTTCAAACATTTCTGTTATAAACATTTTAAAGTTTTGTTTGTTGCTATAGTCATAATCAAATTTATTCATATTTGGGCATATTACTTTTTACATAAGGACTTCCAGAAATTAAAGTATTTAATTTTTATTTTCATGGTGGTCTAATATAGTAGTATTATCTATTAATATTTGTCTAAATCAGGAATGTTGAAGGGAATATTCCTTTAAATTTTGTGAGATTGAACGTATATATATATATATATATATATATATATATATATATATATATATATATATATATATATATATATGTTCAATATATTTCCTTCATTCTTTGATTCTATGTAACAAGACATATGTATATATATATATATATATATATATATATATATATATATATGATAGAAATTGTTAGGAGGATTTAATAATTATAATTAAGTAATTAATTGAGTCTGAAAGAAACCTCAAAAGAATGCAGAAAGCACCAGACGGACGTTTCGTCCTATATATATATATATATATATATATATATATATATATATATATATATATATATTAAAGAGTCGCAAATATAGGACGAAATGACCGTCCAGTGCTTTCTGCATTCTGTTGAGGTTTCTTTCAGACTCAATGAATTACTTAATTATGATTATCAAATCCTCCTAACAATTTCTATCATGTGTATATCATTGCTTGATCCGGCTTCTAATGCTTCAGTTTGAGCGGCTTGGTGATAGTAGTTGTGGCGCCTATGGTTACAGAGAATTTCAGTTGAGTTCCACCACGGAATATGTGAGCAAGCGGCGCTATATTGAGTCTGATTTCCTACCTCTGCGTTACCGAGCCCCGTTGGAATAGTCGGTATGACGTTTGCTTGATAACTCAACTGTCAGGGTTTCAATTCTCGGTAGTGGATGCGCACTACTGATGAGTCCCAAATATAGGACGACACGGCCGTCCAGTGTTTTCTGCATTCCGTTGAGGTTTCAATGAATTACTTAATTATATATATATATATATATATATATATATATATATATATATACTGAAAAAATACAAATGCTCTCCATAAGAGTGTTTTTTAAAAATAAATTATCATATCTAACCACCATGAGTAACACTGAAATAGCTCAAGTGAAATGTAGATATAGAAAAAGAGAAATTATATGGTTCAACCCCTCTTTCAATATTAATATCGGACAGTTATTTTGATAATAAACATTTTTATAAAAACAACCGTCTAAGTAATGTCTTTAATAGGAAACCGATTAAAATTAGCTACTCCTGTAACAATAATATGTATAAAATTATCAACTCTCATAATAACTACAGTTGCGGCCAAAATGTTCAGAACGGCATTGTTTTCGTAAGAAAAGTAGGTATAAGTTTTTATCAAAGTTGTGTTATATTCTATAATTTACACAGACAATAAATACGATATTAATTGTTATTGTCTGAGATTCTGGTGTAATTTGAGAGGATAATACAAAAGTTATGGATGATTTAGTGATTTACTGCAAAACCCATGGCGGCCAAAATGATCAGAACGGTTGAAAAAATAACAAAGTAATCAAAAATGACAGAGAATACTGGAATTATTTAATATTTAACGTGAAGCCCTTTAGCTTCCATCACACTTTGTCATCTTCGACTGCATGAGGAAATTAAATTTTCAATTTCTTGCTGGGTTATCTTATTCCTGAAGGGCATCCCATAATTGCTCGGTTGTTTTAGGATTTCTGGCTTTCGAACGTTCTCCTAGAATATTCCACACATTTTAAATAAGATTGAGATCTGTGCTTTGAGCAGACCAATCCATAACAATAACCTTTTCAGCCTTGAGGAAGTTCTTGACCACCTTAGCCATGTCACATGGAACATTGTCCTGCATGAATATGGGCGGTCGCTTAGTTGAATTTCTCAGCACAGGCAAGACATGATCTTTTACAAGTTGTTTATAAACCCCTGCATTTACCTTTCCATGTAATCGCACCAAAGGGCCCACACCATCTCCAGATATCATTCCCCAAACCATGACACTTCCTCCACCGAATTTAACACTAGTCTTAAGGCATTTAGGCGACTATTTTTCACTTACTTTTCGACGAACGTACCTTTTCCCATCTGAGCCAAATAACATAAATTTAGATTCATCAATGAAATGCACCGTTTGCCATTTTTCTTGAGACCACAACACCTGTTCGGTTGCAAAGGTAAGACGACACTTTTTATTCTTGGAGCTGATCAGAGGCTTCACTGCAGGTGCTCTTGCTTGTAGGTCATGTTCAACTAAACGACGAGACAGAGTTTTTCGAGAGAAAGTTTTCTTCAGTACAATGCTCATTTCCCGAGAAAAAGCAGCAGCAGTTTTAAATCTGTCCCTTTTAATCAACTTTACCATAGCACGATCTTCTCTCTTGGTCGTTTTTCTTGGCCTCCCTGTAAACTTTCTTGCTTCACACGAACCACAATCATCGTAGACCTTAAGAATACCGTGAACAACAGTGTTTGACTTGTTAACAATCTTTGTAATAGACCCAATACTTAAATTATCCTTCTTTCGAAGCTTAATAATCTGATGACGAATTGGTAATGGAGTAAGTAGCATTATATTAACAAAGTACACTGCAGATATTCTTACTAATGTTTAGTAAACGAACCGTCGCGTAAACAAATTAAAATAATTAGAGTTCGCCGGTTAAATATACCAAAACACGGAGTAAAAGCAACCGTTTTGATTATTCTGGCGGCCATGGCTTTTGCAGTAAATCCCTAAATCATCCATAACTTTGTATTAGCCCCTCAAATTACACCAAATTCACAGACAATAACAAATAATATCGTATTTATTGTCTGTGAAAATTATAGAATATAAAACATCTTTGATAAAAAATATACCTACTTTTCTGACGAAAACAATACCGTTCTGAACATTTTGGCCGCAACTGTATATTTTAAGAAATTGTCTATGGTATAAACAACAAACCTGGTATTGAACGCTCCTGTAATTGTAGATATAAAAAAAACAACTTGTCGAGTAGATGGTTATTAGGGTTTTATATCAGGCAAGCATTTCTCGTAAAGAGAAGATGAAAAATTATAATATTTACTTTGGAATTTCCTCAGGGGAATGGAAACAGAGATTTTTTTACCTATAGACACTCTTTTATCAACCCTATATTAAAACAACAGAAAGCTCTTTTGAACAAATTTTGGGAATTGAAGGAGAAAGGTTTGAACCTAGAGATAGATTGGAAGATTATAGATTCCGCACATACTCCTAACAGTCTTAGAGATAGATGTATCTTACGTATAGAAGAAAAAAATAGAATAATAAAATACAATAATCAAAGCCAACTATTGGATCAAAGGAATGAATTACTATTAAAATGTCGAAATAAAACAAATTTGATTTTCCGTAATATAGATTTTACTTTATAAGCTACTATATTTCTCTAATTCTTCAAATGTCGAATGTATAACTAATTCTAATTTCTATATTTCCATTTTTATACCTTATTAATTATATCTCATAATTGTCCTCTGTTCTAAGAACTCTCTTTTATTTTATCTCTTACATATTTTGTTCTATATATTTTAGGGTTATTTTGAAATATAACTTTGGAATTTTATGTATTTTTAAGTACGAATTTATATTTTTTTAAAATATCTTATTTTTATTTAACTTAAGTTTAAATTTACATTTGTACTTATTCTAAATATGTAATTTATTTTATCTTATTTCTAAATATTTTTTATTCTTTAATATAATCTACTGATCTCATATTAAATATATATTTTTAAATATAATTTTACTTTATTTTAATATAAATTATCTAAATATGACCTATTTATATTCTATTTAAATATATCTTATTATAAAAATAACTAGTCTTTGGTAGCATATTTTAAAGTAAAATTTCGTATTTTTAAAACATTACTTTATCTTTATAGTTTAAGGTATTTTTAAAACCCATTTTTGTTTCTCTCTTAGTTTCAACTTAACATTTCATTCTTTATATTACCCCAATTTAATACCCGAAGGTTAGGTTTAATTTCATAAAACCTCTTCCCTATAACACATCTTTCCTCTTCTTTAACACGTTCCACCCACTTGATACCACTCTCGTATATTTCGCGTGACTGAAACACTGAAATGGATAAATTCTGTATTATTATTTTTTTTAACAGTCACAATTAAATTTTTACACAAACTCAGTTTATACTGGGGTTGAATAAAACTGAAGAATTTTCGTAGGTTGAATTAAACCTATTTCCCATATGTGGTGATTTTGTATTTAATTGTTTGATAATTACTTGCTCTGTAATGATAAATACATTGATCTCTATTTGTGTATCAGTTTGGATATTTTATATTCCTAGGATCCTCTTGGACTATAAACCAATAGATTTATTACCTTTACTATATATATATATATATATATATATATATATATAACATTCATCAATATCATTTCACGTGTTTAGGCGGCAACTTCATTAAGACAAGAACACAGACCGTGGCAATTATATATATATATATATATATATATATATATATATATATATATATATATATATATATATATATATATATTTCTCATGTTGTCTGTCTGTGTGTCTGTCGTGGGCGTTGTTACCTCGCCCAGGCCGCATTTCTCACCCGATTTCGATGCGGTTTTCACCACAAGTTTGCAAATGGCTGCCGTAAGGACATGGCGGAGCCCTATTTTTGAGTTCGGACTCAGTTTCCGAAAAAAATGATAATCGAAAAAACCTGCTTACAGAAGGAATGATCGCATTTCAACCAAATTTGAAGCCCTCTTAGAGTCTACCATTAGAAGTGTTGCCCAGAAGTTTCATGACCACGAACCCCTAAACAGCGCGGAGAATCGATAAAACCCCAAAACGGATACGCCCAGATTTTGCCTGAACGGCATGTCGGTTTTTAGCGAAAACCGACCGGATTTATGAGGAGGCCATTGGGAGTCATTATGTGAAGTTTCAACTCTGAGCGCCCCCCCCCCAACAGAGTGAAAATCGACAATCAGTCAACCCCTAAAAATGTTTTTTTCCGGTTGGGTATTTCCTAAATGCAGATTAATTTAAGGTCACGCTATGCACGGGAAGAAACAGGTCAGTGTGTGCAGTGGAGTGGAAGAAAAAATTTGACCTCAAATTCTGGAATGGGTGCAGGGACATTGAAATTAGGCTTTTTTTATCCCTGCTACCAGGTCTGACTTTGAGCCACAAATGACATATTTGACTTTGTCAACATTTTTGCTTTAATCGTCGTATCTTATCAAAATAAGCACTTCATTTATTCGCGTCCTTACTGAAAAAAAAACATACGTGCTGAGTGAAAATGGTTCCGCCCTCAGCAGTCCATAAACACCCAGGCGAGGTAACCTTAGCAGGCGTTCTAAAAAAGCGGCTATGGGGAAATGGGAGCAGGATTCCATTGAGTGCGCCTCCTTGGGGGAGAAGCGGCTGGCGTCTACTTCAACCTCTGCTTTGCACTCTTCTGGATGCCGTGGCGATGACCGACCCGGTAGCTTTGCTAAGCGTGCCAAAATATCATGGCGAGGCAACATTAGCAGGCGTTCTAAAAGAGCCTCTGCGACAAAGAGAAAGCGGGAGTAGGAAAAAGAGGTAGTGGCCTCTTTGAGGATTTCCAGTCAATCTCAACGGAGGCAGTATGTTTTGTCACATGAAACGCTTGATGAGAGTAACTACCGTTTGTACTGCAATCAGTTTACACATATTCGTTGAAAAGTAAGAGGGAACTACCTAAACGTACGATTTTTTAATCAAGCACGGGCAACGCTGGGCCATGCTGCTAGTATATATATAATGTAAATATGCAATAAGGAAATATATAAAATATGTGTGTATACTATACTTATATAATACAATGTAATCTATATAATATATATATATATGTACAATATAATATGTATATACTATATATGTAAAAAATATAGAATGTATGTAATATATATTAAAATATATCATAAATATGTACTCTATATGTACGTATGATATATATTTTATATATGAATAATATATATATAATATAGCTAATACGTATATAGTATACGTATAATAATTATAAGTTGGTTAAAGTTTCGAAGACTTTACCGAATAGTGGTAGGATACTGATAGGACAGTTGTTAGACGGGTCAGAATGGTCAGCAGACTTCTTAAAGATAGGCACAACAGATGAAGTCTTCCAACAGGCTTGAAAGCAAGTGTCGGTGAGGAAGTAGCTGTAAAGTTTAGAGAGGACAGGAGGTAATTCAGGAGCACATTTCTTCGGGACAATGGTCGGTATCCCGTCCCCATCACTAGCCTTTTGGGAGTTTAATTTAGAGATGACATCCAATACCATCGTTGGATTGTTTTGCATCTCATTCAGTAGAACCTCAGTTCTAGGGGGAAAGTCCGGTGTGGGTATACCAGATAAGTCTAGTGTTGAATTGGATGAGAACTTACTAGCAAAGCATTCAGTCTTATCAGCTGAGGAGGTCAGGACCTCAAATTAATTGAATAAAGTGTTTATTGAGGGTTTGCTGTTGTTCAGCACGCTTTTGCGCAGCCCCCAATCATCTTTTGAACCAAACTTGCGAGACGCAATATATTGATTCATTATTTCGGCAAAGAGTAACTTTGCTTCTTTGAGGACATGCTTGCACTCGTTACGAGCAGTGACAAAGACACGTCTGTTGCAATCAGACATGGTCCTACGGTATACACGGAAGTAGTGATTCCTGTGGGGCAATAGCTGCTGAACAAGCAGCTGAGAACCAAGAGGATGAGCGCGATTTCACTTTATATTTTCTTGCAGGGATGAAAGCCTCGGTTCTAGCTTTTACCTAGGATGAGACCTCAGACGCACATTTTTGAACGGGGAGGTCAAAGACAATATTTCAGGAGACATCGCAAAGGAAATTACGGAACAAGTTCCAATCTGCTCGTTGATAATAGTTTTCTGTTGGTAGGAGATTCTTTCCTAGGGAAGGAGTAGAAGGAGATGTTAACAGACACGACGACATGATCAGAGTTGCCAAGAGGGCAGAGCTGCATGGCACGACAATACTCGGAGATGAAGGTAAAATAGAGAACAAGGGAAGCCTAACCATCATGGTTACTGGGGAAATGCATAGGAGAGACAACCATATGTGTGAGAGATTGAGTGATGGAAAAGTTAAGTGTTTTTATGCCAGGTAGGCCAGTTAAAGAGGGTTTAAGCCATTTTGTATGGTGGGCATTAAAGTCACCAAACACAAATATATTTGCAGATGAATGTAGAGAGATAGCCTTGTCTATATTATCAGAAATGCAACCGAGTACAAGAGTCTTTGGAGGATGGAGAGCGATAGAGAAAGAAGAGATAGCTTATAGATTCGAGGAGAGATAGACGGATACATATGTATGAATGGCCTGGAGATTCGAGAGATAGTTCCCTAACCAGTAGAAGATGGTCCCGTGCGTACATTCCCAGGCCTTGTATCTGGGTAATGGATTCCTTTCTAAGGAGAGGAAGGTAACGGGGAATCGAGAAGTCAGAGGAGGGGATTGACGGATTAAGGCTGGACTCGCAGAGAGCGCTCGCATGTCAGGGGACTTCACAACGATGAACAGTTCCTTACTGCAGAAGTTGGTCCGAATGCCACGGATGTTGGAAAAGAAAATGTTAAAGAGCTCAGGTGAATTTTTAAAAGCTGGTTTAGGTTTACTTTGATTGTAGTCACGGTGGGTAATGTTGTTAGTAAAAGTGAGAGGGCCTAAAGTAATAGTAGCTGAACAGTCATTTTATGGAACATAGGCAGAAATGAGCTGGCGCAGCCTGTACAATAATGTGGCCTGGGGGTTGCTCACCACTGGTGCGTGTAGGCACACTCTTCCATGCGCGATATGCGACTACAAGCACCCCGTTATTATGGAATTATGTTGATTAGAGCAGCCACCCAAGACGCTACGCAAGAGTTAGGGGCTCCTAACTACCAGTCGGTAACAGCAAACAGAGAACTGTCAACGCGGTATGAAGAGACGTTGTCACAGACTGCACATATCACAAGGGATTCACGACATCACTAATACAGCGGCCAGATAAAAGGAAAAGATCCGGGAACCCCTTCCTAAACAGGAAACAAGTGATGAGTCTCTATACCTGTTCAAGTGAAGGGGTTGGAGTATTGACAGTGCAATAGGTAGACTTATCTACTCCTATTATACACACACACACACACACAGACAGACACACACGTAGACACAATTGTGCATATATAAAGTTTCAACTTAGTTTAAGTGCCAACATACATTTGGCGGGATAGAAGAAAGAGTAAGCCACAACATGCCCGATACACGCGGCTGTGTTCGATGCTAGCATAAATTATTTCGAGGAATTCATATTCAAACAAAGAACTCAAAATAAAGACTGAAATGAGTGAGAGGCGGGAAGCTAAAATTTGCATCAGCAGCAAGGAACAGTATTCTAAACTAAGAAAATTAGTAACAGTAATCGAGAATTATTAAATAGATAAAATAAATAAAATCAATAGGGAGAGAAGAGATTGAAAATGAATGATTACTTACAAAAAGATTCAAGCAAGCTGACAGGCGAGAGAGAACACATACCAAATGCAATTAGGCCGAACAAAATGCTGACAGTGATATTTATTCTGTGAAAATACAGAAATGTGGCACATGGCCGAAGGGGGGATTAGGGAAAGGGCGGTCTTCTTCTGTCTTAAATATAACTTAGCTCGCCGCAAACACTGACCCAATCGTACGAACAATATTCCTTATACTAAAACAACACATTCATACTTACCCTTCTTAATACAACCACAATAATACCTCACTGTCTCTATGAAAATAAGAACTAGTCCCCATATTTACAATTCAGTGTCTGTCGGTGGAGGGATTTAAAATAACAATTCTAAAAAACTAACCCCAATGAGTATTTACAATATGAATACAAAATATTTACAAGAATGTAAAGAAAAATAATATTAGTAATACCCCCCACAATCACTAAATGTGGCAGAAATACCAGTTCACCGGCCGAAATCAATGCGGGACTATAATATTATTGAACATTCATTCATCCCAAGCACGCACACTGACACGAACTCATTCAGACACAAGAACAAATACGAAAAAACTTACACGAAACGAAAGGCGCCCCGCATTCTACCTGCGAACTGACATCACTAACCACCTAACGAGGGAGGGGATGGGGAATTAAACTTAAAGAAAAATAGGGACAGAAATAAAAGGGGCCAATGAGCATACATACAATAGCTAAGTTAACTGGAAAAAGAAACTAAAACATCAAAAAATAAAACTAAACTAGCCTAGTTTGGGGATCGGTTGCACTAATTCAACCCAGGAAGAGCAATATCCTGATGCCTAACCGGCATCAAAGTGCCACTCAAGGTCAGATCATTTCACACGACACATGCGCGCGAGATGCAAACACCTTTTGCTGAATTCTGATGAAGTGAGCTGCCGCCTTTCCGTCCTAATCTTGACTTTAAGCTGATGCTTAAAGTACAAGATCAGTTGGGAAGAGGTGAACTTCTTGCCTCCATAGAATTCCTTCTGACGCGTCGTCCAAATCACGACTCTCATAACACCTAGCAAGCAGTGGAACACATACTGTTCAGCCTTCGTCAGCGGCGGTGCCACATTGCTACAAACGGAAGAGGCCTCAAGGACAAAGAACTTTCCCTGCAGCATGCAGACCATGAGGCCTTCAACAAACTTGCACAACGGCACTACCTGGCTGCAGTGAAAGGAGGCGTGACCCAGGGTTTCGACCTCCCCACCACAGCGTCAGCAGTTTGAAGATTTCTCCAAGCCAGCTGAACAAAGTCTTTTGGCAACCCAGAGGGGCCCACGAATCACCAGCCAGGTGAGTGATGCCTCATCGTTATTGAGACATTTTAACCCGGGCGGCCAAGGCCATATTGAGCGTGCCTCCTGCTTCGTAAGTCCGAGCTCGTCAATCAGCTCATCATGAACGGACCCCCTGACTAAAACTTGATATAATGCCCTACGAGACAACGCCTGGACGTTGGAGAGGCCATACGACGCCCGTAAGAGGCGCTTCATAGTAATACGACATTCGCGATAGAAGGAGCATTCGGCTTGGGGTGAAACAAAATACTGATAGTTGGTTTAAAGTATTCTCGTGTCCATCTTTGCGGGAATAGATACCTTTTGTATTATATTCTTCGCCGCATTTGCATACGATGTTTAAAATAAAATCTTTTTCTAACACTTTCCCCGACTATAATAAGAACATTCCAAAGACTGATTTTACTATTGAAGACTAACCTGCTCTTATAACAGCCACATCTGATTTGAATCTCTTTCTATAAAATCTAATCTCCTATATTCAGTGAAGGCTGGACAATTTCCACAGGGATGAAATGACAGAGCTTTTCGACTATGGGCAGAACACGTGAGCAAATAAGAAGTCTTAAGAAAAATAGGAACAGCAATGAAACATATTTACAATAAGAAAGAGACACCTGAAATAGGCAATGAAAACAATCAGACAAAAAAGCAGGGGAAACAGCAAGTAAGTTACTTAATGAGATTTGGGAATCGATAACAGAGCATAGACAATTAGGAATGGTAAATGGTAAAAATAAATAGGGTAATAGAAGACAGAATATTGTGGTGAGTCATGATCAACTATGTCTTGAAAGGACCTGTCCCTGAAAAGAGGGAGATATTTTCGTCGAGTTTTGAAGCCAGATAGACGATTTTTAATAGATAAGAGTTTTCCATATCTGGAGTTATCTGATAACTGATTCTCTGATTATAGTTCTATTTCTTCTCAGACACAAAGCGATATTTATTCTGTAGAATACACCGAAATGTGGCACAAGGCCGATGGGGGGATTGGGGAAAGGACGGTCTTCTTCTGTTTTAACTATAACTTAGCTAGCCACAAGCACTGACCCAATCGTACGAATAATATTCCTTACACCAAAACAACATATTCATACGTACATTTCGTACTACATCCACCGTAATACCTCACTGTCTCTATGAAAGTACTAACTAGTCCCCATGTTTACAATTTGTTGTCTGTGTGGGGAGGGGAATAAAATAACAATTCTAAAATCTAGCCCCAGGGAGTATTTACAATATGAATATAACACTATTTACAAGAATCTAAATAAAATAATATTAATAATGAAACCCCACACAATCACTAAATGTCGCAGAAATACCAGTTTATTGGCCGAAATCCATGCGGGACTATAATAGTATAAAACATTCATTCATCCACAGCACACACACTGACACGCACTCATTCAAACACAACAACAAATACGAAAACACTCACGCGAAACGAAAGGCGCCCTGCATCCACCTGCAAACTAACATCACTAACCAAATAACGAGGGAGGGGATGGGATTTTTCTCAGACACAAAGCTTAACATTCAGTATCATTAACTTGTTTAAATAGAAGAGTTCTTGTTGAGGAGATAAAAAAAACAAAGTGTGGACAGCTTGTAATATGAGAAGGCCGGACATGTACGAGTGGGTGCTGAAAATTTCTAGGCTCGACCAAAATTCTGATGTCTGGTCATTTGGTTAGGATTTCAAATATCGTATTATTTTTCCGTTTGCTAAAAAGAAAGAGATGACGATGCGAAAAATTAAAACTAAAATGATACAAAGTTGAGGAGGAAAAGACTTCTGAAGAGATAAAAATAAAATTTAAAATCAGCGCAGACTTAAGAGAAAGAAATAGTCAAATAGATAAGAAGATAAAAAACGAAAACCACAGAAGAAAAATTACTGAGATAGAGAAGGAATGGAAGGGAAAATTAGTATGTGAGACTAAGAGAAAGATTAATACGATAGAGTGATAAGAATGTGAAGAAAGAAAACGGAAAAAGAAAATAGTAATTGTAATATTTGCCATTTGGCTTTCATTCGCCGAACAGTCAGTACTATTGTCAGTTGAAATTTATAAAATCATTCTTTTAAAACAATTTTTAAGGAAAAGAGGAACCTCATGTCCAGTAACTGTTATCGCTCTTTCCGATATTGATAGGGGTTTCCTTTCTTATCTTTTATTTGAAGTAGTGTGGAATATCAACATCTTATTTTCTCTTCAAGTCACATGTGCTATTCATTTTAGTTGTTGTTACTGTTAGTAATCCCCAAGTGATGTCGTTTCTGTTATTTGCTAGGATTCTTTGTTAATCTGTACCCCGAGTCCACAATGATCTTTGACAAAGCCCTTGGGTATCACTCGAGCAAACACATTTTTTCACCATTTATCTTAGGAAGCGGTTCTATATAGCTGAGAGCTTAGGTATTTCTGAACGGGTTTGGCCCCCATGCATGACACCCATATAAAAATCTCGATCTTACCAGGTTATGAAAATGAAGAACATGAATCGAGTTTTCAGGTTGATGTTTTAGTTTTGTAGTAATTTGCGGTGTTGGGTGCAGTCTAATCTATGTTCAGTTTTCTTTTCTCCAAGACTTAATTTGTTATAAACTGCTCCACACGCCGAGGGATATGAAGTGTTTAGTATTCCCAAATCCTGAATTTTTATGATTGATTCAGGGTAGATGCCATCAGAGAATGCAAAAGAAAAATAATTTGAAAAAGAGCGGTAGAAAAAGCGGTGGAAAAGAAAGTGAGTGAGAATGGACAGAAAAGGAAAATAAATGAAAGAACGAAAGGAGAAAAGAGAAGAGTGATGATTTTAAAAAGATGGAAGTAAGAATAAAAGAACGAATGTCCGTGCGCGCAAAAGGAAAAGGTAGATAATGGAACAGCGGCTGAAGAGATATAGGCGAGAAGCGAGTAACGAGGGGAATAAACGTGAAAAAAACGAGACTGTACATAAAGAAAGGGGACTGCAAAGAAAAAGAATCGCAGAGAAAGAGAGTGGGTGACATTTTGGGAAGAGGTAAGAGAAGAAACATAAAGAATGTTACGAAGTTTAAGGATAAAGGGACGAGAAAAGAGATGCAAAAAGAGACCACATCAAATAGATAATATCTAAGCGCAAAATAAATCGATATGGGCGATTATTTAAAACATTCTTGTTTTTTTACCCTTAACTTTTCTAGGAGTGTTTGTTATATCAGTGAACCAAATATATATATATATATATATATATATATATATATATATATATATATATATATATATATATATGTATATATATATATATATGTATATATATATATATATGTATATATATATATGTATATATATATATGTATATATATATATGTATGTATATATATATATATATATATGTATGTATATATATATGTATGTATATATATATGTATGTATATATATATGTATGTATATATATATATGTATGTATATATATATATATATATAATATGAATGTAACTTAGTTGGTAGGACTATATATTTTGATTCATTGCGTTTTCTATTTTAGAATATTTTATGAGCCTTTTGTTTCGCATTGAATATAAAATAATTAGGATACTGAAGAAGCTTTTCAATGCCTTTCTCCTCTTCTTGTAAATATTAAGGCTGCTCTTAAGTCGAATCCAGTGATTATACGGGATATTATTGTGTTGTTATGATGAGAATAGACATTTATTAGATCGTTTTTGTTGGTTGATTTCCAGTGGACACCAAGTTTTAAACTGGTGTTAACGAGATGTAGCTTGATATCTAGTAAGGATAAGGAATTGTATTTTTCCATTTCGTATGTAAATTGTATTGTATTTTCAACTTGGTTTAGTTTATTTGTTAGGTCAGGTAAATCAATATCACGAGGATATATTAATAGCTGTTGGTTGGGAGAACTTTCCCTTTGATTATGTTAGTTACTTTTTTAGGAGATTTAGTTATTTCTCAACTAGGACTTTGGTGTAAAGTGATTTTATATCCAGACTGGCCATGAGTTTGTCATTCATGTTCCTTTGCCTGAGTTTAAAATTTAAATATCCCAACATTCCTGGTTCGCGCGTATGTGTAGGCGCACAAACATAACAAATTTAGTCCGATGAAGCCCAAAAGGACGAAACGGCCACATAGAAAACTTTTTACACTATGTCATACATTTCCCCCAATATTGTTCTTGATATATAAAAATATACATTGTTATCTATCTATCTCTCTCTCTCTCTCTCTCTATATATATATATATATATATATATATATATATATATATATATATATATATATATATATATATATGCTTGAAGTATTTGGGTGTCTCTTCGTCTGTTTATGAATACAGGTATATAAAATATATTCATAGAAACGCAAGATATGCTAAAATACAAATAGATTTCCCTCCATTTAAAACGAGTATTTAACATCTCTATCACCACAAATGTTGTCAATTACAATATTCATGTGTATTCATGTATTTTAGAACGTTCAATAATATATAATTATATAATAATATACAAGTAAATGATTATATTTCGTTTATTCGTTTTTGTTAAACCATACGAAATTTATTAACAGTTGTAAAGGACAGGCAATTGTGGAGAGACATGGTCGCCAACGTCCTGAAGAGACACGAAGAGGAATAACGCTTATGCATTGGCTATTTTTTGTAGGCGCCTTCCAGTCAGTGGTAATGTTGAAAAAGACTAAATTTGATAACCACGACTCTATACCGAGACATGCAGGCTATATTATGCGAATTCTACCAGACTAAACGATACACGCGGTCCAATCGATAACTCCATAGACTGACGCTGAATATTTATTAGAGAATTTCGATGAATAATATTCAATCCATGTGGCTAATATTCAACAATAAATCAAGTGCATTGATATAGAAAGATATTATGTTGAAAATAAAAAACACACATCCTGCCTTATATATATATATATATATATATATATATATATATATATATATATATATATATATATGTATATATATGTGTGTGTGTGTGTGTGTGTTTCGATGTATGTGTGCGTATCACATACGCTCCAAATATTTACAAAGCCCAAAAATATAGGCAGAGTAAGGGAATAAAATCGCACTTACTTTTTTTCGACCGGGAACAGACGTTGGTTTAAAAATCTCTCTAATCAGTGCGAGGAATATTTGTCTGCAAGTTACAAACAATCTGCTGTACACACCAACAAGGATCGTAACAATGCTCTTCTAAACAACAATAATATAAATATTAGTAAAAAAAGGAAAAATAAATTCTTTTTCAGTCAATGTTGGCCAGCCATACGGTTAGCCAAACCACTCGATGTCAGTTCATATTTGTTGGGCATTAGCTAAGCGTTGAGCCATTAGCCTTCCTTGCCTTTTTATGTTACGTTCTACCCGATTGATTCATTACTTGTGTGATCGAGACAGAAAGTCGGCAGGTGGTCGGTTGTGATCCACCTGATAATTTTATATATTTATCTATATTTTAATTCCTTTTTTTTGAAGGACGCTAACCTTATAATCAGAAAGTGAGATGAAATTTCTAAATGCTCAAACTGCCAACAATCTCTTCAATATTCTGTCTGGCATCAACAGTATTGGCCCGGTCCTTTTCTGGATCACAGAATGTGTCCTATTCTTTATGAAATCCTTGGTTGCTTTCCATTAATTAATAAGCATAATAGGATAATACAATGGACCCTCTACCCATAATGCACAATTAACCAGCATATATAAATAGCCGAGTCAAAACACATGGCCTGCAGATTGCGTTTAAGCATGAAACAGAATGTCGCCGCCGGGTGTTGACTTTAATGTCCACTTTTATATTTACATACATTATATCCTTGATAGTGTGCACTTTAATTCATAAATATAGCGTACATGAAAAATATATTTTATCATATCTAATCATATCTATCTATCTATCTATATATCTATATATATATATATATATATATATATATATATATATATATATTTATATATATATCTAGTAGAGTATATTCGTGTAATTTTTTGTGCGTGTATGTTTGTTCATTGGGTGATTATCTTCTCCCTCGCGTGTATATGCCGGTAAACAAACACACATTAATACTATGCTGTTTATCTACGCATGTGTATATAGAACCCTAATAAAAGCACATTTCAACCCTCAAATAGGTAGCATAAATGAACCTTTATATGCAAGCATTACATTTAGTTTTAAAGCCAGCTTCATACGAGGGTCGTTCAAAAGGTTCCAAGCCTCACCCAGGAAGAAGAACCATAACTGAATTTTTATATTAGGCAGCACAATACCACTAGAAAAAAACTAATTCAGATTTCTGTCTTAATTTCTGTTCGGGTGAGGCCCATAGAAATGAGAGAGGTGTGCAACAAATCTAAAAATGAAGAAAAACAGATGCCCGATCAGTCATCAAATACTGCAAAAGAAAGGTATGACCCCAAGAAAAATCCACGAGGACCATTTCGTCGTGGATTTGTTGCTGAGGGCTCCCCTTCTTATGCAACTGATAAGAAGTGGGCTGCGGAATTTAAGCGGGACAGGGAGGGGCACAGAAGATAAGCCTCGGTCAGGGCGTCTAAAAACCGCAACCACTGATGAACCAGTTGATCTCCTTAACCGTATGGTTTTCAATGACACGTCTTAGGCATTAGTTATGTTTCGGCCCATACTGTTGTAACTGAGATTTTGGAGATGAGCAAGCCGTCTGTAAGATGGGTTCCAAGAATGCTGACACCAGAGCAGAAGCTGAAAAGGGCTGACATTTCTGGGGAACTTCTGACTTGCTTCCAGGCTGACCCTGATAATTTCCACCGCAGATGAGTAACTCAAGATGAAATCTGGGGTCACCACTTCGAGCCTGAATTAAGCATTCAAAGCAAACAGTAGAAACACTCCACCCCGAGGAACATAAAACAGGCAGCGTCTCTTGGCAAGGTGATGGCTTTGTTTGATTTTTTTATTCTGAAGGCGTAATCATGATAGACTACCTGAAAACTATAGTAACATAAGACATAAAGTCGAAACATAGAAGGAAGCTCAGGGCAGGTATGATCTTGATCCAGGATAACGCGCCCGTTCAAACTGCCCAGATTGCATCCAAGTGTTGCTTTGAATTGCTACCCATCCCCCTTACTCACCAGAATTAGCTCCATCTCCCTTCTTCCTGTTTCCTAAACTGAAATCCCACCTGCGTGGTTGAAGTTTTAGAAACAATGATGAGATCATATGTGCTGTGGAGGATTTTTTGAGGACCAAGACGTCACCTTTGTACGTGATGGGATTGCAATGCTTAAGCATCGTGGACCAAGTGTATTGATGTCAAGGGGGACTATATTGGAAAATAGAGAAAAACTGTTTTGTTCCTTCAAATCCTTCTGGTTGTGATTTAGAATCTATTGAGTATCATTAGCCTATATCAACAGTACTTTAGTTCTCTTTTTTACTTATAGGGAATATCTCGAAAACTCATCTATAATTTTCGAAGCGTATCTAATTCTCTAGATAAATTATCTTTTGATGATCGTCATTTTTCTGGAGGTCTTTGAGTACAGATGATATATTATTCCTTTCTAAGCCCCATAATCAATAATTAATTGCTGCCCTCATCTGGCCACATTTCAAGTGACATTTTAAATGCTTAAACCTGTTTTTGAGCAGTGCAGTGAGCTATTGTTTCATTTCAGTACCTCTAGAGACTTTCGTGCTTATTCGAAAATAATACCTCAATAGTAACAGGATCTCGATATGCATCCGCCATTTTACCAATTGACTCTCGTTTTTATTAATATTAATTTACTGTTAATGTGTTGCTTCAGTCTAAATTAAACCCATTTTAATTATTCTAATTGGTCTCCACCACACACGCTGATTTAAAAAAAAGAAGACTTTACTAATACGAGCAAAAATAATTAGAGAAAAAAACTGACTAAATTTTATTCACTAAATATGACGGCACCTTTGATGAAACAGTTCTTTGGCTAACAGAAACGATAAACAAAACATATGAAACACATGAGCGAGAACACTGACAACTTTAATGCAATTAAATTGAACTTTAGTTCATTATCAGATTCGGAGGCAGTAGAGAATTATTGTAGAACATTGGATTTCGAGAGGGTTGTTTTTATGTTTGAAGGATGAGACAGTTAAAGCGGTTTGTAGTTATATCAAAATACTTGGGAATACCGCCAAAACGTAAATGGATTTCCAAATCTGAAGGTATTTTTAACTGGATCCTACCTGCAAGGTTGCACGTTTATTTTATCAAAACATGTCACCATGTTGCAAACATTTGGCTGTAATGTGCCTGCTTGTCATGATGGGTATATTCGGTTTCATGTATTCGTCACTTAGCCTTTGTTGCTGCACTGCTTCTCACTAAATAATAAAAATAATAATAATAATAATGATAATAATAATAATGATAATAATAATAATGATAATAATAATGATAACATTATAGTAGTCATAGATAGTTTTTAAATGTTTACATGAAAAAAGTCTAGAATAAAGCACTAAAAATTGAGAATCAATTTGATATGCACGAAAACTTTATATATATTGAGGAAATTATAACGAATACAAGTCACGCAGATAGTAAAACAGTTTCCACATCCATTTAAACTTCACCTTATTAAAATTTACCTTCATACATGTAGATTGTATATACATACGCATATAACACCGAACAATTCATTTTATATTCATACAGTTATATACAAATATATATATATATATATATATATATATATTGCAAATATTTACTAACTTATAATATTTTCATTTACATTCATAAACATTTACAAATTACAGATTTATGCAGTTGCATAAACGTACGAAAACTTTTATATTCGAAACTTAATAATAATCATTTTCTAGTGGTGCACATGCCTAAATGGCCGTTTCGATAGAATAAAAGCATTCGTAGTCATATGCATGCACAGATCACACTCACACGCACGTATTTGTAATTATCATATATAACATTGCAGGGACATCATTATAACTCTTTCATCTTTGTGCATATAGAGTTAGTTCCCTTTATAAACCAGCTTTTATTCTTTTTCATGTGTTCCAATACGTCTAATCTTTGTTTCGCGTTTTAAAGCCAGAAGCAAGAACAAAAACAATACGAAATCATTGAAATACATAGCACAGGGGAATAACTAAAAGTTATTCACTTTGTGATGGTATTTAGTCAAGATACATTGAATGTTACTTCCTAGCTCTCCACATTTCTTAGCAGAGCAAGGTCATATGATGAAACACAGGGCTCAGAGCGAGTACAGGTTTTGCATGCGTCGTTGGGTCTTTTTTTCCTGCCTAGAGCGAGAGAAAAATATGACGCGTCTATCAAAACGAGGTAAAAAGGCGGAAATATCGAATGATGATGTTTTGTTAGTGAACCAAACCGTGGCAGGAGAATGTTATTTGCGCTTGTCACTCGTTCACTTTTCCGTATATTCCCTCTGATTATTACTAATGCGATCGATTGAATAACTGTCCCTTTTGTGAAAACAATGGGAATTAAAGAACAAAAAAGTAAAGTAAAATAGTCCTCCATTCCATTTCTTACACAGATACAAGCGGGAATACATAGAGGTATTTAAGTTTTTATACATGCATCTCTCTTCTTGTCCCCCCTCTCTCTCTATATATATATGTGTGTGTGGGTGTGTGTGCGCGCGTGTGTGTGTATGTGAGGTGTAGGTTGACGTGCATATGCTTATATTAGATGTTATGCTTGTCCTTTCTGCAAGCTATAAATTCATGATCTAAGGTAGAAGATATACCTCAATGAATAAGCTAGACTAACGCAGAAATGATTTGTTGATAGAATAAGTTCAACTCATATATTACTCTATTCAGATTAGTTTCCTTATCATATAGTCACAACATTTCCGCTATTTTACTTTCTGGAATTTTTCAGGTCTCTATCGTATCTGGATTTGGAAAGCTGGTTTTCAAGGGATTCAAGCATTCGCATTTAGGATATTCCTCTTCCTCCTCTTTAATGCCATTTGACTCCCCAGTGTGGAATGCAGGTTCACAGCCTCACCACCTAATATATCGGTACTGTGTTATCTGTAGCAAATAGTTTTTACAAGTTCAGAGACATATAGCTAGAGAGACGTCTTCTCTGGTATTTGACCCATAGGAGGGTGAAGAAGAGACACCTTTCCCCAAGGGCATTTCTGCAAAAGTGAATGCAACGAATCCGGTGGGAATCTAAACTCAGAATTCCGCTTCAATTTCTGCACCGATAACCACATTACACGCACTTCACTCATATAGGAGATTAACGCATTACAATGTTTCTGCCCCTAAACACTATATTTCTGTATTTTAATATATATATATATATATATATATATATATATATATATATATATATATATATATATATATATATATATATATATACGCATTTATCTATCCTGAACCGCTATTTATTTTTGCAAGAAAAAGAATGGTATTTTTTTTAAAAAATCACTTAAAATTTATTAGCAAGTCTCATGGCTAAGTCAGTCTCTAAAGAAGAGAGCAGAATTGATGAAATGGATGCTTGGAAAAGTAAAAAAATAATATAAATATTTCATCCACGAAATTTTAATCTGCATGATGAAATGTTTGTTGATTTGAGGTTGTATTAAATAATTAATTCCGGTCGCTAACAAAAAAGTTGGCAAGATGACAATTAAAAATTGTTTTTTCTCACCAAATCTTTATCTAATTTATTCCTATTCGCAGAGAACCGTGCCATTTTTATAGACTATTCATTTGTTGAATGAAAAGAAGTTGCCACAATAACGCTGGAAAATATCTGAACAATGACTTGCTTAGGAAATGCTGCATGTTCAAATTGAATTTGGTCTGTTCTATCTATCTATCTATCTATCTATCTATCTATCTATCTATCTATCTATCTATCTATCTATCTATCTATCTATCTATCCTGAGGCCAGTGTACTAATGATGAGGGGGGATACGCTGATGATATAGGTATTTATAGTTCCTGATGACAAAGTTGCTGGTGATAAGTATTCATACTTGGGATAAAATGAACTTGAACCAAAAAATCTACATTATTTTTCTCTTGTTTTGTTTCCTTTGGGATGATTACATTCGCCGGTGTCACAAGTAATTCTCTGAACGTGTTCCAGTTGAACACGCTATATATAATTCTCATTGCAAATTGTATCTGTTACATTGTAGTTTCGGCATTGCTTTGGTTTTCTTTAGTTTCTGTAGTTTTACTCTTAAGCAGCATACGGCTAAAATGTGGTCGCTTCCACAGTAGGCACTTGAGTATATTTTATAGTGTAAAACTGTGTTTCTTAACCTTCCTTTGACAATTATGCAAAAGAATAGTTCTTAATGTCTCCCACAAGCTTCTCATTGTCCATAAGCATCTTGTATGTTTTTGAAATCAGGCGGTGGTAACTATGTTGTCTTTTACTGTGCACCATTGGATTCATCTTTCGGACCTTGACAACTATTTTGCCAGCCTGTTCTTTTCTGACCTTGGCATTCAGCTTTCCCATGATGATGAACATTTTCTGTGATTTACTAGGCATTATCCAGTGAGATGGATTTCTTCCTCCGAGCTTTTTATTTGTCTGTGTGTATTCAATAACTGACATTTTAAAGGTTCCTCTTTCAGCTTAACTAAAAGAATTCTACCAGAAAACAAAATAAACACGTCTTCAAGATATTATCTACTATTAACTCTACTCCACTTTTATTTTTCTCTGCCTACAGATATGATACTGTGTGCATCACACACGACCAGAATGGTAATATCTACACTATTCCTTTCCTACTTGATCAATCACTTTTACTGCATATTTTGGAAAGCAATTTGAATTATTTAAGAGCACAGATACCTTAATATATATATATATATATATATATATATATATATATATATATATATATATATATAGCGCAATAACGATAAAAAGGTGCTGAATATAACATCAATCAGCTAAGTGACATTTTATTCGTATTAATCCTATATATGCATATATATATATATATATATATATATATATTACATGAATCCTTCATACAAAAAGTAGATTCGTAAAGTTAATGATGTGTGTGTATGTGTGTGTATTAAACAAGCAATACTAAAATTTAATTCATTTTTACTTCTATTAAAAAAATCTTTGCAAAATATTTATTTAAATGGCGTGCCACGATGAAAGTCATTTGTCCTAGTTCAAAGAAAAAATTGTAATTCCCATTTTAGTGTCTTTAGGTGTTAATTTTATAAGATTGAAAACTACTATTATTACGTTATCCAAACAATGCAATCTTGAAGTTTGCTCATTGAATGAAAAACCCTTAGATTATACTAGCATTTAAAATTTTGTTTTAATGATTAAGTTTTTAATTTTACCATTTTTTTTCTTTATTTAATTTATTTGAACAAATTTGATACTTAATTTGATTGTCATGCAAAAATGAAAAAGCGCGCGAATTTCACTGCTGAGCAATTAGACGCTTTATTAACAGACGTCTACATCATTCTTATAAAATATTGGCAACAAGAAGAAACGTTGCAAATATCTCGATACTCGATATGTAAATTGTTCAGGCGAACTACATTCCTTAGTTCCACTAGTTCTGACCATCATAGATAAGACCCGCCATGTCACTCCCATTGTAGCGAACCACTCTCATTACCTTCGTATTCCATTGGTGATACATAATTTCCATTCGAATAGTTCCTTGCCAGGAATTACTTCTTCCCCGGTCACTACACTTTTCACTTGTCCAAGTCTAGTGTTAACCGCTGTCTTCCAATAAATATCCTCATAAACTGTGTCCCTTAACTCTTAAACTATAACACTCTACCTCAAATGGCTGCTGGGTATAGTACAGGGTAAACATTAGAGTAAAAAAAGTTAAAAGACCGCAAATTTAATATCAAAGTATTACAATTTAATCATGATAAAAGCATTTAAATCTCGATTCCTTAAAGTATCAATAAATCATTTGATGAAATTGTGAATTAAAGTTACCTTCATACTAATGTACATAGATAAAAGTATAAAATCTCAGTGTAAAACTTTTCAACGTTATTAATATGTCGTTCCATTACCGATACAATTTGGAAAGCCATTGAAAAAGACTAATAAAATTGATCTCGATTATTAAAATATTTAATTTCAGGCACTACTGTCCATCCGAAATAAAAAATAACATATTTTGAAAAATACAGTTGACAAGAGGATTAGCTATCATATGATGAACCTTCGACATGGTCTGTGGCATTTTTATTGCCTTGTAACCGACCAGAATTATTTATTTCTTTTTACTGTATACATTTATTCAGCAGATACTGTAACGATAATAAGTCATTGAATTGAAATGACTTGTTTGTTACTAAAACAACATAAAAAAGATATTACACCAAAATAAATCTTTCTGGTCACTAAATGTAAACCTAATTTCCCACCAACTATTTTCAGTTTAGTAAGCAAGGCTTACCAAAATGAACTGAAGTGTCAAAACACTATCAGTAACGGTAGACTTTATGATTTAACTTCCCCCTTGCAGAAATTGGCCCAGCCGGATCACACACACACACACACACACACACACACACACATACACACACACACACACACATACACACACACACACACACACACATATATACACACACACACACACACACACATATATATATATATATATATATAATGCAATAGGTAAAGTAGTAGTGTAGTTGTGGTAGTATAGCTGTGACAGCTATTGAATACATAGATGATTTAAGACTATTTAATAGAGGATTGATTGTTTATGGCCAGAAAGATAAAGCGCTTTCCGAATTGGAAAATGCTGAAGGTTTCTTTTTGCAAGCACACTAAGAATAATTGAAATCTGGACACATATCAAAGCCACCGGAAATTGCGGGCGTCTGCAGGAGATGTAATAACGAGGCAGTTGGCTACTGAAAAGGTCGGTAATCACGTAAATGAACGAGATCATTCATCAATTCACATCCCACTTCAAAACTGATGCTACTCAACTCATCGTAGTTAAATTCATTGTAAAGTATACACTACAGTCCATAAAGTCTTGTGCTTATCGACCAACAAATAGACCATTACAAAGGTTGGCTGAAAAGTTCATAAGCTGACTATGAAGGAATGATGCTAGAGCTATGAAATCTTTCACCTCTTCTATTAATAGCTGCTTTATTTCTTTCCAGGTAAACTGACATCTGACTGTTTAAAGAAGAATGAGGAGAATAGGGAAGGTGATCAATTAATTCAATGCCAAAGTTACGCACAGCAACCATTGAAACCAAGGAGCATTGTCCTAATGAAGCAATACTCATTTCATCAGTTTTCCTGGGACTTTAGCCTTGATAGCTTTTCATAACTGTCTCAGCAAGTTAGCATATTACTCTGCATTGACAGTGTGGACGTTTGAAGATAGTCAATAAACACAGTGACTTTTGTATCTCAGATCAAATAATATTGGCCTTCTTTGGAGCATAGATTGCCTCTTTGTCTCTGGTTCCAAGTGATAAACCCAATATTCAATGTCTCAAGCTGTCAACAATTTCAAATTTTCACGTGATGAGTCTGATGCGCTTTCGACGAGGTTACAGAAACTTTCTTCCTGCCAAGTTCATTGTACAGAATATTCTCAACTCTCTCACAGGTTATGCTAATAGCATTAGCTATTTGATTTATAGTCAATCGTCTGTCATCCATCACCATGTGGTGAACACGATCCCTGTTTTCCTCGGTAGTGCCAGTTGTACAACATCCAGACCTTGGCTCATCTTCATTAATTTCCCTTATTCTTCTAAATTCAGTTGCTCACTTTTGCACTGTTGATAAAGTTGGAGTGTCATTCCCTAATGTAGCAACCATGTCTGTATAAATGTCCTTGGCGCCTAAACCTTTTTTTCTGCAGGTACTTGATAAAATCACGATGCTAAATTTTGACCATTTTCAAGAGTAGTCACTACTAGTTACTTTTGTAGTATTCTTTGAACAGTCAGATGTCAGATTAATCGGAAATAACTAATACAATTATTAAGAAGAAGAGTTGAGATTAATGCATGCAAGATTCCACAGTTCTAATATCACTGCTTTATAGTCAGCCTATGAACTTTTCAGCCCACCCTCGTATTTACACCGCAATGTGTGTTATTGAACAATAAAACATCACGGTTAAGCCACCAAAAGACTGTTCAGACTACCTCTTTAATGCGGACGTTTGGGCCTGTGTGTGGAGGCTGCGTCATTTTTTTATGAAGCTATGGATCCAGTAGGGTGCTATGATCGCCTAAGTCCTGAAGAGGCATGGCATTTTAGTAGATGTCAATTATCGCGCAGGAGTCCAGCTTTCGGCTCTTCCGGCCTTACTGTTCATAAATCTTTGTATAATCTATCTATACATAAGCGACATGTTGGTAGTCAGTGTTGAGTGATCACCAATGTGGCCGAACATTAATTGCTAATAAATTTATGAAAACATAAAAATGTTATTCTATAGTAGTTTGCCGGTGTTGAAACGGTGGACTTCTTTTTCTTCTATTTTATATCCATAGACATTTTGTCAAGTCGAGTTTGAAATTTGTTTCGTTTGGATGATGATACATTTTCAATTCCAATTCAGGTCAAAATAAGTGTTATGTCGTCTAATTTTATTTAGATATATAATCAACATAACAAGTATTACATAAACATTCATGCTAAGTGTGTTAATATACTTGCTGGAATGAGTACCTAAAAGAAATGTTTTCTTACTTGTACTCTACTAGTGGCTGTTCACTTCAAAGTACTTCTTTTGTGAAGCTTTGTATTTTCTGAGATGTTAGTGTCATTGCTATAAACATTCTTATAACACATTTTTGGGAATACCTTTCAGTAAAGTAGTTACGTGTTGCTGGTTATCAGCAAACATTTGTGCTTACAAGTCATTTTCAATTTTGGAAATAGCCCAGAATCGTAGGTGTTTAAGTCTTATGAACATGGTAGATGACCTTTTTTCTTAGCTAGGAACTAGGGAATACGTCAGAAGCATTATCATGATGGAGAATACAATTGCCAGGACAGATTTAAGGATTTTTCCCCCGAGAAAAAATTCGTAACATCATCACTTCCAAACAAACACGTTGATTGACAGTTTTTTTTGCTAAGAGTTTTCTAGTAAACTATCCTTTTATTATCAATGAAAAACTCAAGTAGGGTCTTTTTTATTACCTGGTCGTATTGAAAACTTTGATCCATCGCCAGTGACGAAACTGTTAAACATATTTGCATTGTTGAAAAGATGAGAGGAAAGATGAAGCTGAAATTGTTTCTGCTAAGCAGTCAAGATTCGAGGCACCAACTTTGAGAAAACTTTTTTTTCTATTTCCGAACGCCTATGTTAGATTCCGACCCATTACTTTCGACAACAGATAATTTCTAATGCAAGTGAATTCGTTCTTCCTTAAGTTCCACATTATCATCGCCACATTTGGCTAGAAAAATCTTCGTGTAGACATCTTCGAAGTAGAGTCTATTTTTAATGATAAACAAGAAATAGACATTGACCACTTAAAGGGTTGAAGCATCTGAACATTCTAGCTCTTTTTCTTCCGATTTGACCAGACGTACTGAGCCAAGCTTAGTAAACATCAAAATTCTGTTGCAGTATTTTAGTTTGATTAAAAAAATCAACGAGGACTTCATTTTCCTTGATTTATCGCTTTATTCGGAATAACTGGAGAGAGAATGTGAGTTTGAATTAAGGAGAAGGATTTTTTAGTTAAATTATGTTAATGTTATATCTCTACGATGTAGGCTACAATGGTTCTCCACTGATTTCTTTTTCATTTTCATGAGTTCATAGCAAAAAATAGTGGAATGGTTTGCCGTTGTTTTCTCCACGGATTTAAATTCAGAATAATACCTTTTACTAGAATCTGTTGTTGGCTATAGAGCTCAGTGTAGACTGCTATTTAACCCATAGAAAGGGAGTGAAGGAGAAGAGATGGATTCATGCTAAGGCGATTAATGCGAAGTTATCTACTTGCAGTGACAAGATGTGACACAAGGTCGTTTTTAACGTGGAGTTACCATCGGCAAATCTCAAAATTGCCTGGCTCCATGGTGCCGGTATTCCACCAGCGTTCACTTTTTTAGCGTAATGATTAAGATACTGACGCAGGGTTGGCGTTCCGGAGACCAGGCACCTTCTCCATTGATCAAAAGGAGAATAGATACCACGCATTCATCTCGGTCAGAAGGTCGAGAAGCGAATAAAATACCGATCTTTGGTTTGGTACAAGGCCACAAACATGGAGCACACAGTGAGGATCAAAATCATCACATGGTAATAATGGTTAAGCAGACTAGCTCGGTAACCATCACCCCGCATGGAGGCACCAAAGGGAATTATTGCAAAAGTAAAACCATCAGACTAAGCCGGAATTTGAACTGAGCTTGTCGAGTTTACGTTCAATTTTAAAGGTTGAATATCTGCCTTATCTCTGAAACCCATTCTTTCTATTTTTCTATTTTTTTATTTCTGAATACTTTTCATTGAGCCGTTCCTCTTTTGCCTGCCTGCATTTGTTTCTAATTTCTTTGTGTAATATAGTATATTCTGTACCCTATCTTTGTATTTCCTTTCCATTATACCAAGAATTTTATCTGGCATTCACTCATTTTCCTTCGTTTACTTTTCCTTGAGAGGAACTCATTTGCTGATACCACTAAAGCTTGTCTTACGTATGTCACCTTCCATTCTCATTTAATTCAATGTATTTGATTTTAAGACTGTCAGTATACATCTCTTAGCCATATGGGCCATTCAATAGTCTGTCGTGTTGTAATTTGGGTGATACTTTAGCGTACATTAATTTATGTAGTTTTATTCTGAGGTCATATATGACTGGAAGGTGGTCACTCTCACAGTCGGCATTTCATTCCCTGCTTTATATTACTGGATCACAAATATTCTTGCACAAAAAAAAATTGAATTGTTATTTAGTAGAAATTTCTGCTGATCTCTTGGTAAAATTGGACGAATATCAGAACACTTTGTTAGATTTTATTATGAAAATCGTTTTTACAATGACATTGGTAATTACCGAGCGATGTTGGTAAAACGTTCAATATATACTAATATTAACAGGAACAATATATCGTATGAGTTTTAGTTGATAACTTATTTTGGAGAGATTTACCACTTAGATAAACGTAATACAACATAATCTTATATTACGAATATTATTTATGAATAAATCCAAAAGATACAAGGCAAAGAAACATTTTTAATTAACACAATATCCTATATACCGGAATACATTATTTTATACGTTAATTTGGTTTCCTCGGCTTTCTATAACCTTCACCAGACTTTCATCTATTTATTTATACTGTTTCCATTTTTAAATTATTTGCAGCATTTTTGTTTTGTTTCGCAGAAATATTTGTTCAAACATTACCTTCTCTTTTTATGAATATAATTATATTCTAAAAGTCTTACCAACATCCGTTGGTGAATACTAATTTTATTGTGAAAACGTTAACTTGCATAATAAAATGTGACACTCTGCTGCTGTGACTAGTACAGCCGACATACTAGACACACAGACTTTGTTGTGTAGATTACCTTTTTTTATATACCAAATCATCTTGGCTCTACACTGAGGATGATAATTCAAATTTTTCTTCCGAGGTTAAACCAGTCATCCGTATCTAATAATGACAGTGAATGTAGGTATTCATTTAAATCAATCAAGCCAAACAAGTTTTACTTTTACAAGATTATGTGGAATTTTTCTTTTGAAAGCGTATTGTGTTAGTCATAAATGTCATTTCTGTCTGTCCCTCTTTAGTGAACAATATATATTAATATATAATCGTGTGCATGTAGCTATAGATATTTATTTAACATAGCTAGCATGGTAAAAGGCTCAATGATCACTGAGTGTTTATAACAATTACTTTATAACACTTACACTCATAGGCACAATATCAGGTAGTTGTGGACAGCGATGTATACTCAGCTTGTCTTGAAGACCACTACACTGAATGAAACCCTAATTCATCCTGGATACTCTCTGTAATATAGATTTAAGCCAAGATAAGTTAAAACGATCATTTAAAAATGATATAATTCGCTCATTATTGGATAATTCCACTTTAAAAAAATAAAGAAAGAAAAAAATTAAAAGGATTAAACTCAAGCACACCTAAATAAATATTTACAGGTCGTGAAGTAACAATTATAGATCAATATTTCTAGCTAATATAGGGTGTTCCAATAACTTGGACCAATTTTCAATGTGAATTAAGTTAAGCGTCCAATGATTTTTTTCTTTTTCTTTCAGATTTAACAGCTTAAGTCTTCGGCAATTTTAACCCTAGAAGGATTAACAATCAAACAACGTGTTAAAGTTATCGAAGCCTATTACGAAAATGGATGTTCAAATTTATAAATATA
Organism: Acanthosepion esculentum; assembly: GCA_964036315.1. NCBI lineage: Eukaryota > Metazoa > Mollusca > Cephalopoda > Sepiida > Sepiidae > Acanthosepion > Acanthosepion esculentum. The sequence continues at coordinate 139,161,647 of OZ038478.1, read as the reverse complement.
CGGCCCAATTATTCTGCTAGCAAAAATGCACACCAAACAGTGACCTTTTGTGGATGCAGTGGCTTTTCAACAATTGTCCTTGGATTTTTATCAGCCCAAATGCGACAATTCTGCTTATTATCGAATCCACCAAGATGAAAATAGGCTTCATCACTAAAGAGGATTTTGTTTCGAAAAATATTCATTAGCTTGTCTTTGCTGGTGCACCCAATTAACGAATGTACGGTGCTCCAAATGGTCAGCCGGTTGCAGTTCGCTTGTCAGTAGGTTTTTGTAAATGTGTAGAGACAATACTTTTTCAAAATTTGATTTCGGCTACATTCTCGTGTACTGCAGCAATGTTTTCAGCTGAACAACGTAAACGAGCACGCAATGGTGTTTTCACATCTGCCACCGACCCAGTTTGTTTGAACTTACGAACAATTTTTCCAATTGCACTCTCGGTTGTTCGATTATGTTGACCAAAAAAATCGCAAACTGCGCGAAATGCATTTCTGTTTGATCGTCCATTTTCGTAATAGGCTTCGATAACTTTAACACGTTGTTTGATTGTTAATCATTCGATGGTTGAAATTGCCAAAAACTTAAGTTGTTAAATCTGAAAGAAAAAGAAAAAAATCATTAGACGCATAAACGTAATTGACATTTAAAATCGATCCAAGCTATTGGTACAACCCATATCTATTCTTTAATGGAGGAAACGTATTGGTCCGAATCAGCTATGGATTTAATAAGCAGGATAGATTCGGATATCTAGCCTTGGGTGGAAACGGGTCTGAAAGAAGGGAAACTAAGTTGAAAACCGAAAATAAATCTTAAACTGTTATTTTTTTAACAGTGGGGTTCACCCTGTATAAGGCCACAATATGATTTAATATATTTATCGGTCACGCTATTGACTTTCCCCTTTTTAGATAATGAGTTATTCTGATGATTATGAGATTCATTGATTAGATTTATTTTCTTATGGCTTATAAAGCCTTTGTGTGTTATCTAAAGCCGAAACATGTGTTGATTGTAAGTATAATTCTTTTATTTTGTGAGGGAATATGGCATTGACAAGATTTTGAGAATAAAAACTGATTTTTCCAGATACACGGCCTACTATTTAATCCATAGCCGTAGAGGAGATGGATTCATACGTTTTCCAACGGTATTTGCGGCTGGAATTCGAATTCGGTCCTCTAATTCCCCATTTCGAACCGCTATCCATTGCACCAGTGACTATGAGAACACAGACACTTAATCTAATCGAAGTTACAATAACAACGAGATCATCAACAATAAAACGCTCTTTATTTATTTTGCTTCGTGGGTACCTCTCCGTGGTGTAATGAGGAGTAAGCTGTTCTCGCAGAAGATTACCATTGAGTAGGGATTTCGATCGTCACTTGTATTTCAGTACTATCTCGATGCCTCTCAATTTGGCTCTGGGTTTGATTTATTAAGGCTTACAAAATATCAAGTACGCTTTACAGTAAGCTTTATTCCCTTTAATGCTATGTGTCTGCAGGATGTATGTGATGATGACTCTCTCTACAGATTCATTTTTTGAATAATTGTATATTGCCATGATTTCTTGGGAAAGAGACGAAATTGTTTTCCGTTGCCTTTTCCGCAGATTTCCATTCAGAGTAGTTTTTTCCTCTTCCCTAGCTGCTATCCAAATCTATACACTTCAGTCTCCTTGTCATTTAATCCAGATCTGGGAGGAGAAGAGATGATTGGTTGGTTGGTTGGTTGGTTAGTTAGTTGTTTTGGGTTAGCAGTATATCAATCTTTGTGGATTATTTAATGCCGAAATCTAAATATTTTTACGCAATTGGAGATAATAATGGTTTTAGTGATACAATTCTTACAAATTAACCCATAGCTGGAGGGGTGGGGAGAAGAGGCAGATTCTTATCTTTCCCAATGATATTTGTGCCTAATGGAATATAACAAACCCAACTGGAATTGAAACTCGGTTCTCCGATTTAAAATTCCGGACCATTATCCATTACGCCATTCACACCAGGCATTTCCAAGCGGTCAATCATCTCGGTACTGATCAGGCTCGACATTGCTTAACTTCGTTGATTGTACAGGTACCGGTATTTCAACCTGATGTAGCCGTAAGCCGAGAAGAGATATATCCATGTCTTTCCCAACAGCATTTGTGTGAACGCGACAGACTAAACCGCGATTTGAACTCGATTCGCCGATTTCACTTTCTGCGCAGATAAATACCTGTACTTCATAAAGCGATGGCTAACATATTCGTATAACATGTCACTTTCTGCAATAATAATAATAATAATAATAATAATAATAATAATAATAATAATATGTCCATGTGTCAGAAAAATGTTTGCTTACTAGATATCGACATTAACGAATTTCGCAAATCGATCTTATCCGGGGAGATTTAATCATTGAATAGGTCGTTGTTAAGCAAGCTAATATCTAAGCCGTTATGAATAACTTAGATCCTAATTTCGGGCTCCTTTAACGTGTCCGTGTGCCAATGCTTACTTTGTAAAGATTGGCGTTAGTATACACAAATCTTTTCAAGTTTATGGAAGTACCATCACAAATCAAGACGTTGAAAGCCTTACATATGATATCTCAGTTGGCTTCGTTCTAACAGCACAATAGCAAAAAAAAAAAACAAAAACAAAAACAAAAAAAAAAAAATCAAACTAAATAAATAGCTTGTAACTTTCAGTACCTCTAAAACAAAGCGTGTATTATTTCATGAACACTAATCAGAACCGGAGCTTTATTCCATTACAATGAACAGTGGTACCCTCAAAGAAGTGCAATACTTTGAACGTCTAATGGGCTGTTCAGTCCAGACCCCAGGTGGAACCCATATATACGACCCTTTCCTAAAGAAGCTGAAAAATGGACGTATCTGACTTCTGCCATACATTAGATTTACAAGAGTTAGATTAGACCGAAAATGGAGTAGTGCTACCTTATGTGGACTGGAGCTGCTCAACATTCTTTACAGCCGTGACGTAGTTCAAAATCTTTTACGCAGCCTTGTGAGAGATGAAAACAGTTTTAACCTCTTCAAGTTAGGCATCACTCATTATTTTCTTAATCCTCATAATATTCACCGCATTCTATCTTTTTCTATTCACATTTCACACCTCATTTAGTAACTCTCTACAACGAGTGGCATTTGAGTCTTGTATTGTGTGAACTTTATTAAAAAAAATGAATCGCGAAGTTCTTTGTTTCAGTACACTTTTCCTAGGAAATCAAGTTAATGTAAAATAATTTAAATAATTGAACAATAATTAAGCCTGAAATAGAAGAAAAAATTATTGATATAAATAAAGACAAAAGACTGATACTCACAGTTTATTTCGCAATATTAAACGAATCACATCGACATTTTGTTCGATTCTCTTTATTATTAGGATCGATTATTCTCAATTAAAATGTGCTTTGAATTTATTTTTCTCGTTCGTTAAATCTTTTCTGGAAATGTTTGATTAATTTCACACGTCCACAAACTCTTGTACACGTACATTGACTACAAATAATATTAAAAAAACAAAACGAAGTAACGATACAAAATAGAATAATGGATAACATCGGAATAAAATGTTTGGATAAAAACTGTTAAAACATCACAAAGACAAAAAAATCAAAGCTTAAGCAAAAACTTACATTTACATACAAGAATGAAGCACTTAACACACGTTTTAGTGTTGATATCAAATTTCGTACACGTTTATACATTTATTGTCTCAGGTAAATGCTGTCTTATTATTATTATCATTAATAATAATAATAATAATAATAATAATAATAATAATAATAATAATGATAATAATCATTTATAAAATTGTCATTCAGAATTATATCAAATTATTTTTATTGGCAAGGAAATAACTAACATTTTTTACAACATAAAGTTTTGAAAATATGGCCTTTGTATACAAACACACACACAGACATATATACGTTTATATATAATAATGAGAGCTGGTCACTCGTATTCGAGAATACCTGTCTATTAGGGCGGCTAGCCAGTCCCTATTGCAGACGCTCGCTCAGGCACATTTGTGTTTGTTCAACACCCATAGAGGCCACCTGTGGTTTATATTGCAACTATGCTGAGCAGACCTTAGTTACAGTTTATCGGAGAGAGCGGGTTATCTTGCGTGATCAGCAATCTGAACAAGGCCAGCACACTCAATGACTTGCGACTTCGTGCTCGCACAGCTATCGCCGGCCCCAAGTGTTCCAATTTCACTCCCAATACTTGGGTCACCCCGGGGTATCGTTTCAGACACTTTCTAAAATTGCTGCACGCTGGGATCGCCCCCTCCAGACCGATAACATCAGCAAATCTACATTTTGACAAATCAACCGTGCTGAGATTCTGAAAGCGAACGTTCTAACCACTCGACCACGCTACCATATATATATATATATATATATATATATATATATATATATATATATATATATATATATATATATATATATATATATATATATATATATATATATATATATATATATATATATATATATATATATATATATATAGTGCACGCTTACACTTACAAATAATAGAACAAAATTCATATTAAAAACATATAATAAAAGTGAAAACATTGAATTTAAAAGCGTCATATTTCAGCTAATTTCAAAATAAATTATAAGGGTTTTGCTACATTTTAAGTTTAGTAAAAGACGCGAATATTGAAGACACTTTTATCAAATCAGTCATCGCCGCATTCATTCGAAAAAATTACGCCACTCTTTCTGTTAATATAAGAAAATAGTTTTTTCAAACACGCCTGTAATCTTTAAAATGTATTTTTCTGATTTAAATGTTTCGTAAATTACACCATTATATTTTACTCATATTTATAAAATAATTTAGAAGATGATATAAGTATAACGAAAAAAGTACTTAAGTGATGTCGAACATGTGTGTGCGTATGTACATATATGTATATACGTACGTGTATTTAAAATTATATATTTGTTGTTGTTGGGCATTTGTTATCTTTACGGGAATTATTGTAAAGTGTTATTGAAAAGTCAAGAGCAGTTCTTAGAAGAAGCATTATAAATTACGTTATTTTCATTTCTGTTACCTGCCAAAGCACGATAATATTCGTAATATTCACCTACCATCATTACTTCACGCAATTATCTCAATTATCAATAATGTCTGTCATTGTTGTAAGCATTTTCATGATCATTTCGTGAAATCTTACTTTCGGTGTTGCAAACTACGAGCGAAAATTCATATGAATAAAAAAAAGGCCTTTATTGAATGGCTAATTTTGTGAGTAAAGATCTTATTATTTCTGACTCGCCCTTTCAACTCATGAAATATATTATGGTCCAGAAAAAATTCGATTCGTTCCCATTATCCATAAAGTTATTAGAAAAACTTACACATTTATGTTTCCCTCACTTTCTTTTTTTTCGGTCATTACTTTCCTTCTAACTTAACACGGTATCGCAGGGCGAAATCTATTTTTCATAATAATACCTTTTCTGTTCACTAAGGAGCACAACATATCTCGGTAAAATGATTTATTGTTTCCGATAAAAGGTCACATCGGGTGTCAACAGCAGTTTTCTGTACAAATATTATAATTACTATCTTTACCTATATCGTTATTATTGTAACAATAGTATTATGAATAATTAGCATGAATTATAATAATAATAATAATAATAATAATAATAATAATAATAATAATAATAATAATAATAATAATAATAATAATTTCCAAATCCTCAGGAAAGGTTTGTCAATATGACCGGTTGTGAACTGGAATTAATATTCATATTCACATATATTCACAGAACCCTGCACATTTTGAAGGACTTTTTCTTCATGTTTAAAAGATTCTTCCGTGAGTTTTCTGAATTTTTAGACCTGTAATAATTAATATTTTTTCAAAATTTCTGTTTCATCTGTGTACACATTTTACCTGTACATAAATTGTACTTGTGGATATACATAGACGTTTTAATGAAAGTTTAAACTAATATACACTATCATATGACATTAAGAAAAATGATGCTGGAAATGCCAGCTACACATTCAACTAATCGTACTAACAATAAATATCTTTTGAGTTGTAGTCTCTTGAAATTTCAGGTTGAAACTTGCAGGCAGCTCGTAAAACAAACAAGCAAACTCAAAAAATAATAATGATGATGATGATAACAATAATAATAATAATAATAACAATAATAATAATAATAATACAAGGAAATCACTCATATTATCAAAGACAGAAAAGACAAAGTTTACACACTGATTGACAAAATCGTATCAAGTGGCGAACAAATCTCTGTGGTCTTTTGTACAATTGAGCTAATACAACGAAAGAACTGGAGGTAGAGATACAAAAGCAACTGTGACACTTAAAAACTAAAACTGTTCCTGATGTAGTAAGTGTTTTGGGTCTGATAAAGAAAAGACCTCAGCAACAAGTCAACAAAATCCCTGGTACGCCATCTCTCCAGGAAATCCCTAAAATAGTTCATGCGAAAAGCATTGTTCATTTATGTTTTTTTGTTAATAACTGTATTTTTTTTAATTAAGTAGAAACAAAATCACATAAATCGTTTTACCTAGGTAATTGGTTATGACCCAACATGTGAAAAAAATGCAGGCCAATAATAATAATAATAATAATAATAATAATGATCTCAAACTCTTTGCCAAAGACGACAATGAGTTGAAGGGTCTTGTCAATATTGTAAAATACTTCAGTAACGACATAGGTATGGACTTCGGATTAGATAAATATTCAAAAGTAACAAAAGGCAGAATTACAAAAACACTCTTAATAGATTTAGATTTTCTTACAAAGATTAGGGAACTGGAACACGAAGATGCCTATAAGTACCTAGGAATTAACGAAGGAGATGGCATACAACACCCCCAAGGAGAAGGTAAGAAAGGAGTACTACAGGCGTGTACACCTGGTACTAAATACCGAGCTAAACTAAAAAAAAAAACAGGATATCAGCCATAAACACCTTGGCTGTTCCTGTGGTGCAATACAGCTTTAATGTCCTTAACTGGACCTAGGCTGAAATTAAGCGAATGAACACCAAAATGAGAAAGCTTCTCACCTGCCACTACATGTATCATCCCAAAGCTGATGTTGATCGTCTGCATGTGGCCAGATCCGAAGGAGGCAGAGGATTACTTCAACTAGAACTGTCCTACAAAACTACAAAAATTGGCCTTTAAAGATACTTGGAAACTACAGAAGACTGGATGATAATCTGTGTCAAAGAACATGAAAGTAGTAAGCGTTTTACTCCGTAATAAAGGAAGCCAACAAATTCAAAATGGAGTTTCAAATGGGCGCAGAAATACAAGTAAAGCACAATACATCAGCTGAAGCTACAAAATACTTAAAAAAGAAAGCAAACACAAATGCAACCGACCAGATACAGAAACAATGGCAAGATAAACCGCTTCATGGCCAATACTCTGCCCGTAACAAACAGGCTGACGTAGACAAAACACGTACTGCTACGTAGTGCAGGGTTGAAAGCTGAAACTGAAGGTTTTATCCTTGCTGGACAGGACCAATGCTTGTTAACTAGGAATTATCAAGCACATATACAAAATATTGTGTTAGCCCAAAATGCAGTTTCTGCGATAAATATCCAGAAACAATTGATTATCTTGTATCGGGTTGCAAGATATTGGCACGCACTGAGTATAACACTCTACACGACAGAATGGGCCAATATCTGCACTGGAAAATATGCAACTTCTCCGGGTAGGAAACCGAAAGAAACTGGTATGAGCACCACTCAGACCCGGTTACGGACATAGGACCTGTTACAATTCTATGGGACTACACAATACACACTGACACTACAATCAATTCAACCGCCCATACATTGATATTAGAGACCACAAACAAAAAAGTGCCTCCTTATTGATATGGCAGTCCATGCAGACTGCAATGTATATTGAAAGATATTCAAAAAGCTGTCAAAATACAAGTACCTTGAAATAGAAATCTCAAAAATGTGGCACATGGGAACATCAACAATCCCTGTTGTAGTTGTAGCCGTAGGATTGGTTGGAAAAGACTCCAGTAGACTAAGTGAAGGGATTCCTGGAAGTCCATGCCTGAAAGAGATACAAAAAATTGTCCTGACAAGTACAGCCCACACTTTACGAAGGGCTTTATCTAGGTATAATTTTTTGGTCAGTGGAAAGTGTCATGATGCCATTTCTAAACTTTGGTCCCTGGGCGGGCCCGGAAAGAAATGTGTAAACGCCAGAAATCAAAGGAAATAAAAATAATATTAATAATAACAATAATAATTTACCTTCTTCATATATGATAGTGGCATTAGATAAAAATGCCTCTATTAAAGACTACCACAAAAAGTAATAATGAACTATAAGTAGCTACGAGCAATGGGATAATCGAACTGTATATGTTTCTAACTGCGCCTAATCTGAAACGTTTTGCGCTGTTTTTATCAAAACCTGTCATCAAGTCGTACATTTTGGCTGTAATACATGTGCTTGGTATATTCTTATCAGACTAAATATCATGTTGGGCTATATTATATATATTGTGCTTCGTATGTTTGTACACAAGCATCACTTTGTTGATGTATTGCTCTCTCGCTCAGCAGCAACAACAACAACACAATAATAATAATAAAAATAATGATAATAATGATAATAATAATGATAATAATAAATTCATTATTATAAATATTTTAATTTACTGTAATGATAATTATTTTTATATGTAAATTTATTTTTTAGTATAATTTTTATTTTTTAGCATAATTAACAAAATTTATAATTATTAACGTTTTCTTAGCATCATTTACAATTTTTACACCAGTAGTAACTGATGTTTATTTGGTGACAGAAAGTCTCCTCAATACTCCCGAGCACTTTACAGGATTCTCACTGATACATATATATATATATATATATAAATATCAAAGTGGACATGGAAGTCAGCACTTAGAGGCGACAGTCTGTTTCATGCTAGTGCAATCGCCTGACGATTGAACTAGCATGAAACAGACTGTCGCCTCTAAGTGCTGACTTCCATGTCCACTTTTATATTTACACACGCTCTATCTCTGATATTGAGCACTTTACCCCATAAATATAGCACACTTTAAGACTATATTTCTGTATATATATATATATATATATATATATATATATATATATATATATATATATATATATATATATATATATTTTCTTAAAAACTGATTGAAGATTCTTTTCTTATTATGTAAGCTGCGCTCGTTAATAGAATATTTTCTAATTCTCCTAATGGCGAATTTCTTGGCATTTTATTTATGTTTCTAGCCGTATTTTCAGCATCTTTTCAAGAGTTCGTATAAGTACTCAAATAATGGTTGCGTTTAAATGTTACATTCTCGTAATTTCTAGTTGCAGATTCTTGCCTTTGAAAAATTATTATTATTATTATTATTATTATTATTATTATTATTATTATTATTATTCACTTTTGGGGCGGAGCTTCGTAGGCTAGAACCCACTTCCAAAAATAATATTAAAGGCGTGACAATTAACTTAGCTACACGATTATTATTGATTTCTCGCGCTAGTAATAATTAGTGGCTTTTCCTTGGGATCATTTGAAAACACGTATACTTATTTATAGGTATAAAATATTTTATAGAGTAATCATAAATTGTAATAATTAAATTATGGAAGTGGGATTGGCGCGTCGTGTTCAAATTCCGTCCTTATCTGTTCTGTTCACTTTCGAACACTACTACTTAACCCCCTTAAAAAGGAAAAAAAAGAAACATTGTACCAAAACCGGACTTGTTTCACAAGTCCTTATTGTATGGAGTATTTGAGGTCGAACGGTGAGCAGCGCATTGTTTTCACAAGCTATTAGTAAGGATTAAATTCACTACTCATTAGATCGATACAGCACGACGAGCTGCCTACGAAGTTGGACTAATCTAACATTAAAAAAAGAAGAAAATATATACTTCCAAATAAACAATGAGATGGTATACATTTTCGTTTACTTCATGATGATGATACTACTACTAATAACAATGGTGTAAATATGATAATCGTAGTAATACACAAACAATGAGAAGAAGAATGCAGTGATGAATAATACGTAAAGGAAAATCTCGTAATTATGTAAATTATTGTCATCTAATGAAAATAATAATAAAATAAACTGAAGGATGAAGAAGAAAAAGATAAAGAAGCGAAAGTGAAGATGACAGTGAATAAAAATACAAATATTATCGCAACAATAATGAAAAAATGTGAGGGAAAGAAAGGAAACCTTGAAGCAGCAAAAGAAAACAAATAAAATGAGTGAGACGATTAAGAGGAGAAAAGAAAATGCAAAGCAAAATGAAGCTGAAAAAAAGGAAGCGTTCTGTAAAAAGAAGAAAAAGTAAAAATGAGTTTCAGAAACAGAAATAAAAAAGATGAGCAAAATGTGGAGAAAAAATATCAAAATATATTAGAAAAGACTATAATCTGAAATGATAGAAGGAAATAAATTTCTAGAGTACTTAAATTAAAGATAAAATACCGAATATAAAATATTTATCTCATTTTGAGAACTATAATAAGACGAATAATGGTTATACAGTTCTTTATATTAAAACAGGGAAATTGTTTTAATACTGAAGCGTGGCTCTATGTTGATTGTGGAAGGTTATTAACATAACACAAGTTATAATATTCGTGCTTGATGCTGAAAATAAATATTGAATATTGAATGCCTAATAAAAACTAATTGAAAGCTAAAAATATCATCAAAGAGGATGAAAAAAGGGTCTAGATATCAGAACTTAATAAAGATCTAAATGGTAATGGTAACGATGAAGAGCCTTCTTCACATAGGAAAACTTCTTCATTCATTGACTGAGCCGTTAGTGTTATTGCCATTGAAAATTATCAAATCTTCATTTCAGGAAAATAAAATTGTCAAGTTCACTGTTATCGCTCTTTCTAATATTGATGTGATTTTCCTCCCTATCCTTTTGCTTGAAGTAGCGTGAAAAATCAACATCTTAATTATATCATTATTTTCCATTCTATTTATATATGATACCCATTTTGGTATTTGATAAAACTATGATTCTGCTGCATCAGTCTATAGGATCTGTGGAGAGATTGTCTTCTTTAAAACCTAAAGCTTTCACCCACTTAGTGTTGTGTGAAATATGAAGTTGTCACCATAATTATGAGAGCGATTAGAATGGTACCGAGGATCTATGCGCAATGACTTAGAAAACAGAGCAATAATTATAACTATCTCCAAAAGCAGTGATTTCAACCGGTGTGCCACTCCACACCGGTGTGCAGTGGTACACCGGTGTGCTGTTAGAGGTTCGTAGGTTTGCCGCAAAATGTCATTCATTACATTATTTTCGAACGAAGACCAAAGCACAGTAAGGGTACATATGAAAATTAAGACCCCTTTAGAATGATTATACGATTATATCTTGTTATAATAAATAAACATATGAATATTATATAAAAATATATCATTAAATATCATATTATAATTAAAAGAAAAATAAATAAATGTTTTTTTTAATTTTAATTATTATGCTGTTATTATAAATTACAATAAACTCTTGTGTTAATATATAAATGATAAAAAATATACTTTTTTTTTTATCATCATAATTTAAGTTTGCTGTGAAAGTTTAAGGTTCAGGTGTCCGCAGGATAAAAAAAACTGTTGAAAAACATTGTCCTAAAGAGTACTATATAAATTGGCAAGAATACTGGGGGACAGTAGTAATGAGTATCAAATTTCTCCGGTGTAAAGACCATTGAAAAATGATAAAATACAGTAGACATTTTTTGGTACAAAAAAAGAGCAGACCATAGTCGGGATCATCGTAAATGAGAACCATCATTTCTTTAGCTACGTAGTATGTGCTTCGCCAGGGCTACGTACACATTTGAATTCAGAGTTTTTCTTCTTCTAGAACGGTTGCCACCCAAAGCTATAGACCCCAGTTTGTCCTACTATTTCTCCAGATATGGTTGGGGGAGAAGCGTTAGATTCATACATTTCCTAAGTCAGTGAATATAATGAACTCGATTTACAACTTGTCTCACTCGATTCCACAATTCAAGCCGCAATCCTTAACCTTTCGAGGCTATTTTGGTACAAGTCTATATTTATGGAGCACCCATTGAATATCGAGGTCAGTAGGAACCGCTTCCATGACTCAGATACTAAGCATTGCTCTGCAGCAGATGAAAAAAAGGTGATGAATAGGCTAAGATGTGAGAAACCATCTTCAATCCAGGCGCTTTACCGTTAAGCAAGTAAAAGCTAATTCTGCTATTCGCCTATGCATTGAATATTGCTGCCATATCTGATCTGGTACTACTGTTATATACCTCGAAATTCTCGACAAAATCTTAAGAAGGGTCTGTAATTTTATCGGTCCTCACCTAGTACATCGACTTTCGTTACTATACCTCTGCTATAACCTGGCTTTCATCTGCTTTTTCTATAAATATTTTTATGACAATTGTTCTAATGACCTTTACTTCTTGGGCCGTGACCGAATTAATTTAAGCATACTACTAGATTATGAACTAGACCTCATTGTTTCACTGTTTAAATAGCTGCATGCAATCGTAAAATCGATTCTAATATTTTATTTTCTCGTACTTATCACCTGTGAATCTCTCTTTCGGTCTATTGCTTTCCTGCCATTTACAATCTTCAAAAATTTAAATGCAACATCTATCGACATCTTCTGTTTTCTGAATTCCGTTCTTTTATTTTCCTTTCTCTTCACTAACGACTTCTCATTTTCTTTCCCTCTCAGTAACCGCCTTGCATCTTAGTAGCATTTTCGCCTTGATGGGGGTGAAATGATTAAAAACAACTGAACTTTGCTTTGCTATAACAACTTCTGCTAGCCTAAGAAATATATTTTAAAATGTAAAACTGTATGCTCTCCAATAGTAAGCATAAGAGTTCTAATGTGTAAAACCTCTCCTGACAACAAAATAGTGTAATATTCGGCATGGTATAATGTTTAGCGAGGGTAGTCTGGTTGACCATTATGACTGAGTAGTGAGTTTGATCCTCACTAGGTGCTCTATACAATATCTTACATTAAATAACTCAGCAAATGTTGACATATAGAAAATCAACTAACCTAACAAGAGAACAAATGTATTACAACGAAACTAGGATCAAGCTTCAAATTCCCCAAGCCAAGAAATCGCTACTGCAATATGAAACTCTCAATCATATGGTAAGTGAAGGCAACAAATTACTTCAGAAGTATGAAAGTAGACATGGATGAGTAGGAGCAGTAATCCACTGAGAAATGTGCAAACGAGTCGTGTTTGAAGATGCAGATTAATGGTGTAAGCATAAGCTAGAAGTTTTCCTATAGAAAAGAATAAACGGATTCCTCAATCCCGGTCCATGTTAACTTTCCAGCTGAAAAAAACAGATTCAAATTCAAATAATATGAAACTCTCCGGATCTTGCTGTAGAAGTAAATGCCGATATTGTACCCACCCATAAATGGTGTTCGTTGAAAAATCCCGAAGTGTCAGGTGAAAACATTAGAAGCAAGAATTGTAACCAGATATTACAAAAAATCAGCAGGAATATTGAGGAGGGTTCTTATGTATTGGGGAGACATTCTATCACTTGATCTCTACCAAGAGCCACTAAATACTACTAGTGTAAAAATAAAGACTGACCAAGTACAAAACAATAATAGCAATAAAATAATAATAAGGAAAATGACTATGATGAAAACACCTGCATCATTCACAACCAGGTTGACTATTGATATACATTTTACCTTTAAGGGAATTAACAAATTAGATCGTCCTTGTTATTTATTTTTTAAAAAATGGTAGATTGATTCTTCACATCACAAGCAATACCAAACATTTTCTGTTTGGTTATTTTTCCAAAAATAGAATACAAATCACAACGTGAAGGCGTTATTTTATCACAGTAGCATAATAAAAGCAGAAGTAATAATTAATATTCAAAAAATATCTTTTCAATGTGGGAATGATTCTACGGGACTTAGCAGACTTTCAAATTAGAAAGTATGGACACTTCTGGTAAATATTGCCTCTAGTATTTATAACAGATTAGAAGCGGTTACTTCACTTAAAACACCGCATGGCGAACAAGTATAGGTTGAACTATTTCTGGGTAAATATAATTCTTAGCGCTTGTTGGTATATGTAGGCTACTATATTAAAAAAGGACACGCATACAAACACACATAAAGGCATATATATATATATATACATATATGTAATAAGAGGAAATCCATTAATGCCCCAAAGCGTTACATTCCTTGTGAAACATTATCAAGCCAAATCAAGGAAGGAAACGCATTGAAAAAACATAATTTCCACATGTCTATTCTTTTATTAATATTGGTTTTACAGATACATTTTATTTATATCTCAGTTTTGATATGCATTTCTGTGTTTGCAGCGATAGACAACATACACATGCAAGGGATATATATATATATATATATATATATATATATATATATATATATATATATATATATATATATATATGTATGTATGTATGTATTTATTGTTTTACGTTATTTTTATGCATAAAAATATTTAAGTAAATGCTCTGTTTATAATAAACAGTATTAACAACATTTACCGGCCTGAATGTTCGAGAATTATTTGTATTTATAAAAATAACGTATAAACAATAAATATATTAAAATAATGGTCTTAGTCCATTTCATAATATATATATATATATATATATGTGTGTGTGTGTGTGTGTGTGTGTGTGTGTGTGTGTGTGCATACTTATGTATGAATAATGTGAGTAACATATAAATTACTATATGTATTTCTTAAATGCAATTTTGCACCAGGACATGACTTTTCACAGATTCTTCTTCATGGGAATTGCCAAGCCTTCTTGAGAAATATGTTTGAGTTCTTTACCGTTAATCTCGCGAGTGTTTTGAAAAAAGTTTCTCTTCTCTAAGACATGAATATGCCTTAGAGAAAGGAAACTCTTCTTCTCCACCTATCAATAATATCGCCGCACCGATCGAACTTTCTAGCCTAGTCTGGAAACCATTATAGGAGAATTGAAATTTTGTATTGAAAAAACGCGAAAACGGTAACGGGAAGCCGTTTCACAATCTTTACCAAAAATAGTCATAGCAATACAAAGTTTACATATTAAAAAGTGGCTGTGGAGAGCCATTATCGCCTGCCTATCTAATAAATATTTTTTCAGTCATAGCATCAAGATTTGCTTGCATTAAACAATATTAACAGAAGAGTAATAAGTAACTTTAATAAAGATGTAGACAATAAACAATAAAGTGTGAATGATTGTGTTAGGACTTTATGTCCTGTAATATTCAAGACATAATCTTCGAAATATTTAGCAACATTAGCATCTAATATGTATTTATATCCGTTATTTTTATACGTTTGTCTGATTCATTTTTATAAAACCGGTATCCCTTGTAGCATAAAAAATCAGATATTGTTTTATTCTGGAAAAAATAACGACATCTTCATGAAGGAAAAATCTAATTAAGAAGTAAAAACATGCAATTTAAAAAAAGAGAAAAGTTATGCCTGCTTGCAGATATAAATATATAATTAAACTAATTAACGATATTAAAAGGAATATATTCTGAAAAAATGAAAAGTATTTGGAAATTGATTGTCATTTCGATAATAGCTTTTTTTTAAAGCCATATCCTTTTCGAACGTAGGCAATCATGTCCCTCGACAGATTCCTTTTCTTTATTGTGTATGAACTGCCATGATTTTTGGAAAAAAATATAGAAGAGTTGTTTCCTGTTGCCTTCTCTACCGTTTGGAATTCAGAAATGTGCTCTGAAACTGAGTGCCACTTAAGGATAGACAACTCAGTCTACCCTACTATTTAGACCACAGATGAGGTAAGAAAGATGAATGCATGCATTTCATAGTTGTATTTGTATGAAAGTTTACGCAATAGATTAGATTAGAATAGGAAATCAACTTACCGAGTTTACGTTTTGCACAGTTAAACTATTGCACATCGCCGGGTTTTGCATACGATTTCATAAATCCTGACTAAAAATGAAGCAGTATTTTTTTAGTGAGAAATACAGAAACGAATGTTGAAAACGCCAAGTTTGGGCACTATTTATCTTAATATCCACGAGTATGTGGAATTTAGCGTGAATAATGATAATAATAATACTACTACTACTACTAATAATAATAATAAGAAGAAGAAGAAGAAGAAGAAAAGAAAAAAAAGAAGAAGAAGAAGAAGAAGAAGAAGAAGAAGAAGAAGAAGAAGAAGAAGAAGAAGAAGAAGAAGAAGAAGAATAACCATCTCTCTAGAAAATCCAACAAAATGGTTCTAAAAAGAACAGCCTATATTCTGCTAAGAGTTTTGCTCATTTACGTTTTTGCTAATAACTGTCTTTTGTTTAATTCGCTTAACATAGGTCATTGGTCATGACCCGGCATGTGATTATAAAACAAATATTTTTTAATAATAATAATAATATTAATAATAATTTAACATCAAAATTTGTGCAGATAGAATGGCTAATTTACTACCTTACCTTAGGTCTTTCATAATGACCGTAATAATGAATTTTACTCAAGAGAAAATAAAAGATAATAATAACAACAACAAAATAATACCTGGGTCAGCGTTAAAAGCAAACATCTTGAAATATATCAGGATCTTGTCAAATCTGTGGACATTTTGTAACATGGCGGTTTAAGTCGTGACAATAATAGCACAATTGAATCCGTGTAAAAAATACTGTATAAAAATACTGTGTAAAATACGTGTGAAAGCAGTCAGACGGCAGCAAGAGTAGAAACAGTCAAAGCGTCTCGCCGCACCCAGATTCCTTAGTGAGAAAAGCAAGCAGGTGATGATATTCATTCAATCCGTCCTCTCCATCGATGCTACGACTAATGTTCCTCCTAAAATAAAGCGAGTAGAAAGAAAATTATCCGTCGTTGATTCAGTCGGTGACATAAGAGTGGGGTTTGAAATTAAAATCAGAGACGACACGAAGCGCAGCTCGGAATTAAGTTTTAAACATTTGTTTGAATTCATTGTGACTGTTAGAAGAAGAAATAATGAATTCATGGTGCATTCCAGTCAGTATAATTTTGAAAGTGACGCAGTGTAATGGTATAAATAGTTTTATGTAGGACATAGTGGAAATAATTCTGTGTAACGCGCTTCGACCACGAGAAGGACGTCATTGGACTAAAGTAATTTTTAGTTGATGTAATTATATGTCTAGCAAGAGGAGGAGGAGGAGGAAATACTAAATGAAATCGGTTAGGCTACATGCGCATGCTACTCTAAAAACAATCATAATAATAATAATTTAACATGTTTTACATTCCGGCGTTCCAACATATTCAGTGTTTTCTGTCGGTGTATTTATAGCTGGCACTTGCGTTTTATATCTCTGGATTAAAGTAAT
Organism: Acanthosepion esculentum; assembly: GCA_964036315.1. Classification (NCBI taxonomy): domain Eukaryota; kingdom Metazoa; phylum Mollusca; class Cephalopoda; order Sepiida; family Sepiidae; genus Acanthosepion; species Acanthosepion esculentum. The sequence goes on along the minus strand of OZ038478.1, from coordinate 139,144,124 downwards.
ATTTTTGCTGATGGAATTATATATATATATATATATATATATATATATATATATATATATATATATATATATATATATATATATTAATCGGTATCACGCCAAGCACAATCTAGATACCATAGTGCAGAGCTCATCCGAACAATTACGATAAAAATATTTATAAAAAAGGCACGGAGTGGCAACCTCACGGCTGCTGGCAAGTGACTGAAGCTGAGCTGCCATATCAGGACCAATAATATTGCTGATTTTTCTTTGGATCATTTCA